>VDFB02047397.1:30473174-30693970 GCA_007258455.2 Sequoia sempervirens
TCTACAATGCCACTATATTGAGGCAAGGAACAAGAGGTAGTATTGGTAGCGATTAGAGGTAGACATTTTTAAGATGGAAGAATGAAAAATGGTTAGACAATCTAATGCCATTTTTGAAGGAAATTACAATGAGGGAGTGGAGAGTTTAATGCATAACTTATGAGGAACAAGAAATAACTAGTATGATTAGTTGCTTATCCTTGGAAGATGAAGGTTTGATTGTGTTTCACCCATGTGATGGTCATGTACCACCCTCTCCCAACACTTTAGATCATAACCAATGTATCACCCTAATTGATTTGAAAATAATGTCACAACCTCCTATCAAATAATTCTTCTCAATACAAAAAGTCCTTCATGTTACCTTTCACCATGCTTCCTTCTTCTCTATCTATTTTGCAAGTTGAATTTGTAGGGGATTTTCTTATGGTAACAAAACATAAGTTTTGGTGGAGACTAATGTATTAAGATATCATTTAAGGGGTGATCAAAGGTGAAGTGTGCAATGTGTACAAGGTTGGTGTGATTCATTAGCCATTTTGTGTAGAGATTGAGGGGCATGAAATATCCCTACATGATTATCTTTTCCACTTGGATTTCTAACATAATGATTCCTTTTTACCTATCATTTTTAATATTTTGTGTACATTTGTCAATTTGAAAAGTCCCAACTTAACACATTTGTTTGTACTTTCTCACCTCTTAGGTTTATAAAGCTAGACAAACCCAACTTAATAAGGAGGAAAGGATATCTTATCCTTCAAGATTGTATCCTACTACTCATGTTAATATCATAATTAGCAAGTGGATCCACTAGTTGGTTACATTCATGGTAGCAATATTGAAAATTAGTTGTTTCAAACTTGGGAGTCCACCCTCTATCACTACATATAATTCATTTGATCTTCTAGTATTGGTGTTTTCTCTTTACGCACAACACTTAAATGACCATCAAGTTATCTTCCATGATATTTTTTCTCACGCTTTTCTATTTTTCGTATGTACTCCTTCAACCTAGATGATTGTTTTTGCCTTTTTATTTGTTGCATATGCAACATAGAAAGATTTTCTCTTCATGAAGAATATGTTAAGGTTACGTAACAAGCATATAGCATCATTGAGATACCCTATAAAATTTTATTTTAACTATCTTGCCTATAACTGAATAAACCACCTTATATAAATATTCAATATTAATTATCCAAATGTGCAATAATAAACAAGTCCAACTAGATATATGAGCTAAGATATAACCAACTAGATTGAAACACATTCACAAATAAGCACATAAATTAATAAAGAGGATTAGGGTGCTTAGCTCTACGGTTTATTAAAGAGTGCTATAATAGATGTCTTCCTTTGATTTGTCACTGTTTCCAACAGTCAAAACTCTATCAAACAACTAATATGGAATTGATGAATTCCCTATGTGTTGCCTAGGTCATTTATGTGCTTGTAAAAATAATCTCCACATCTACGAAATTGACCTCTAATATTCAAGTTCGGACCCTTTCCTTTGAATTTAATGTAGATGATTATAATCTTTGAAAAATTATTTACATAGGGTATATGAAAATAGTGTTCTTAATAGACACTAGTAGAGTTTGTTATGCTAGGCACAAGAGATGACTTGTACCCCTCCTTTTCGCTAAGTCTAACCCTTAGATCTATTCAACATTTTTAACAAAATTGTAGACATTTCAAGTAGCCATACAAATACCTAATCTTCCTTATTGATGTTGATACATATGATTTTACAATAGTGATGTAATGTGTGATTTACCGATCCCTCCCTCCCTCGCCCCTACTCCCTATCTCTCACTCTCTCATGATGTTGAAAATGAATTAGAATTCTTTTCTATGACACTCTAGCACACCAATTTGAATATTCAATGCTCAAGTTAACAAGTAATGGTTGGTGAGAAAAGAGTCAACTTGGCACCAAGGCTAGATTTAAATTTAAAAATTTAGGACCAAATCTACTAAGTTTAGATCTACACCTATAGAATTCATCAAAGACAAGAAACAAAAAATTGTAGGTCAAATCCAAACCCTTAAAATTAAAGGACTATCAATTTTATTCAAAACTTATACCATTTATCAAATTTTAAACAAAAATACAACATTTATACAATTATAGACATACGACTTCTATAGTCCATAATGTTAGAGCAAGAAACTTCTAAATTTGACTATGTGAATTTTTTTCTCTCTCAATATTCCTTCAAAAACAAACTTCATGATCCATCGATGAAAAAAACAAAAAAAAATCATATCAAATAAATCCAAAACTTCATGAGCATGGAGTTGGTAAGAAACATTTAGCCCACCTTTTCAAAACCCTTGTCGTCTTCTCCCATTCATGCAAAAGCACAAACCTTGTACTAAAAACACCCAAAATTAGAGCAACCAACCCCTGAACTTTCCATGTGGATTTCTCATGATATTTTTAAAACTTAAATGTGGATGGAGCGGACTGAACGAACTGGGCTTCCATGAAAAACTAATGGCGTGTGGAAGATGGCAGGAAATGGTCTGAAAAATAAATGATTTTAATGATTTGAAGACTTTACTGAGTATAACGACACCAAAAGCTTAGTTGGCACTCGTGAGTTTACTGTAGATATTAATAACAAAACTGGTATCGTCGTTTACGATTTAATCAAAACATCCTCAGGCAAATCTGTCAACAGATAAGCATAAAATCCTTTTAAAAAGATAAAGATAATACTCATAATAACAGTATCTCGGCCATTCATTTCTCTCACCTATAGTGTTTATCACGTCTTTTAGTAGGGGATGATTCCAAAAACTTTGGCATAATACTTGATTCCAAAAACTTTGGCAATTAAGATAGATATTAGAAAAGCAAAGCAATGATGTGTTGGTTGTAGTTATTCCCTTGTCTTCTTTTTTTTAAAGAGGATAAAATTGTATATTTTGTAATTCTTTTGTTTTACATTATTTTATGTGGATATTGTAATTTTTAGTATTTGATTTGTTTTGATTTTGATTTTGATTTTGAATTGTTGTTTTTATATTTAATTTGTCATTTTATATTAGGATTGGTTCATTTTTTGTTTTTTGTTTTTTTAAACAGGTTGTATTATACTATGCACATGGTCTAATCTTTCGATTTTGAAATTTAAATTTTCTATTTTCTTAGGTCAAAATACTAAGAGTGTGATTGTTATCTATCATTTTGTATGCTAAAGGTCTTAAGGTGTGTTTAGAACTTGTATTTGAAGACATAATCTTAGATAATTTTTTAATCATTGAAGAGATCAACCCACAATACATAAGCATGTGCATTCAGTCACATTAGTCTCTTGATTTGGTCTAATATCAGTCTTAATTGCATCAACATAATGTATTTTATATTTTGTGTGTTCAATCTTGTTTATCTACCCCAAGGTGTGACTATTATGAAGGAAATCAACAACCTTTTCTCTACTTCTAGTAGGCACCAAAAGGTACCTTTCAACACCACCAACTATCAGATGCCTTACTACAAACTCGAGGGAACAAGATGTAGATATCTTGAAGGAAAGATTCAATAATGGATAGAATTGTGTAGGGGAAAAGAGTTCAAGCATAGAACCATGTGTGTGATCTGGCTCTTAAAAATCTTAGAATACTTCTTTCTCAAGATCCTAATCACTAATCATGTTCCATATCATTATTTCCAATCATTTGTCATAGTTTCTAAATCAATCAAATTCAACAATACACTATACAAATGGATAATCTCTACTATTTTAAATATTTTTATCTCAATTTACTCTATCTTTATTATTTAAATATTAGATTATTTATGCAAGATTTAATTATTTCCTTACAATTTGATAGTGATAACTAGTTCATGGATTAAGATAATTAAATATAATTTAGAATGTGTTTAAACAAGTTAGTATTTCAACATTGTTTAATTTATAAGACATTATAATTTTATCTTTAAGTTATTTTTAAATAATTGTTTGATATTTTATTTTATGTATGATCTTTTTTTGAGTAATTTAGTTGGGAAGAGTAAACATAATGAAGATTAGCATTAACAATGACATTATTGAGGTCCTACTTTTTAATTTAAACAAATTAAATTGTTCGTACACTTTCATGGATGTTAGAGATTAAATTAATCTAAAATACATTAAAATTCATTATTGTCATATTAATTTATGGAAGTTAGAATGATGGATTTATCTCTTAACAGTAAAATCAATTGTAATGTCAATACCTTAGTCATCTTACAAACAATATCATTATTTTTTAATATATACCTTTACAATTTTAATTAAAAAATGATATTATTTCCTTTCCATAACTCAATTAATCTTTAATACCTTCTAGTTTACAACAATTAAAATTATTTTTATATTATTTATACAATGTTTAATTATTAAAAAACGATGTAAGAGTATCCCTAACCCAACAATACTTATGTGGTAACCAAAATTATTTTATGTTATTTTCTAAGTTTTCTCTATTTTGTAGTTCCATCTATGGTTTGGAGATAGAGTTTGTGCTTTCTCATTTGTTATTCTTTGGGTCATGAGATAATACTATATTAGTGAAAGTGGATCTAGCTATAGCAATCTTACTCCACTATTTCACATAATGTCCTTACAAGTTCTCTTCTTTATGATGATAATTTGAGTTGTGTGATAACAACACAATTCTAATTCTTCACTTGCACTTATATAGTACTTTTGCATTTATGGTCTTATTGATACATAATTTGTTCTTCCAATCAAATTGGGATCCTACAAGAGTGAGGGCTTATTCAAGAAGATGGCATCCTTGATGTCATTCAAATTTATATTCAAATTCTAATCTTTAAATTAGTGCCAAGTCACGGGATCATTTTATAGTGGGATTCTTAGATCTTGGTCCGTGCTAATTGTCCCTAGTTTTTCCTAAATAATTTGTACACTAATTAATCCACCTTGAGTGGACAAGTTATAATTTTTCCATGTTACTACTTTTGGAGGTTCATATCAATCATTGGAGATTGTAATGGGGTCTTGTTATAACCTCGATGTGCATAACTACACATCCTCAAACTCCATTATGATATTTCATCACTCTTAAATGGTTCTATCTTTTAGAAAATTGTAAAGAAATGAATATTATCTATTGATATTTTTATTTTGCACCTTGATGTACATGAATCACCTATTGATATTTAATAAAGATATATTTTATTGCATTCTATCTTTATGTCTTTTGTGTTAATTTGTTTGTGTTGAGTTGAGTTTCTTGGTTTGACATCCATTAACTAGGTTGTCAAACCTTACTTTGGATCAATTGGTATTAGAGCACATATGCACTTTACTTGTAGATGAGATCTATGAGGATCCATGCAAGTTTGATTTGTGTGTAGTGTGGCTTGAAGATACACTCATAGAATTTTTACAATGTCATTCAAGAGAGTCATTAGTTATAGTCAAATTGGGATCGCTGATGTGGATGAAAGATTAGAGTGACCAAATTGTTGAGAAGGATGTAATAGATGATGGATGCAATGGAAGTAGATTTTTGAAGAGGGTTTGTCTAGGAAGAAGACCTAGGAAGTGATTTATTGGAGAAAGAGTGAAGTGAGAAAGATAAAAGTGAGTGGAAGTGTTGAATTTAGATGTAGCGAATGAGGGGTTTTTGTGGGCCATATTCGGGATTGGTCAAAGCACTCAAATAAAATTAACATTCTTTGTTGGATCATTGAATCTAGAAGAGTTGGTCATATTGATCAACAAAATGGTGGATTTTTTCAAGTTTGAAGACCTTTTAGAATTGTAGAGGGGTGGAATTTCCTAGATGAAATTAAAATGACATGCCATATTATTGCCAAAGGAGACATAATTTCAAAAATTGAAGAATTTCATGGAGAAGACCATGCTCATTAGGATTAAATAATTGATAAGTTGAAAGGAAATCTCCTACCAAGAGATGACCAATTGGGCCTTCTAAGGAAGTTAAATTTGTGATAATAAGAGGGTAGAATGAAGGAATGCACTAATTAGTTTCATAAGCTAATCATTAAAATTGGACATCATGATCTACACTAAGTAAAGGTGGCACAATACGTAAATGTATTATAGTTTACCATCTAGGAGGAGATAAGTGTACTAAGGATCTATACCATTGAGGAGGCATAACAATTTTGCTTAAAGCTTGAGGAGAAGCAAAGTATAAGGTAACAACATAATACCAAAAGAAAAAGGAAAGTTTGGTGGTGGTGGAGATAGACCAAGTGTTAAGAAACCTTAGAAATATTGAGGAAGGGAAGAAACCTCTTCCAAGATAACCATTATTATATATGATAGAATAATCTTATAAAAAAATTGAGGGGGGACTAAATCTCATGGCAGAGGGTTCTATGACACTTGTTTTTATTGTGAATAATTTGGCTATCAAGACAATAAGTAATAAGATGAAGTTTATTAGTAAAAAGAGGAAGGAGACCGAAACAAATATTAATTAGGCCAAGTAGGAGTCAATTGGATTAGTAGAAAGAGTAGAACAACCTAGAAGTGTGGAGAGACTCTCATGATGAGGAGAATGTCTATAATGTCCTCTTGGGTCCAAGCCTTGCTAATTTAAAAGGGGGGTCATACATGATGGCCAAGAAAACACCTATAATTTTGTCATATTTTTTCATAGAAGGTTCTTACAAGTTTTTTGTATGATGACAATATTAGTTGCACAACAATGCCATGTTTCTAATCCCTTGTTACCACTCATATGTGACTCATTTATTTATGGTATTATTGATACATCATTTGTTCTTCCAATCATTGGGCTCTTATGAGAACAAAGGCTTATTCAAGAAGATGACATCCTCAATGATACTTTTTTTTTGTATTTAAATTCTAATATTTATCTTTATGGAAAGTCATAGGGCCATTTATGGTTAAAGCCCTGGACCTCAATCAATATCAACTATCCCTAACATATCTCAAAGAACCTATACCTATTTTAATCCACCTTGAGTGGATAATAGAATTCTAACGATGCTCCTAATTTGAGGGAGTTGTCCTAGTCCTCAAAGATTGTAATAGATTTTTGTTAGAACCCAAGAATGTATAAGTATGCATCCTTGAATTTCATCATGACATCTCATTACTCCTATAATGGTTAGAGCCTTTGGAAAATTGTAAATAGATAAACATTATCTATAGACACTTTTCCTTTGCACATTGATGTATAATTTTTCTATTGATATTCAATAAAGATCCATGTTATTGTATTTTTCCTATATGTTTTTTACATGAATAAATGTGTTGAGTTGATTGCTTGGTTTAACAACCCTTAATTGGTATAGATTAGACCTTGCCTTGGATCATAATATCATATTGAATATCTAATCTCATTTTTATTTCAATCATTGTTTACAAATAACTTTTTTAAAGGTGTTTTATACACATATGATGAGTCAGAAATAAGAAGAAAGAAAAATATTACAATACTGATAATAATAACATGGATGCCACTCTCGCTTTTGAATATTTCAAAGCTATCAAGGACTACAAGAATTTTACTACAATAAGAAAAATCCAATGTATATTCCAAAACATAATAAAAGTTAAATTAGATTGTCGTTGAATGACATTTTTTTATAGGTATTAGATACCAATTTTGTCTAAAAGACATTAAAAGGTAATGACATCATGATAAGGCCAAGAAGTTAGATATACTCTTGGAGTTTATATTAAAAAAATAATTTAAAGATGACACCCCATAAACTAAACCTCTTGATAAACTAAAAAATATAGAAGACAAACATTGTGGATAGTTACAACAAATATAATAACTCAAACAATATGTTATACATTAAGATTTAAACAATATAAAATATATCAATAAAATTAAATAATATAAATTGACAAGTCACAAAGATCTTTTCTATAAAAATATATATTTTTGTCATCATTAAAAAAATACGAGTGATGGAGTTCCACCTCTTTAGCCTAAATATATTATTATCCTAAAAATGATCATTATTTGTAAAGTGGTATGGTTTGTTGTCTTGTTGATGTGCCTAAAAAGACTCTTAAATGTTTTTTTAATTGTAATTCAACATTGTTCATATAAAAGAAAACCATGAAAAATATATTTTTATACATGAATATTTCTAAGATACAACTAGTCCAATAACTCAACTTACAATATAATCATTACTCTTATTTTGTGGTGTCCCCTCTTTTGGACTGCTTTTTCTTTTTCTTGTAATTTAGTGTGTCCAATATAAAAAAAATTGATTAAACAATAACATTTAACATCCACAAATTTTTTATTCAGATCTTAGAGCAACGTAACAAAAACAAAAACAAAACAATTTAAAATAAAGACCAAATACATCTCAAATAGAAACAACCAAAGACAATAATATCAACATTCATAAAATTGACAGAAGAGTGACCCCAAAAAAAAAAAACTATCCAACATTCATAAACAAAAGTGAGACACCAAAAATATGAATCGACCAACAAATATACATAAATAAAATGTTTATATGATATTTTTTTTAATTGGAATTTTTTTTTATTAAAATAAATCAAATACTACAAATCAAAGGAGAACCAGTGAATAAGACTTTATATGGTCATTTATTATCTAACTTTATACCAAATACTTATTTTGAACTTATGACTTCATATTGTAAGCACTCCTTGATTTAGGGAGTTCACCATGTTGGGGGTATAATTTCTCTTACAACTTCACTAGTTAAAGCATTTCTTATTTTTTATTAAAATATTTCAAAGTTTGAGAAGTGGAAACAAAATGCTTTATACAACACGCATTTCAAAGAGAAGGGGGCCCTCTAGAAACGTATGGAGGAATGCTTATCATCATTTTTTAATGCTGAATTAAAAGTTAATAAATAAATGATCATAAAGGCTATGCTAACAAAGTAATCATAAAAGTAAATCAGAGGTGTAAACACAATTATTAAAGGTACTAAACAAATAGTTCTCAATCATCATTTTATAAAGGTAACAAAATCATCAAAAATATCATTTAGATTTTTCAATAATGTAAGTATTAGTATTAATTTTATACAAGTAATTATGTTTTATAGATATCGATATTTTTACATTTAAAGTGGATTATAATATAATGAGTGAGCATATATTTAAATCTAAAGTCGTCTTTTCGTTAAGTTGTTATGAATATGGGTAACTTAATCAAAAGACGACTTAGGGACAACTTAACCAAAAGATGAATTTTGGTTAAATTGTCATGAATCTCCATCTTATGAAAATCATCTAGAGATTGAACCTAACTCAATTACACATTCGAAGAATTTAAATCTTATAAATGATGTAATCATACTTTTGGTTAAATTGTCATGAATCTCCATCTTATGAAAATTATCTAAAGATTGAACCTAACCCAATTACACATTCGAAGAATTTAAATCTTAGAAATGACATAATCATAAAATGTACCATCATCCTTACCAATTTTACTACAACCCTTTCATTTTGATATCAATATTTACTTCTTTTTTTAACTTAGAGGTATCCACCTAACCCAGTCCAACAACCAGTTGGGGTGAGCTAAGGCGAGACTAATCTCCTGAGGATGCACACAGTTACTCGCCAGCCATGTACATCGGGTTAACCCAGACCTCAGAGTCGAACCCGAAATCTATGGGGAGCAAACCCACGACCCAAGCCAACTCCACTACCCATTCGAGTTGATATCAATATTTACTTACCCAACCGTCCTTGATTGACTATGAAATGTGCACCATCATTCCACATCTATACATACTTGAGTCTCATTTGAGAGAGCACTTGTAGACCACCACTAATCCAGTGACTAAGACTTAAAAAAATACTATTTTTTCTTAAAAACGGGTTCAAATAAATAACGTGAAAGGTATATGCTTATGTGGGAGACAACAAAGGCCAAGCCCGCGTATCTAATCTAATCACAATAATGACTGGCCGTGTTATAATTAAAAAGAGTGCTTTGTATATTGATGGAGCTTTTTAACAACTGCTATAATACTAATTTGGATGGAATCTTTTATGAGCTATAAAGTATAGGTATTAATGATAGAGGAGAATTTTGTATTGATATGGGATGTCTTTTTATGAAGGGATCAACCCAACTAACATAAGACTAAACATGCTTGTATTTCACTTCAACTAAGCATGTTCCTCATTTAAGTAATGCCATGTGCCTTCATTCAAGCCAAGTATCTCTCAAAAAAGTGGTTGCTTTCGGAATGGGAAGGGAATCCCCATCTTCTTTCATTGTACTTTCATGGTTTGAATGGTCTCATTGAAGAATTGACTAAGTTGTTGGAAGAGTAGAAAATAAGTCATATTTGGTGTTTGTGAGTCACTTTTGGAAAATAAAAGTATGATAATTAAGTGTTAGGGATGAAAGTTTGTTCACTCTAATTTTAGATTAACATGGATGTTCAACTTAATATGTATATTTTAAGATGTTTGAAAAAAGTTTATTTAGAGATTGGAGTAAGATAGAAGGTTAATGATAGTTCAGAAGATAATTTATTTAATAATTTTAATTTTTTTATCTGATTTTTTTAAAAAAATTGATGGTGATTTTTTTATGTTTTTAAAAAAATAAAAATTAATAAATGAATTGATATTAAAGTATAGGTTTTGTATAATGTGTGGATGTTATTATATGTTTTTTATTTTTAAATAAAGTGTTTTTTTTATGTAATTAGTTCAATTGTATAAAAGACATACTCTTTCTTTCAATTGTCCATACCCATGTTTTACACCAAAGCTAATGTGAGTTAGTCCTTAATTGAACTATGAGCATCTTTACTCTTCATGTGATATTTGCCTCTATATAGGCCATTTTACATGCCACCATTATCACTAGCCTAAAACAATATGTGAAAAATAAAAAAGAGTTATCATTAAACAATTTAAACATATACAATAAAAAATAATAATCTTTAGAGAAAAATATCATGAACTAGATAATACTTGAAGGGAAGGGCATATGTCTTTCCATTTCTCTAAGGCAAAGATGATTGCCTTTCCAAGCATCTCTCATACCTAAAATTGAGAAATCATATAGAGTAGATAAGAAATTAGTGATCTAAACATAATTTTCATTAGACATGAGATGTTTTTAGAAGAAATAAACAACCCTTAGAATTGATAAGAGATAGAAGAGAAATGCTTGATAGATTAGAAAACCCTTATAGGCATGTGCCAAAGAATTTGTCATCTCATTGACTTGTAATAAGTTTGACTTCAATGGGTTCTCAACATCTAAAATACAAAGAAATGAATTAATCAACTTGGTATCACTAAACCACTTTTCTAGTGTCTTACATCTGGATGTGGGCTTGTAGATAAAAGGGTCAGCCATCCCTAGTCAAGGTATTAAATGAATGTGGATAATGAGTTATTCATTTCTTACAAAAATATCAATACTTCATCATAGGAAAGGCATCTAAAATATGAAGTGATCATCAATGTTTGTCTCATAGATGGACAAAACATGATATATTATATCTTTTTAAGGAACATGGTGGTCTACATATACTTATTATTAGTAATAAAAAATCCTTAATTTTCCAAAGGGAAACCATAATCCATAGAATTAATGGTGTTAAAAGTATTTGAATCAAATAATATTGTCATGCCTTGCAGGTTAAAAGTGTTTGATATAGAAAGATATCTTTAGCCTATGAGGCTATGGGAGAAAGTTTCAAGTAAGAGGAATGTAATATTAGTAAATATCCTTCACAATTTTATTGAACATTTTATTTGATGGAAGAAGGCATAAGGCCCCACACACACATAGCCATGAGAGTTCAACAAATTATAAAATCAAATTGGCTTCAACATAATAGAACCATTGATGCCAAGTTGGGCTTAAAGGGACCACCATTATTAAAGAATAAAGAGCCAAATTAAAGTTACTCTCTTAACTAGAAGTTAAATTTTTTAAGAACCAAAGTTTGTAGAGGAAAATTTTGAGCCAAAATATTATTTCTATTTGAAGCACTTGGGAAGTATACCCATTTTGAATAGTATACTAATTTGGGAAAAAAATGGATGTACAAGATCATATAATGAAGAATGATAATACGAATCTACTCAATGTGAACAAACCTTAGTCCTGAGGTTGAGTGCCCTTACCTTTAACACACATAAATCTCTAGGTGTAATAGTTGAAATGAAGTGTCACATATTTGAAGATAAAGGATGATTTTAGAAGAGGGGATGTTGTAAGATAAAAATGAAGCATATCCATTACAAATACCCAACTAATAAATAAGAATTGAGTTAATTTCTTGAATAGAAATTTGAATTCCCAATATTATCACATGTCAATATATGGTAATCCCTCTTACAAGAGAACTAAAACCTAGAAACATATTTATATAAGATTAACATCATAATCTTAGTTTTACTAAATTTACCATGAGTTCTAAAGATCACAAAAGTGACTGAGGGTGTCCAATTATTTCTACCCAATTAGGGGAGTAACTAGAAATCCATAGCATTAGTAGAAAGAAGAATATAGATATGGTGTAGTAAGCAATTGTCACATGAATAATTATTATGCTAAAGAATTTTCTCTAGCTCTCAAGTCAATAATTTTCTAATCTTACATGTGTACATTATCTTATAGTTTACATAAAATTATTTTTTGAGGAATATTTTAAAGAATACATATCTAATTGTGGCATCTCTTTTTTAGTAAGGGAGGGAACATTCCCATCTACTCCCTTTTTAAACTTGAAGTATCAAGGGGGTTGTGTTAGGGTGATCCCATCTCCTCGTTTCTTTACATCTTGATGGTTGAAGCTTTAGGAAGGGCTTTCACTGCTAGGATCAATTCTGAACAAATGGAAGGTATCATAGTGACTTGTGCTCTTCAGGAAGTCTCTCATCAATAATTTGTTGATGATGGCATGTTAATGGGCATGACTAAAAGGAAGATCATTCAATTAAATGCAATTTTAGGGAAATATTCACTAGCCTCAAGGCGAGCTGTAAACAAAGATAAGTTAGAAGTTTTTTTCTTTAATACAAGCACTAGGAAAGAACAAGAGATCTTGAGGATATTGAATTTTAAGAAAGGTTTTCTTCCATGCACTTATTTGGGCATCCCCCTGGCCAAAGGCTTAAGATCGACAGGTCTTTGGGATCCATTAAATATCAAGGTGAAAGCAAAATTGAATACAAGGAAAGGGGAATGGTTAATTGGGTGGGAAAAATCACACTAGTGAGATCAATATTATCAACGCTCCCCATCTACCTCATGTCAGTAATGGCTCTATCGAATGGTGTTGGGTTTGACCTGACAAGGCTTACTAGACAATTCTTCTAGCAAGGCAATGTAGAGAAGTGGAAGATTGCTCTAATAGCATGGGACAAACTGTGTAGGACCAAAGAGGATGGGGGTCTGGGATTCAAATGTTTGGATTTGTAAAATAAAGCACTCAGAGCTAAGTTGGTATGGCAGATGCATTGCAAATTGCAGAACAAATGGGCTTTTGTACCAAAAATATTTAGAGGATGAAGGCAACAGTGACATTTTGACCATATCCAATCGTCCATTGGGCTCGCGAATCTAGAACTTTATGTAAAAGTGTAAGAAGGTTGTATGTGATTTCCTCACTTGGGATGTACATGATGGGAGAAAAGTGTTGTTTTGGGAAGATTCATGGGCGGGCTATCGAAATTTGTATAGCTTGATTGAGGTGGCTAAGCTCAAGGAAATGTCAAGTGCATGTGGGGCAATCATGTCAAAGACTATGTGGTATTGTACAAAGGGAATCTGGTGCTAGGATGGAAATGGAAGGACTTTACTTGCCTCAATCTACCACAAAGGGAGACCTAGATACTAGCATAAACTTTTAAAAATAGAACCCTAGTCTTTCGTGATGGTGTTGACACATTGCTCTGGGTCGGCTCGAAGTCTGAATGCTACAACGCAAAGTACAGATACATGATTTTATATAAAGGGAGGCATTTGGTTGGGGAAAGACTCCTTGTACATCTGTGTTGGAGCAATGCTTTCCTAGCCAAGGAAGGGACCTTTTCTTGGGTGGCAATACAAAACAAAATGTTGATAACTGAAAGATTTAGCTGAATGGGGTTTCATGGACCTTTGAGATGTGTGTTGTGTGAAAGAGCAAAAGAAACTTGTGACCACATCCTGCTTACTTGTCCCTATGCTCTGGAGTGTTGGAGGTGGCTATGCCACCAGACTGGGTTGGCACAATGCATTACCAAATGACCTCATTAGTCTATTTCTTTCATGGTCGATCCTTAAGAAGAATTTGGTGTTTGGTGATTTGTGGATTATGAGCCCCTCAATTGTGCTATGGGAACTTTGGAAGGAGAGAAATAGAAGGTTGTTCCAGGAGAAGAGCATGAGCATAACATCCCTTCTCAACAAAATTGAAGCAATCTTGGTGGAGACACTAAATGCAAAATTGGCTCAAAAGGTGGATAAAGATAAGAATTTTTATGAATGGGATGCTAGGTTGCAATTTGTGTGGCCCTCGCTTTGGGTCCTGACCTAGGGGGAATGGTGGCTCTGAGGCCAAACTAGCTAGAGAAAAGGTAGCTTGGTCCCCTCCCCCAATGGGATGGTATAAATTGAACTTTGACAGTGCTTCCAAAGGTAACCTTGGGTCGTCTGTTGTTGGTTGCATAGTAAGAGATTGGCAGGGAAAGACATTCTTGGTCTTTGCAAAGCATCTACTTGTGGGTACTAATAATGAAGCTAAATTTTTGGCCATCATACATGGGATAACTTTGTGCAAAGAATTAGGGATAAGAAAACTTGCTATTGAAGGTGATTCAGCGATTGTTGTCAATGCCATTAGATGTGGTGATACGCCCAATTAGAAACTATGAGTGTTGCTCAACAAGGCATTAGAATTATTGCAGTACATTGAGATGTTCACAATAAATCACATATACATGGAGGGAAATAGTGATGTTGATGCTTTAGCAAACGACGAGGTGATGGGTAAATAACATTGTTGCCCATGTGCCATTGGGATTTAATAGTCTATGCCTATCTGGTTTGGCTAGATTCAACACATGGGCTTTTGTTTTGAATTGATGAATTGATGGCACTTCCCCAATTCCCATAAAAATCATTAATGGCCCATCCTACCTTTGTTGGGTGTCTATGTCATGGTTGAAATAAGTTGATGGCCAGGTGTCACCAAAATCTACCACCTTGGATCTGGTGTGGAGCATTCTAGCATAAGGACTTCTCGTGAGGTTGTGGATGTGATGGCACTGCTTCGTCGTACCATGATTTGAGATTTCACCTTCTAGGATCAAGATCTTCATGTATAGTTGCACTCCATGTCATCAATGGTTTATTCTTCCTTTGGTGTTCAATGTTTGACATGTTCGACTAGCTACACTCTGGATGACAAGGCTTGTGGGTGGCAACTCGTGCGACTTCAATGCACTGTTTATTTAAGCTCAACATGGAGGTTGAAATGTTGTTCCAATGCAAACAATGGAGACCCTAGTGAGGTTGCGAGGCTCAAAGAGGTAGATGGCTTTTCTAAGCTTCATCACAGACCATAGACTGAAGAAAATTTTCCTCATCAAGGATATTCTCACTCTTGAGGCTGTAAGAATGGTGATTGGTAGGGATTTTTCTATCTCCTCAATAGATATCACATGAATTCAAATGTCTCATCCTTGTTCCTAGCCACTCTACTGGATATGGGGATTCCCAAGGTGTGGTTTCTGTTATTGTTGAGGCTTGTGTTCAAGACAACTATCCTCCTGGATGATCTAAACATCGTCACAATGGCTGAGCTTGGTGTTGGTATTCCTTAGCTTGATGACATTGTGTGAATGCTCCACCTGGGAGTGGATGTGGAGTGTCAACTGTTCATTCTGCACTTGGATGCTCATGGCCTAACCTGTCATAGGCATTGGGCTCTGGTGGGATACAATTTCCTGTGTCGTCACCTTGGGCTGATAGAAGTCAATGCCATTGGTTGATGGACTTCACTGCAATCGTGGAGGAAGACAACTTCTATGATGAGGTCGACTAATAATGTGATGTTTAGTGTTCATCCTTTGCATTTGGTTTGTCGTAACTCATGTTTTGGTCTTGGAGGGTATGTAGATAATATGTTTTTGGTGCCAAGGTTGTAATTCATATCTTTCTATCCATGCCCTATGAATTTTTGACTTGATACTATGTAAACTTTTTTTAAAATCAATAAAATCATGCAACTACGATTGCATATTACAAATAAAAAACATAATTATAGTTATATATAACATAATATTATATTTTTTTTTATAATTATATATATTATTGATTGCTATTCTAGCATATCAATTTTTAATAATATATATAAAAAATATATACAAATATCCTTCTCAAATTAATTTTTAAATCAAATTATCAAAGTAAAGATATTTGAAACGAGCTTTACTCACTAGAATGTTTTATAACTTAGGAAGACCCTAAACAAAAGTTGTTATTTATATTTTTAATTAAACTTGTATATATTATATGTATATGACTAATAGGATTCAATTAGGGATATGATATAATACAATATAATAAAATAAACAAAATGAAATATAATATATAATAATATAATAAATATTAGTATAATATAATAATATAATATAATATAAAAATAATAGTATACTACTCAAATACTAATATAATATAATATAACATAATATAATATAAATATCATATAATAAATATAAATATAAATATAATATGCAAATAATATACTATGGTATAAATATTATAATAATATAATTAAAATATAATTTAATATTAATAATATAATAACAATAATATAATAATAAAAATAATATAAGAATATTACTATAATATAACATAATAAGAAAAGGACAACAATTTCGTTCCAAGAACTTGAGGATGTGGTAGAGATGCATGATAGGGTCATCTCTAGTAATATGGATTCTGCCAAGGTGCTCGATAATATACTATAGTTTTTTGTTGTTGTTTTTGGTTGTTCAACCTTCTGTGTTGATATTTTGCTATTAGGTTGATGATGGGTTCTCTAGCTTTATCTTTTGTAAGCATTTTTTACATTTTTGGGCTACTAGTGTTCATGTTTCTCTCTTTTTAGTAGCTTTCCTTCGCTATAAAGGGTTTCAGGGACCCTTCAAAACCTGCTTTTCCTTATCGAAAACATTAGTATAATAATAATAATAAAACAATAGTATAATAATACTATAATATAATAATTTAATGTTATTAATTTAATAATAGAATACTATATCAATAAAAAATATTACTAATATAATAAGAGTAGTAAAATAATATAATACATTTATAATAATATTACTAATATTTTATTATTAATAATATAATATTTAGGGTATTAATATTTTACTAATTATAATATTTAAAAAATAATAATAATAATATATTAGTGGGAATAATTTAATTTTAATAATAATATAATATTATAGTAATTGGAATAATATAATAGTAATATCAAAATAATAATATAATATTATCAATACTATTATAATTTAAATATTAATAATAAATTACTAATATTAATAATAATATATTAATAAAAATATAATAATAATGTAACTTAATCCAAACTTGATATATTAATAAAAAATGATAATATAATAATAACTACATAAAAATTAAAATATTAATATAATAATATTATTATATAATAAAAATATAATACATATAATCTAATAGTAATAATAATATTAATTTACTAATAATAATAAAACTAAGAATATAACTTTTGCCCATTAAGGGGCCAGGTTGGGTGAATCCAACTATGTTGGAATGTAAGAAGGTTTTCTGGGAAAGACCAATGGAAGGTTGGTGGAAAATAAACTTCGATGGGGCTTCGAAGGGAAATCCTGGACCCTCAGGGGCTGGATTTATAATTCGGAATTGGAATGGAGATGTGCTAGCGCTAGGGGCGAAGAAGTTGGTGGATGGAATGAATAATGTAGTAGAAGCATTGGCAACCTTATTAGCAGTTAAATGTGGTAGATTTTCAGGTGCAAAAAAGATTCATTTAGAAGGAGACTCGATGATAATAGTTCAAGTGGTGATGAAGGGGATAATTAACGCATGGCACCTCCAAAATGTCATTGAGCAAATCAGAGATGAGTTAAATTCGTGTGAAATTTTTTTCAGTGAGCCACATTAGAAGAGGTGGTAATGTGGAAGTGGATGTTTTGTCTAAATGGGCGTTAAATTTTAGTGAAGTTGGGGAATTTAAATTGGAGGATTTTAGGGGAGTAAATTTAGCGGAGCTTTGGGATAGCACAAACGAGTACAATGCCTTAAATGAGCAAGGTGGTGGATAGAGTGACGTTGGTTTGACATGACAAGTGAAAGGCAGGGAAGGCAAGTGGTGGCGAAGCAGTACATGCTTCATTTATTTTGGTTTGGGTAATTCAAGATGGTTTTTATTCAGATCCCTCGATTAAGGTGTTCTACTTGTATTTGTAAATGGTCAGGAAAATCTCTACAACAAACATTTGGTGGAGGTGGCACTAGTTTGTTAGGAATAATGGAAGCTAATTTCACCTTCCATTCTCGAAGGCAGTTAAGTTTGTTTCATGGCGAGGTGTCTGAAAAGCGGCTAATGGGTTTATTCATCATCGAAGATGAGAGGCTGGTGCAATGCGCACGAATGATTTGTGGTAGGAATTTTGACTCTTTGAAACACACATACAAAACCAACATGGATGTTTATTCCATGATTGCGGCACGGGGCTTGGATTTAGGTGAACCTATGGAATTGGTGAGAAAGGTGATGAAGAAAATTGTCCATGAAGATTTTCTGGTGGACATGGAGTCGATTCTTGAATGGTAAATTCTGGGTGTTGGCTTAGATTACTCTGAGGGACTAGTAGATGAGGAAATGGAGGAGATTTATGGGGCGTCAGGGCTCAAACCCTTTATCCACTGGCCAAAAGGGAAATACAAAGCACGTTACTGTGAGGAAGCTCATTTGGGGTGGAAAGTGCTCAAACTCTTCATCGAGCTCATGGAGGTTGAAGATTTCATTGCACAAGCAAAGGAAAAAATGCAGGGCATGGAAATGAAAAGGAAACACTAGAAGAAGAAGTTGGGGAGATGCCAGAAGAAGAGACCTCTGCAAGTGATAGCTAAGGAAGCGTCAAGTCCAGGAGGAGTTCATTAAGAATGGTCATGTCTTTTTGTTCCGTTTTTGAAATTATCTTTTTGTCAATGTTATGACAAAGGGTGTAAGGACGAACTTTGAAAATGATGGGTATAACTTAGTGGCTTGGGTTTTGGTAAATGGTAGTGGTTGTAAGTTTTTTGTGGTAGGAATTCTTACGTTTAAGCAGTAGCAGGGGTGAAGGGAGTTTTTTTTTGTTTAGGTATACACGTTAAGGTGCTTTTGGTTTTCTTTTAGAAGAAAGAATTTTGGTGGGTACTGAACTTGGACAAATGATGTAATCTTTTTTATTTACAATCAATACAAAAATATTGTGTTACCGACCAAAAAAATAATAATATAACTTTTGAAAAAAAGGCTCTACAAGTCGGCCTTTGTTGTGCTAGGTTTTGTGCTCCAAGTGTGTGGGGGAGGCTCTTCAGGGTTGTCTCCTAGGCACATAGGGAAAACATGGAAGAAATCCTAGCACTGTCTAGCCCTAGATGGATACTGGTGAAAGACATCCCACATGAGCTTTAGGCTCTCACTTCATAGTTACTTGCTCCTTTGGGCACTGTAATGAGGGTAAACAACCCGAGGGTCTCTCTCTTAGACATGAACACAAGGGTTTTCATTGCCCTCACTCCAAACTAGGAAGTCTCAGACTTCTTAGACATCCACTTGGATTATGGAATTCACCCCTACCAGATTGAAGTGTTAGGCAGTCTTAATGCCTACTATTTGTGCAGACACGAGGGCCACTTAAGAAAGGATTGTACCATTATCTTGAAAAATAAACCTAAGGGTAGCTCTAACCCTAGCATGCCATAGGGCGTCTCTGATTCTGGTGTTGAAAACCTAGGTGATAGAAACCCTGACCACCCCTTGTCACCTCCTTGCAATGCCATCCCTAAAAAAAGTATCTAAACAAGTCTCTGGCTCGAGCTCTTCTTTGCAACTCTCTCCTGAAATGGTTTTGGACCCCCCCGTCCCAACCTCTATCCTCCTGAGCCATGCTACTGAGAGTAATCCTTTCGCCCCTTGCTTGAATTGGAGGAAGGAAGTGTCCCCTCTCCGATCCCAAACCCCATTGTAAGTGGCCACAATGAGGTTGAAGCAAATGATACTTCTAGTGTAACCAAATTATATGCACAACAATTAGTAATGAAGAGCTTAAGAGAGAATATTGAAAAAAAATGAAAAAATAAAGGAGCTAAAATTGAAAAGCCTGAACCTAAAACTCTCTTGAACAAAAATTTTAAACTCTTGGCTCCCCATTTGAGAGGAACCCCTAATTTCAAGCCGGTTGCAAAGATTTCAAAACCTGGTGTGGATGAAAGTTTTGCATTTCAGGGGGGGTCTCCAACAGGGTGGTGGATACCCCTGTGGCACTATTGCTCATCCAACCCCGTCCCCTACGGGGAATGGCAATACTATTTTTGGCATGAACATTGACAAAGGGGAGGTGTTGATGGGAGGTAGTACCCCGAGGGAACCCACCTGCCAATTTGGGAACCTTGAGACTATTACCCTTGAGACAAAAGGGGGGGACTGCACCTTAATGGGGAGTGGCAGAAAAAAACTCTGATCATGTTATTAAAAGTGTGAACAAAATGCAAGAAATTTTAAATTCCCTAATTAAAAGAAGTGATGCTGCTTTGGACTGCTCAAAACTTAAGGGGGGCATTCAAGAGGGAAAAGGTGACCCAAGCACTGATAAATCCATTGGAAGGAGGGAGAAAAATGATAATGGTTCAGTAGGACCGATTGGGTGCTTAGATGATGAGCATGCCATTGATGGGAACCTATGTATAATTGTCAACCTCCCACCAGGGCCAAAAAGGAGAGGTAGGAAGAAAGGAATTGTCATCAAGATCAATGAAGGCAACCTTATGTTGAGTAAAAATAAAAGGAAAAAGACTAGTATTGTGCTACCTACCCCAAATACCAAGAGATTGGAAGGTGGGGACTCCTCTCCTAAATAGTTTGAGATGTTTAGGAAAGACAAAGAGGCATGTACAATTCCTGTTGCTAATGAACATTAACTGCACCTCATGGAATGTGAGGGGCCTAGAATCCCCTGACAAGAAATATCTAGTGAGAAGGTTCTTGAATCTAGAAAGGGATAAAGACTTTGTACTCCTACAAGAACTAAAGGCCATCGATTTCCCCCTTGAAACCAATTTGAGGTTTATTTGGAATAACTCCTTTACCTTAGTTTTCAACCATGATAAAGGAAAAGGAGGAACTGTTATATACTTATGGCCAAAAAGTGGAAGAAGTTCCTCACTGAAAGCGATGTGTCCCCCTGCAATAGAGTGGTTTGGGCAACATTTGAGAAAGAGCCAAATTTGGAATATGCTCAATCTACGCCCCAAATGATTACAGAGAACATACTGAGCTCTAGAAATGGCTAGTAACCCTTCCTGAAATCCCTTGGATCTTTTGGGGGGACTTCAATATGGTGGAGAACATGGAGGAAAAAAAGGGGGCCTTGACTTGGAATGGAAAGGCAATGAAAAATATTTCTGGTTGCAATTCAAGAACAAACTCAAGCTGTTTGACCCTCTTGAAAAGAGGAAGGGCCAATGTAATGTTGTGTGGTATACCTGGTGCAATGCACATAAAGGTGGAAATAGGATATACTATATGCTAGATAGGTTTTATGCAAATAAAGATTGGTACAATTTCACCCCTTTAGATGGTGGTCAAGATGTGATGGTTTACCCCTATACACTCTCTGATCATCATCTGATCAAATCCACCTTAATCTTGAATTCATCAAGGAAAAAAGAAAGAAAACAGGGAAAAAACTTTATTCTCAATGTTAGTTTGCTAAAGGATGAGAACTATAGGGAGGCTATATGCACCCTTAGAGAGATAAATAAGAGCCTTCTTGGGAAGGAGGGGGCAATCAAAAGGTGGGAAACCAATGTTAAGGGGTGGAGAATTCTTTGTCAAACTATTGGGAAACACATGACACTCGAGAGGAGGGAGGAGAATCTCCTTCAAGAAGACCTATTGAGGACATAATTAATATTACAAAACAACCTGGTTGATGAGAAGGCCAATGATGAAATGGTATTGGAAAAGAATGCCCTCAGAAGGTTTCAAGCCCACAAGCTGTAAGGCCTAAAAATAAGAGCCAAACTTAATTGGCTTGAAAATGGAGAGAAGGGCTTCAAATTCTTCTTCAAATTTTTAAAAGAGGAAGGCGTAAAAGAACAAATAAACTAGATTTTCCATAATAACATCCTTTTCACCAATCAGGAGAATATTTCAAAACAATTCTTCAACTTCTTCAAAGAACTTTTCTCATCTGAAGGTGAAATTGAGGAAGGTAGACATTGAAGGAGTTTGATAAAAGGGATGATTCCCTCAAAAATCTCCCAAGATGATGCTGGAGCCTTGGATAAGGTGTTCAACAAAGATGAAATTAGATTGTCCATCAACTCTACGACCAATGATAAATCACTAGGGGTTGATGGCCTTCTAGTTGAGTTTTATAAGACCTTTTTAGATTGGATTTGTGATGATCTACATCAAATCTACTTGGAGGCCTTTTAAAAAGGATCACTGGGGGACAACATCAATAGAGGTATCATTAGATTGCTACCCAAGGAAGGAGATAACACTAACATGAAAAAATGGAGACCCATAACCTTGCTACATGTATCCTACACGATCCTGGCCAAAGTATTAGCATTGGGATTGGTCAACATTCTTTTAAAGTTCATAAACAACTCACATATAGGCTTCATTAAGGGAAGATATATTTTAGAGAATCTCATCACAAGTTGGGAAGCTATGGAGTGGAGTAGAGTCTCTGGACAAAACTCAACTATGCTACTATTAGATTTCAAAAAAGTTTATGACAAAGTGGAATGGTCCTTCCTAAGAACAACCCTCAAGGCATTTGGCTTCCCACTACACTTTTGCAATATGATGTACACATTGTTAAAAGATGCTTCAACCCAAGTGGATATTAATGGTTCACTCTCTAAAAACAATATTCTTGGAAGATCCATGGTGCCCTTTGGCACTAACATTGCTTGTTATATCTTTTGTTGCTTTGCACTTCCTGCTAAGAGAAACCACTGCAACCCCAAGAGTAAGGGGGCTTAGTCTTCAAAATAATCAAGAACTCTTGAATATTCAATTTGTTAATGATACAACAATCTTTGTTGATCTAGATGAGGAAAACATGGAAAAGTTGTTATGCAATCTAAGTATATATTGCAAAGCTTCGGGAGGAAAAATCTAATTTTCTAGGGTGGTCGGATAAGCCTCCAAAATGGTTGCACAAGTTTGCTTTTCAATGGGGGGGGCCTAACAAACAGGTCAGGTATTTGGGCACCTTGTTTGCAATCAGCCCATGCTTAAAAGACATGTGGTTGTGGATCAAAGAGAAAATTGAAAAAAAGATAGATAGATGGAATACACAATTCCTATCCTTGGCTGGAAGGTTTCAAGTATGCCAAAAAGTTCTCTCCTCATACTCTATCTAGTTTGCTTTAGTATGGTTTTTCAATAGTTACCAAATAAAAGAAATTAAGAAGAAAATTAGAAACTTTATATGGTCAGACAGAAAAAGGGAAGAGGAAAAATACACAGTTAGATGGGATTGGTGTTCATGGGGAAAGACCAAGGAGGTTTGGGGCTCAAGGTTCTAGAAAGGCAAGGGATAGCCCTTGCTAGTAAGTGGATCTTTAAAGCATTAATGGGAAATGAGCCCTGGAAGATCTTAGTCCGAAATAAGATTCAAATGGCTACCCCCAAGCATGCAAAATCTTGGAAAGATTTTCCCTTCAGTGATCTTCTCTTATCTAAACACCTAATTGTTCCTACTGGTTCCATGGTTTTTAGGAGCATCTAGAAAGCTTGGGAATATATCAAGAAAGGGGTTTCCAGCCCAATCTTCACTGCCCACAATGGTAATGCTTTGCACTCATCCAAGTCTATATGGTGGAACATGGAGCATAATGGGAAACCTTTAGCATTACTACAAGGATGCTCGACCAGGAAGTGGGCTCAAGCTGGGGTGAGAACATTGGAAGATATCTTAACAAATGGTAGACTTGAAAAAAAGAAGGAAGGAGCTACAAATTGAATTTCAATTGCTCCCCTCTAGCTCGAGAATATATACAGTGCTAAGACAGGCTTGGGAACTCACTCTCCCTCTTAAGCTAGGTAGTCCAAACAACAACTTGATAGAGCAGTTGATCTGGAAAGATTCCACACCACTCAAGAGCTTACAAGCAAAAAACATATATAAGGATCTAATCTTCAGTGAGTCCCTAAATGAGCATCTCAATAAAACATGGGGAACAAACCTAAACTGTAAAGAATGACAAAGAATTTTTAACTCAAATTGGTCCTATATGTTGGAACCCAAAAAGGCCTATCTAAGATGGCTTATTCTTCTACAAAGAGTGCCTATCAAACTGAAACATGAAGACATTGAAATCTGCAACATCTGTAGATTGCTAGAAACAATTAACCATACTTTCTTTGATTGTCTATATGTGAATGAAGTTTGGAAGCTTGTTTGCAATCACTTGTCAATCTAATATTCAAACAATAAAGTGAATTGGAAAGACATTCTGCTATGTAATGATAAGAAATTGGGAAAAGAATGTGATCTTTTTTGGCACTGTTTAGTTAATGAAGTTTTTTTGCATTTGTGGAAAGCTAGAAATGGGAAATAATTCAATGATCAGAGGAGGTTCCTTACTAAGTCAACAAAAAGACTCATTTTACTTGAAATTGTTGTGTAGGTTGTCATGGCAGTGAAAGTATCTAAGGACACATTTCTTAAACTGCTCAAAGATGGGGTAGTGCTTCTCAACTAGAATGAGGTGAAATTTGGCTACAACTAGCAAGTAGGGCAACCTATCCTTGTAATCTTCATGAATGGACTTGAGAACTTTTAGAAAGAATTTAATGAAAAGGTCCAAATAGAGCAGGAGCAACATGAAGTAAGGGCACCAAGACTGTACACAAATGATAACTAGGAGGTGAAAGAGGTCTTCTCTTTAGATGAACTGATGGCTGCAAAGGTGTTGGCAGGGTGGAACGATTTCGACTCAACTAGTGAGAGTAGAAACTAGTGAAAGACTGTCCATAATGATACTTTTTGTCTATGGTGCTTCCTATTCGTAGACTTCTGCTGCACAAGGTATTTGGGATATTGATGTTATATTTTGCACTATTTTTTGTATATGCTGCATAAGGAACTTACTGCACAAATCTTGTATATGGCTCAGATTTTGTATATTGCACAATTGATGATGTAAATCCACAGTTCATATATATGCACATCCTAACTAATGTATAGCAGCTTGAAGCATACCTTTATATGAGAGAATAAAACTCTAAATATGAGAAGATAAAACTACCAATTAAACACTCGATGATGTAATTTTGTTAACTACACTATCCTTAATATAAAATAAAAATAAAAAATAATAAAATATATTATATAAACAAAATCATTTTGTAAATCACCTTTGACCTACTACACAAATGTATGCCTTAAAAAAAACCAATTTATTTCCTAATTGACTTTCCACAGCTCTTGGGGGTACCCATTGCACATGTTGTGGGATTATAAAGCACATTGAGAAACAAGTCGTATAAAGTCTGATTATATGTTTGAAAAACAAAAGAAAGAAATGTCAAGTAGGTGACAAGCTCACATGAAAGTGGTGTCCACCTACACATTTAAAGTCCATGTCCACCAACCCTTTCTAGAAGCATTGTTGCCACGTCAGCAGCGCATATTCTTGGGAACAAAGTTTCATGCCGATTGGATTCTTGCTAGATATTTCAACAAAGATCTTTAACTAAAAAGATCGCAATTATTTTGCACAATCATTTACCCTAATACTAATACTAATGAAATCATCATCCTTTCATAAAGACACGCCAGCTGTTGGAGGGCTAGATTCAAATCAAATACACAGCATGTGCCGCGCAGACCGCATTCGGCGGTGGAGAAACGTGCACGTGAGGCGGCATTCACATTTGTCACAGGTTACAGCTGGCACTGCACAACCGACAGCTAAGTAGGTTGACTGGTAAGTACTGCCTCTGCGTGTGGGACCTACTTTGTTGGCCTTTTGACTCGTACTGGTCCATAATTATTATACTTGTTTTTTTATTGCTCAAATCGATTATATTTGGGGAGAATTAAGGACCGAATGATTGAGGGGAGCTTCAAAAGTGCCATCTGTTTTACATTCCATCATACATTTATTCCACATCTTATACCGACTTTTGAGTGCACAGAAGACAAAGAGTCAAAGTGAAGACAACGAATGTTATAGTGGGGTTGGTAGTTCTTCTAGTTTAGATATTTATGGTGTTTTGTTTGAGTTCTTTAAGAATGGAAATGAGTTTTTCATTTCTGGTTTTATTTAGTGAGTGATAGGTAGTAAGGGTTTTTAGAAAAAAGTCCATACAATTTTAGGATTTCATGATAATAATTTTTAAGTCAGACAAATATATGAATAATTGAAGATATTAGTCAAAATTGCATGTGAAATAATCTCTTAATCAAACCAAATCATGATTATAAATGGGAGTTTTAAAATACAACAAAAAAAGTTGAATGAATGCAAATTATACAACCTGGCAGAGTATTTCACTGTATTAAGTCAATGGGTTCGTGATAATGTAACCCTAGACGGTTTGCACAATGATGCGACAAAGACAAGAATACTTGAGCAAAATAGATTCACGAGTACCATTTTGTGCAAAATGAAAGGATAAATGATAGGTTGACGTTACTTCAAACCATGGAGAGTATCACATGATGGAGATGGCAACCGACATGATAAGAAATGATGAAATCGGTCAAAAAGGTGTTTCAAAATGTCACATAATCAAACAACCAAGAAACCCTTCATGGTTCAAGAAAAATGCCCAATAACTAGACTCACGAGTACCATTCTCTGCATTATGAAAGAAGAAATGATAGTTTGACATTGCTTGAAATAGTGGAGGGCAACCAAAGATCAACAGTTGAGGGTTTATTTACGTTTGTGAAAATCGTGGAGAGTGTGATGAACATGGACACTATGGAGAGTACCACAAAATGAAGGGTGGTAAATGAAAAAAAGTGTGGAAAAAAAGACATCGAACCTAATGTGGAAGTTAATTGGGTTAAAAAGAGGCTGGAGTCCAAGACATGGCCGATGGTGCACGTGGCGTTGCAAACACTTAACACCGCTAAAGTGAACTTTGAACAATATAACATGAATTTTATAAGTTCAAAAGTGAGTGGTTATTTTATATATATAAATGTAATTGCACCCTAATATTATCACTAATTGGGTTTTTTTTTTTAATTTATTGGTGGTGAAAGCGAATGGACATTAGGTCATTAGAGGGCACATTTTGGACGCCAAGTCTAAATGGTCACTTTTTTACCCTCTTGTGCTTAGTGAACCCTCCCGTAAGCCAAAAAAATAGCTATAAACTATTAACTTGCATTCAAATAAAATCCAAAAAAATCAAGTCAATCCGATGCACCATTTAGGAGCTTACAGTGCACGAAGTTAGCTATAACGACTACTGTGAATGTTTGTAACGTTTTATTTGATTTTAAAATGTGATATTTTCTCAATTTATTATAATTAATATAATTTTTTTTATAATTCATATTTAACATTTTTTAGTTTTAACTATGGTCGAGTCTTATATCACATTCAATGAATCATCATCAAGAAAAAGAAGAACATCTTTTTGATGACGAAACATCAAATATGATACAAAATATTGATTAAAATATATAAAACTATATATCTCTAATTTATTCTAATTACTTATTTTAAGAAAATGTTGAAAGGTCCCATGTTCAAATCCTTCTAATCATAGGCATACAGTCGTATGTTCAAATCCTTCTAGAAAAAGGTTGACGTTTGAAGGTGAGTTTTATGAATAGAAAAACAAGGGTGGGTGGGGACGGCGTAGGTACCTCATATTCCTTCCAAACACTAGTGCTTTCACCCACCAAAGCAACTCCTTTCTTTTACAAAAAATAATCATCAAACAAAATATGCTTTTAACAAACTCATATTTAAATAATTCGGTTTTTTTCCTCTTATATTTGTCATTCCTCTTAGAAAAACAGAGAAAATTTATTGACAAGCAGATTGACCGTCAAATTTAACTGGACGATTTTTTAAATTTGTTTTTCTTTATATATTAAAACAAGATCTGTTCTTTGCGTAACGTATACATTGCATAAGTGTCTCCATCAACTATTTTTTTTTATTAAATAAGAATAAAAAAGCATTTTTCGTCTCATTTTTTTTGCACTTTTGGAATTTAATGCTTTACAAGTGTATGAATAGCGTAAGAGTATTGTTTCTTACAACAAAAGAGTTCTGAAAAGGACATATCATGGGCGGCCTTGCTTTGGAGTAAAATCGTTTGCATAACAACAAATGTCGATATCAAACGTAAGAATGAAGTCCTCCTAATGTTTTGTTAGAAGATGTTGACACTCATATGGTATTGTGATAGAGAATTAAGATATTAGAAAACAATATTTATATCTCTTTATATGAGAGGGGGAGATATATGCCACTTGAGAAAAATCATGGTGATTTGTAGGGTTGAGAAGCTTATAGTGGAGCACTCTGCCTCTGGGTTTTTAAATTCCATAACATATGATTTCAAGTCGGTCGCAATTTTGTACAGCTGTTTACTCATCTGTTTAAAAATAATAATTTTAGAGTCATGATGATGTCACATCAGCATGCTTTTTGTTGAGGTATCCAAAAAAGTTCAAAAACCACATCAGACCCACAATAGTGGGGCACTAAGTCATGTGAATATGTTTCATTGATGTGGCATCACATGATTTTGTTAGATTGTGTACTTTATGGATAAAAAGTGTTTTGCAATTGGATATTAAGGTGCTCCATTGAGGACTAATTCTATCCCCACTATTGGTCTTTGCCCCACTATGGGCCCCTCTCCCCTAGCGGGTCATTTTATTTTGGGAAAATTAGTTAAGGGTTTATGGAGAATTTTATATCATTCACAATTTTTTTTGTTTTTTTATCTCATATGAGAGTACGAGTCTTTAGGCTGAAACTTGTTAAGCTAAGATCCAAGGATTGAGGGGTATCCATTCTGTCAAATTCAACCAAGACACAATTTCGACATCATCCCTTATGATGTTGATGCCTTGCACTCAACAAGACTTGATCCCTAGTGGACTCATTGAGAACTTCTCAACTTCACCAATAGATCAAGGACCAATTGATTATTCTTATAATTTTGAGGAAATAACGGTTCTAATTAAATAAGTTTTAGAAGAAGCTTAAATACAATAAGAAATGTTTGGAAAATCAATTGAATTTTTATGGAACAATAAGAAAAGTCTTCTATGAATAAAAAAATAAGGAATAAATTGTACATATAGTTAGACAAGTGGATGCAAAACAAGAAAAAAGAAGTGTCAGGGATAAAAGTGAATAATGTGTCTTTTTACTACTTCATTTTATTCCTTTAGAGCATGGACCATCCCTTGCTATAAACCTACCAGAAGAAAATAGCTTTATCTATGCTATAGATAGGATCATCCAAATCCCTTAAGATCTCCACTCTCTTCAATTAGGTTGTGTGTGTAGTCATGCCCCTTGGACTAGGTTGCAAGGCATTCTCATCCTCTTATTTCAAAATTTCCAATCCCATGACTTATTCAAAACTTGATTGCTACTCCATTAGCTCACATAGGAAAACACTTCAATTTGAGTATCTAAGATCTTGTATTTATAGGTAGTTTTAGGTCAATAATACTCATTAGAATATATCATTGAAACATATTTGACAACATAGGCATCACATCTCTTCCTTGGTGTGTGTTCTATTTTGTATCATTAAAAAAAGGTTTTACTCATAATCAAGGAAGTCATAAAACCTTTCTCTACACATAGTAGATCCTAATGTTTTTGAGCATAATCCATATTTTGGACATAGATATTGAAGATAAAAGTGTATATCATATCAATAAAAGAAGAATTTGTTGCAACTAGACTAGATTGTGCAAAGTAAAAGCATCCTTTGACTAGACCATTGTTGTGACCCAATCCCATTATCATAGTGTAGACTTATCACATACTTATTAGTGAACATTCAATCCCAGATCTCTAATTTTGATTGTTAATAACTCTGAGACGAGGAAATGTCGGTGAGAGTCGATTACGCTTGACTCATGATGAATTGAGACATAACTTCTCCAAACATACCTACATCTACAAACAAGATCATTCAAATTGGAAATCGAAACTAAGTATTTTACTGAAATTGAAAGCTACAAACTAAGAAAACAATTAAATTCCTAATCTAACCCATTTGAAACTTATCCTGTTTTGGAATTGGTGTAGTGTTGATGTGAAACGACGACCCTTTCCCAATCTCGTGATTAGTGAGCCTATTTTAGTCAATTCTATGAAAGAGAATCGATGAAACCATTGTGATTGATGTATGAAAACCTAATTTATGCTAAAAATGAACATGATGCAAACTAAGTTACCATGATTTTATGCTAAAAATGCACTAATTATGCTATTGCTAAGCTAAAGCTATGCTAAAAGATGAAAAACCCTAATTTATAAACAAGCTAAGATGGATGCATGGAAGCCATTAATGGATGCTCTAAGCTATTATGCAATTAAATTTAACTAAGATAAATAAAAAGTGAGTAAATTGAGAGTTTGGATGCAAGTGAATTCAACAGCTTGACTTTGCTCTGAAAGATGGATCCATTTGTTTCCAAATAGTGACCTATTTATAGGAAAGCAAATGAGAAATGAAGGGTGGAGATTAAAAAGATTAATCAACAGTCCAAGATGAAGGAGATGAGAGGCATGGATCATGGATTCTCATCAATGCATGATGAGATTTAATCAAGGGTTCACACTTGCCTCAAACAAACACACTTTTGACTTGCTCACATAGGTCAAAGGTGACTTGTTCAAAAGGTTGAAGGTTAAAACTTGTTTAAGAAGCCAAGTGAAAATATCCCTTTTTCAAATGATGAAGGAATAAGAATATGGAATATTCTCATGGGTAAGGAAAAAAACATTTTGCAAATTAAAATAGAGTTTTAATTGTGTAAAAAGGGGATAAAGAATATTCTATGGGAATATTCCCTTTGCTTAGAGGAAAGTTAGTTTAATTGCTAATCAAACAAGATTTAATCATGCAATTAGGGGATTAGAAGAATTAAAGTGTTTATTCATTAAATTAAATGATTTAATGAATGGGGGAGAGATGAAATGATATTTAATTAAATAACTTAGGGTTATTTAATTAAATAAGATGACTTAGGGAATTAAATTAAATATTTTGATTTATTTAATTTAATGAGATGAAATGTTAGCATGAAAAGGGATGAATTAACCCAATTAAATTAATTAGGTTAATGGATGAAAATGATGAAATTAATTAATTAGCTAGGCTAATTTAATCAATTAAGCGAAAAGAAGATGGGTTTAAAGAGGAAATTATGTTAGTTAGCCAATGTGATCCATCAGGACATTTTTCAATGTCTACATTTTTTCCCTCTTTGAAGCAATGTACTCATTGCATTGGTTCAAATACTGATGTTGATTTCGATGTTGTTGACTATGTAGAAACAAATATCGATGATCTCTTTGAGATATTGATAGCCAAGCTAAAGTTGATTGATCTGATTGATCAATTGATAAAATTGTTGAGGGTTCACAACAATGCAAGGATTGTGTTAAATAACACAAGGATTCGTAGGGAAAGATATATCCCCACGATGGTTGATTTGATAGTTTGATCAAGATTTGCTAGCAAGGCTAGGAACAAAATTTGTTAGATGATTTGACATCAATATGATTGAAAGATGGTTGGTTGCCCCCTTGAGAGATCGATTGGAGAATAAAGTGTTCCGATCAAGCTCACGATAGGTAAAAATTAGACTTATGCTTGAGCTTCTTGAGATTTCAAGTTGCTTTTGAATCAAAGAGCTACAACATTTCAGATTGTTATGTTGAAGATGATGTAGATGCCCTACTATGCCCTAATGGAAGAGTGATTGCTGGTGTGCTAGCTCAGATATTAATGTAGACAAATTTCATGATGTATAGACAGTCATCGACTATAGGTAGCCTTATGTATATTTCAATGTAGATCACATAGATTTGATGCTTGGATAGAAATGTTAGTAAAGATAGAAGAATAAGAAGAATAAGATGGATGGATTGACCATTCATTTCAAGATTGATTCAAAAAGATCCAACAAGTCCATGATCTATCGAGACTTTATTAGGGATGGTGATGAGACAATGCAAAATGCAGGATGAAAATGCAAGATGATGAGATGCTCACACTTTGGGATTGGGATTTTTCGTCATTCCTTATTGTTTGATATAACACATAGACACGATACATCAAGGTATTGATAACCAGGACAGTGTTGTATCTAGTGTAATGGACTTTGACTTGACAAATAGATAGGATAGTTCTTGTTCACACCTTGACATACAGAAACATGGTTGGAATGCAAGTTAGAAGCTTAGAATATATTGGACCAAAGCATATGTAATAGTCAACAACATACCCCAAACGACCTTCCTACACACAACTAAGCAAGTATGCACCAAGATTATTTTACAAGAGTATCCACAAGCAAAACAAATGAAATATAATGATCGATGCCCCATTCCTTTCTCTCTAAATGGTTTTTTAGATAGACATCATTGAGAGGTCCTCATAATGGGTCATTTAAGATAAATCATAAGAAAAGATCAAAGACAAAGAATTAGTGTTATCTATATCTCTTTCCTAGTTTAAGTTTAGCTAAAGTCATGTATAATATTGATGTCCATCGCAGGAATGATACATCCTAGGAAATGTTGATCAGAGGGTTGTTTGATGTTAGGAAGATGATGCTAAGATGAGTCGTTGCTATAAAATTCACCGACGCATTTACCTATGATCTAAACTTTAGATTTTGAATTTTAGGTTCACACTTTACAACTTGCTATACTTGCTTTCTATTTGTTTCGCCAAAGGTTAAATGTGATGATCAATTTATTATGGGTGAAAGTGAAATGGGATGGATGATTTTGGATTTTTTATAATATTTCAATGTTTTTGGTATTTTGTAAATGTTTTGAGGATGTTTTTGGGATTTTTTTTGAAAGTTTATGCAAATGTTTAGGATTTTCAATTTTCTAAGGCTGTTTAGGGTTTTCTAAAGACATTTGAGGCTTTTTTAGGTCTTTTGAATGTTTTCTATTATTTTTGGATTTTTAATTTTCAAATATTTTTGTGTTTTCTAAATATTTGGATGTTTAGGGATTTTCAAAGGTCTTACAAATGTTTAGGGGTTTTTCGAGAATATTTGGACGCTTTGGGGTTTTTTGAGAATATTCGAGTTTCGACCAAGAACCTAACCTAAAGACCTATCCTAGGGGCCTCAGGGGCTGATCAAAGACAAGCCTTACCTATATTATACAGACCAGAGACCACATAGATCAAATGCCTCAAAAACTTACAAATTTGAATGAATTTTGTTAATAATATGTTAATTAGTTGCATACATTCTTAGGTTACAACGACGTTACACTACTTTAAGTTTTCCATAAGCGACTTAAGTATTTCGCATTGCTCCCAATTAAATCATAACATAAGATAACATTGCATAATATTTAAAATTTTCATTCATGATAACATAATAGAGTACAAACCATTTTTCTATACATTGCATTGATAAGATAATACATTGCTCATCCATCTAATGAGATAATTCAAATATCAGTTTCAATTTTACAAAAGATCACCTCTTATACAATTGAGGGATAATTTTACATTTCAAGTTTTACAATATACAATGATGAAGAAATAGAAGAAATCTATGTGCGAGCTCTCCATCCATGAAGCGCTCAATGCTACAATCGAACTGGGGACCCAACGGAGTAAGGTGCACGTTCCACCCAACCATGTGGTACCCGTAGGTCCACCCCCCGTGCTAGGAGATAGTAATAAGGCTACCTAGACCAAATCTACTAACCCTAGACGCTAGTACATACACACCATTGGTTACATTGCTTCCAGATTTGACATTTGATTTGAAACACAACACAAGGTTTAACTGTTATTCTAGGTGGAGTGTCATCACAACGATGCAATGGTTACCCTGGTGTTTCTTCCTAGGTCCCGGCCCCCAATCCTTGGGTTACCCTGGTAACCTCTTACGAAACCCGGCCCCTATTGCATGCATTTGCGGAAATCGAATGCCTCTTAAGGAAACGAGACATCGATTTGCCATTCCAGGCCTTCTCGACTTATACTCATAACTATAGAAGCTTATGAGTCATAAACGAGGCATAAGCATCTTATTACATGTTTTTAATTCTATCTACTGTGTTCTTTAGTTTTCACTATCTTACTTAACTAATTGTAAGTTACCCTGACACCACTTTGTGTGTCGGCCCTTACAACTAGCCACTCCCCTAAACATAACGAGGGTATTCAAGATTCACTAGCTAGGGTAGACAAGTGCACAACAAAATAAAAATACCAGATTTACCACAATGTACAATTACATTCAATTCCGCAAAACAGGTGCACTACCCTAAACTTGTTCAATCACATGTATTCAAAAATCAATTTCACCCCCTCTTCAAAATTTAGTACTGGAAGACTTAATCATTTTATACTTTTCCCAAATTGACCATGAAAAAAGGAAAATCACTGTTTTAAAACTTTTTTTAAAATTCGAAAAATAAACTATCCTTTGGATATATTAAATCCTTTCAATCAAAACTGGGAACAAGAGATTATTATATATAAAAAAAAATACAACATTTAAATTATAAATCTTTTTCCTCAATTAATTACAGAAAATTACTTAAATAAATCCTATATATATATATTTCTTCATTTTCACATGAAAACCGAAAAACTAAATAAATATATATATATTTTAATCCAAGTCTGGTTATAATTAAACATAATTAAAATAACCATTAAAAAAAAATTCCAAACATTATCATGTTATCAAATCACGAATTTAAACCAAATCGCAAATTTAATATTCGGATTTTATTTAAGTTTCAATAAAAACAAATAAACAAATATCGCTGGAAGGCTGCGGCTGCAACCTCCCATTAGAGAGGGGACGCAGCCCCCCCATTAGTGGGGACGCAGCCCTGCTAGGCTGCGCCCAGCAGCCACGGGCTGCTGTGCGCGGCCTGGCTGGGCTGCGCCCACAGCATAAAGAAAATGAAACGTGGGGAGGGTTCGGCCCTCCCCCAAATATTTTGTTTTATAATTTTTTTTTAAATAAAAAACAGACAAACGAAGTTCTTCCGTACCGACGGAAATGAAAAAAAATAACGGCGAATTTCAATTTTCTATCAATTTTTTTTTAAAGAAATTCTGATCTCAATTTCTCAGATATACATAATTTAATTCAACATGAAATTTTAAACAGAGATTTATATATATAAATTCTCAATTAAAATACCAATAATTAAACATATAATATATAATTTAATCAAGAAGTAGAAAAACAATATATACAGATTTGTTGACTGGTAATAATTTTCAACAGATAATTGAGAAATTTTTTTTTAACAGAGTTTTCTTCCTTTCTTTGAAAATTTCTTTTGTCCAGATTTTGAAGAATTTACAAATAAAATAAAAATCCAAGAAACAAGAAATCTTTTCCTTTCATATTCATTCTTTTCACAGATGCAAACTAAATAAAAACAAACTAAAAGTAAAATACCTGTTACTAGAAGATTGTCTGTAATTTTGAAAACTTTTCCTGATAAAGGAGAGAATCCTTCTTGCCCGTAACACACAGAGTTCCAAAACCTCTTCAACAAACTCACAAGACTTTCCACCAAGAATCTTCCACCAAGAAATTCTACCAAAAATCACAACCCCAACAGAGAGGTAACAAATTCTAAGAAAAAAAATAATAATTTCACAGTAAAGATATTTTTGCTTGTGCACAGAAGATTTCCCCGTGAGGAAATTGAATAACCCCGTCAAATTTTCCCGAGATCCACAATAACCTCTCCCGTAACCAAATTCCAACAACCTCATAAAAGCACTGACACACTTGTCGAGAAGAGGTTATCAAAATATCTTTCCTTTCTCGGCAAGTTTTTGCCAATTATATCTTGCATGCAATTTATTAATTTATTTAATTTAAACTTTTACAAATTAATTTACATGCATTTTATTTAAATACTAACAATTAATTTACAATCACAATTTTATTTTACATGCCTTTTCTATTTTAATTTATTTCTAATTTATTTAAACACAATATAATTTATGCACTTAATAATTTAATCTAATTAATTAATTTATTTAATTAAATAATTAAATCCTTTTAAAGATCAACTATTTAACTAATTAAACTAACTAATGTATTAAATTATTAAATAAATAAATTTCAATCATATTTAAATATTAATTTATAACAATAAATAAACACAATAATTAACATTAAACATAAGCAAATCTACCTTTTTTTTAAGAACGATTTAACCAACAGAAACACATAACAACCTACGACTCAAAACTGAAAACTAAAATTGTACTAACACTAGGGTTAAAGACCGGACTAGGATTAACCTAACTACTATCTCCCAATCAACAAATCCGTTGAGTCTTGACACGCTCAGACCTGATTACACAGGTGGAGTCGGTGTCATGTACCTGTAAATCCTGCAACCAAGCAAACAATGTACATATATATATATATATTTAAAGCAGTAAACAGGCACACCGTGCGGAGAAAATCACAGATATCACAGGGCACTCGCAAGCGAGTGATGTGATTCTGTTCTCCACACCAATACACTCATAGAAGACTGACTCAATACATGTTGTTAGTCCATCATAAGCATATGCATAACCATAACAACTGAAATTAAGCATCTACGCTAAATCATGTCATGTCTGAAAATAATAAACATCACACAGAGTATCATCATGTCATACAATAATCCATCATCGCTCAAAATCAGCGATCCAAATATCCAACAAAACAACATAAGTCTAACAACATGAGAAAGTATCAACAGAAAGCATAGCATAAACGAAGGGGTACTACATCCTCCCCCCCTAGGATCAGGCTTGCTCCTGAAAGCCTGCGAACAGATAGGGATAAAGTTCCCTCATGCGTGTCGCATCCTCCCAGGTAGCCGAAGCCTCATGGCTAGGATCCCATTGGACCCTCACCTGATCAACGTCTCGACCCCTGAGACCGAGCGTCCGGTACTGAAGAATGGCCACGGGCTCCAAAGCCAGCTGCCCGTCCTCTACCTGTAACGCATTCCAATCAAGTACATGAGATATGTCGGGATGATAAGGTCTAAGTACTGACACATGAAAAACATCATGAATACGAGACAAACTGGGTGGTAAGGCGAGTCGATATGCCACGGGACCAATTCTCTCTAAGATCTCGAATGGTCCTACAAAACGAGGTGCAAGCTTAGAGCCTTTTCCATAACGGATTGGACTCTTTCGTGGTCGCACTCGAAGAAACACTCTATCACCAACAGCAAACTGTCGATCAATCCTATGCGCATCGGCATATTTCTTTTGTCTATCCTGAGCTGCAATCAAATGCTCTCTAATACGGTCAACCTGTTGCTCCATGTCTCGAAGCATCTCAGGTCCTAATAGTACTCTATCCTCAAGTCGATCCCAACTAAGTGGAGTACGACAAGGACGACCGTATAATGCCTGATAAGGTGGCATACCTATGGAACTCTGATATCCGTTGTTATAAGCGAATTCTACTAAGTACAAATAATCCTCCCAACGTGATTGTTGATCCATTACGTACATCCTAAGCATATCCTCTAAAATTTGGTTAACTCTTTCAGTTTGACCATCAGTTTGAGGATGATAAGCTGAACTAAAGTTCAATTGTGTACCTAATGCACGTTGCAATGAAGTCCATAATGCTGAAGTGAATACAGGATCTCTATCCGATATGATCCTACGAGGAATTCCATGCAATCTAACGATATCCTCCATGAATATCCTAGCTACCGAGGAAGCATTATATGATGAACGTACAGGTGAAAAATGAGCTACTTTAGTCAAACGGTCAACAGTTACCATTATGGCATCATGTCGACGTGAAGACGTAGGTAACCCAACAATAAAATCGATGGATATAATATCCCATTTCCATTCAGGAATGAGATGTGGCTGCAATAATCCAGCAGGATGATGATGCTCAGCTTTAACTCGCTGGCATTCAAGACATCTCGATACATAATCTGCAATATCACGTTTCATACCAGGCCAGAAATACAATTGCCTAAGATCGGCATGCATTTTCTTGACACCTGGATGAGCTGAATATGGAGCTCTATGAGCTTCAGTCATGATTAATGTACGAAGACTCTCTACATGAGGTACATAAATGTGACCATTATGTCGTAATATACCATCCGATTCTAGGACATAACCTTCAAATCGACCTTCTAAAGGCCTACCCGACTCAATTTCTAACTTCACTTCTTGATATAATCTATCATTAGGAAGTGTAGCTACTATTTGACCTCTCAAATCTACTTCAAGAGTAGTAGCAGAGATCTCATGACGACGTCGGCTAAGAGCGTCAGCCACTACATTCTCTTTGCCTTGAACATACTTTACTTCAAAATCGTACTCACACAAGAACTCCATCCACCGTCTTTGCCTTGCATTCAAGTTAGGTTGCGTGAAAATATATTGCAAACTACGGTGATCGGTATGAAGTTCAAAGCGATGACCTAAAAGAAAATGTCTCCAACGAACTAATGCATGCACTACTGCTGCTAGTTCTAGGTCATGAGTAGGATAGTTTAATTCATGGTCCTTGAGTTTACGAGACTCATAAGCAACCACACGCCCATCTTGCATCAGAACTGCTCCCAAACCTTCTAAGGATGCATCCGCACAAACTACGAAATCCTTAGTAGGATCAGGAACAATAAGTATAGGCGCATTAGTTAACTTTTCTTTAAGAATTTGAAAAGCTAACTGACACTGTTCCGTCCAAACAAACTTCTTCCCTTTCCTCTGAAGAGAAGTAATAGGATGACCGATCCTAGAAAATCCCTCTACAAAACGTCTATAATAGCCAGCTAACCCCATAAAACTACGAACTTCACCTACGTTAGTAGGTGCAGGCCAATCAACTATGGCTTGGATCTTTGAAGGATCCACAGCAATACCTTTTCCAGATATCACATGTCCAAGGTATTTAATTTCAGATTGAAAGAAGTCACACTTCTTCAGGTTTGCATACAATTGATTTTCTCTTAAACATTGCAACACCTGTCTCAAATGTTCTTCATGTTCCTTCATGTTCCTCGAATAGACTAAAATGTCATCGAGAAATACCAGGACAAAGCGATCGAGGTAAGTACGAAATACACCATTCATTAAACTCATAAATACCGAAGGTGCATTCGTTAACCCAAAGGGTACTACTGTGAATTCGTAATGCCCGTAACGAGTTCGAAAAGCAGTTTTATGGATATCTGCTTCAGCTATACGCAATTGATGATAACCAGATTTCAAATCGATTTTAGAGAACACATTAGCTCCCTTAATCTGATCAAACAGATCATCGATTCTAGGCAAAGGATAACGATTCTTAATCGTAACCTTGTTCAATTGACGATAGTCAATGCAAAGCCTAAGAGATCCGTCCTTCTTCTTTACGAAGATAACAGGTGCTCCCCAAGGGGATACACTTGGACGAATGAAACCCTTTTCTAAAAGTTCCTCTAACTGAATACGAAGTTCCTCTAACTCTTGAGTCGTCATTCTATAAGGAGCTCTAGAAATAGGCTCAGCTCCAGGAACTAGGTCTACTCTAAAGTCGATATCCCTCTTCGGTGGCATTCCAGGAATGTCATCGGGAAACACATCCGCGAATTCCCTAAGAATAGGATGATCATCAAGAGATACCTCTCGACTCTCACCCTCATCTAAATCGGTAACTGTTGTTGCAAACAGTTGACATCCCTGACGAAGACATCTCTTTAATTGCATAGCAGAAATCATCCGCAAAGAGATAGGTCTTTGAATACCTATGATTTCCACTTTCGCACCTAAATCATCAATGCAACTAACTGTCTTAAGTCGACAGTCAATTACAGCATGATGAGATGCTAGCCAATCCATACCAAGCACTATATCGTACGAACCTAAAGGAGTAACGTACAAATCTACAAAGGTAGCTAACGCACCTATTTTAAGTTCACAGTTATATACTAAGTTATCTACTGCTACTTTCACCCCTGAGGCGAATTCAACTTGCCATTTACCACCTTGTTTAACCGCCACAAGACCACAACGGTCAACAATGGACGGTGAAATAAAGGAGTCAGTGGCTCCAGAATCAAAAAGTATAGATACATTAACACCATTTAACTTACCTGAAGATTCGACCACCGTATTCTGGTGATCAGCCTGGCGGTCATTAACCGCTGCATAAACTGTATGTGCACGTCCTGCATCGCCCACCGTAGGCTCTGAAACTGAAGGTCGAGGTCCATAACCAGTAGAGCCTCTCATCGGACACTGCCTAGCTATGTGCCCATGCTGCCCACAAGCATAACAACCTGTACCTGTGCCTCTACCAAATCCTCTGCCACCCGAAGGTGCATTGGACTGCTGAAAACTACCCCTACTAACGGTAGACTGTGCACTCTGTGCAGGCTGATCCTGCCTATTGCGCTTATTGCGCCACCAGTTACGACCCTTTCCTGACTGAGGACTGTTCTGTTGTTGAGGTTGAGGGTTATTATTCTTTTGAGGTGTTTTCTGTTGCTGCCCACCCTTTATGGGTGTCTGTTGGTTCTTGGAAGAACCACCTGTCTGTGCCTGTCCACCCCGTGGACTAAAACCTGCTGCAGGAGCACTCCCAATCTGCACTCCTGTGTGCCCACCTAAAGCCATAATAAGGTTCTCCTCAACTATGCGAGCCTTCTCCACTGCGACTTCCACAGTCTTTGGCTCAAAGACTCGGACACCACCACTGATACGGGCGTTCAAGCCCCTAATAAAATGCTGCACTAGCATAGGCTCATCATCGCCAATACCAGCATACTGCTTGAGTTCATAGAACTTACGTTCGTATTGCTCTACAGAAAGAGCTAACTGGCGTAGATCATGGAACTCGTCAGCCCTACGCTGCCTCCAGTGTTCCGAAAGGAACCGAGTTCTGAACCTCTCGAGAAACATCTCCCAAGACACAGAACCAATATCAATGTGGAGCTTCTGCTCCTCTAGGCGCCACCATGTAGAGGCAAATCCTCTCAAATGCATAATAGCGCACCTGGCACGGGTATTGCTACCGTATGGGTGCATGGCAAAGCATCTACCCATATCAGTAGCCAGGTCTCAGCCTCTAATCCTCCTCCTGATCCATCAAAGGTAGGAGGACGTGCTCTCAGTAAATCCCTCATATGACCCGCAATGATAGCATCCTGATGAACTGTGTCCTCTACTCTCCTAGGGGATCTATCCCTCTCTCTCACAACCTCCTGCTCATCTACCTGTCTAGGTCCAAGACGAGCTAGGACCTCCTCTAAAAGTGGACGTATCTGAGAACCCTCTACTGCTGACTGTTCAGGATTCTGACCCTCATTTCTCTGACCCATCTGATCCGCTTGGTCACTATGGTGAGGGCTAGGAGGGGGAGTAACCTGAGGGATTGGCCCACGGCCTCCACCTCTACCTCTACCACGACCTCTTCCTCCTCGCCTAGGCATGTTCCTACACAAGACAATTTACGAGTCTTAGATACTATTCAACCAAGGTTATCAGTTGCGACACTACGTACTAGGTCAACCTAATGGGCTCTAGATTACCCAGAGCGTCCAGTGTTTGTAACCTTGGCTCTGATACCAATCTGTAATGCCCCGTCTTAATAACCTAAGAATGTTACAAAGGTGATATAAAAGTGTAATAATTTTTTTTTTTTTTTTTGTGTTAATAATATGTTAATTAGTTGCATACATTCTTAGGTTACAACGACGTTACACTACTTTAAGTTTTCCATAAGCGACTTAAGTATTTCGCATTGCTCCCAATTAAATCATAACATAAGATAACATTGCATAATATTTAAAATTTTCATTCATGATAACATAATAGAGTACAAACCATTTTTCTATACATTGCATTGATAAGATAATACATTGCTCATCCATCTAATGAGATAATTCAAATATCAGTTTCAATTTTACAAAAGATCACCTCTTATACAATTGAGGGATAATTTTACATTTCAAGTTTTACAATATACAATGATGAAGAAATAGAAGAAATCTATGTGCGAGCTCTCCATCCATGAAGCGCTCAATGCTACAATCGAACTGGGGACCCAACGGAGTAAGGTGCACGTTCCACCCAACCATGTGGTACCCGTAGGTCCACCCCCCGTGCTAGGAGATAGTAATAAGGCTACCTAGACCAAATCTACTAACCCTAGACACTAGTACATACCATTGGTTACATTGCTTCCAGATTTGACATTTGATTTGAAACACAAACACAAGAGTTTAACTGTTATTCTAGGTGGAGTGTCATCACAACGATGCAATGGTTACCCTGGTGTTTCTTCCTAGGTCCCGGCCCCCAATCCTTGGGTTACCCTGGTAACCTCTTACGAAACCCGGCCCCTATTGCATGCATTTGCGGAAATCGAATGCCTCTTAAGGAAACGAGACATCGATTTTCCATTCCAGGCCTTCTCGACTTATACTCATAACTATAGAAGCTTATGAGTCATAAACGAGGCATAAGCATCTTATTACATGTTTTTAATTCTATCTACTGTGTTCTTTAGTTTTCACTATCTTACTTAACTAATTGTAAGTTACCCTGACACCACTTTGTGTGTCGGCCCTTACAACTAGCCACTCCCCTAAACATAACGAGGGTATTCAAGATTCACTAGCTAGGGTAGACAAGTGCACAACAAAATAAAAATACCAGATTTACCACAATGTACAATTACATTCAATTCCGCAAAACAGGTGCACTACCCTAAACTTGTTCAATCACATGTATTCAAAAATCAATTTCACCCCCTCTTCAAAATTTAGTACTGGAAGACTTAATCATTTTATACTTTTCCCAAATTGACCATGAAAAAAGGAAAATCACTGTTTTAAAACATTTTTTAAAATTCGAAAAATAAACTATCCTTTGGATATATTAAATCCTTTCAATCAAAACTGGGAACAAGAGATTATTATATATAAAAAAAAATACAACATTTAAATTATAAATCTTTTTCCTCAATTAATTACAGAAAATTACTTAAATAAATCCTATATATATATATTTCTTCATTTTCACATGAAAACCGAAAAACTAAATAAATATATATATATTTTAATCCAAGTCTGGTTATAATTAAACATAATTAAAATAACCATTAAAAAAAATTTCCAAACATTATCATGTTATCAAATCACGAATTTAAACCAAATCGCAAATTTAATATTCGGATTTTATTTAAGTTTCAATAAAAACAAATAAACAAATATCGCTGGAAGGCTGCGGCTGCAACCTCCCATTAGAGAGGGGACGCAGCCCCCCCATTAGTGGGGACGCAGCCCTGCTAGGCTGCGCCCAGCAGCCACGGGCTGCTGTGCGCGGCCTGGCTGGGCTGCGCCCACAGCATAAAGAAAATGAAACGTGGGGAGGGTTCGGCCCTCCCCCAAATATTTTGTTTTATAATTTTTTTTTAAATAAAAAACAGACAAACGAAGTTCTTCCGTACCGACGGAAATGAAAAAAAATAACGGCGAATTTCAATTTTCTATCAATTTTTTTTTAAAGAAATTCTGATCTCAATTTCTCAGATATACATAATTTAATTCAACATGAAATTTTAAACAGAGATTTATATATATAAATTCTCAATTAAAATACCAATAATTAAACATATAATATATAATTTAATCAAGAAGTAGAAAAACAATATATACAGATTTGTTGACTGGTAATAATTTTCAACAGATAATTGAGAAATTTTTTTTTAACAGAGTTTTCTTCCTTTCTTTGAAAATTTCTTTTGTCCAGATTTTGAAGAATTTACAAATAAAATAAAAATCCAAGAAACAAGAAATCTTTTCCTTTCATATTCATTCTTTTCACAGATGCAAACTAAATAAAAACAAACTAAAAGTAAAATACCTGTTACTAGAAGATTGTCTGTAATTTTGAAAACTTTTCCTGATAAAGGAGAGAATCCTTCTTGCCCGTAACACACAGAGTTCCAAAACCTCTTCAACAAACTCACAAGACTTTCCACCAAGAATCTTCCACCAAGAAATTCTACCAAAAATCACAACCCCAACAGAGAGGTAACAAATTCTAAGAAAAAAATAATAATTTCACAGTAAAGATATTTTTGCTTGTGCACAGAAAATTTCCCCGTGAGGAAATTGAATAACCCCTGTCAATTTTCCCGGGATCCACAATAACCTCTCCGTAACCAAATTCCAACAACCTCATCAAAGCACTGGCACACTTGTCGAGAGGTTGTTGAGAAAATATCTTCTCCACCTCTCGGCAATTTTTGCCATTTAAAATTTTGCATGCAATTTATCTAATTAATTTAAATTTATATTTTAAAACTCTAATTTTTAAATCACATGCAATTTATTTCAATTTATTTTCTAATTTTCTAATCTATTTAAACACAATATAATTTATGCATTTAATAATTTAATCTGATTAATTAATTTATTTAATTAATTAGTTAAATCCTTTTAAAGATTAACTATTTAACTAATTAAACTAACTAATGTATTAAATAATTAAATAAATAAATTTCAATTATATTTAAATATTAATTTTAATAACAATAAATAAAACACAATAACCAATATTTAAACATAAGCAAATTTACCTTTTCAAAAATAATTTAACCAACAGAAACACATCACAACCTACGACTCAAAACTGAAAAACTGACCTTGTACTAAGACTAGGGTTAAAGATCGGACTAGGATTAACCTAACTACTATCTCCCTTTCAACAATTCCGTTGAGTCTTGACACGCTCAGACCTGATTACACAGGTGGAGTCGGTGTCATGTACCTGTAAATCCTGCAACCAAGCAAACAATGTACATATATATATATATTTAAAGCAGTAAACAGGCACACCGTGCGGAGAAAATCACAGATATCACAGGGCACTCGCAAGCGAGTGATGTGATTCTGTTCTCCACACCAATACACTCATAGAAGACTGACTCAATACATGTTGTTAGTCCATCATAAGCATATGCATAACCATAACAACTGAAATTAAGCATCTACGCTAAATCATGTCATGTCTGAAAACAATAAACATCACACAGAGTATCATCATGTCATACAATAATCCATCATCGCTCAAAATCAGCGATCCAAATATCCAACAAAACAACATAAGTCTAACAACATGAGAAAGTATCAACAGAAAGCATAGCATAAACGGAGGGGTACTACAGTTAGATCTAGACATCTACCCAAGTTTGATATACTTTTTAGATGCTCTAATGTTTATCTCAATGTTTATGACTATAGTATATGCCTCTCTCAATGTTTGTGGATTTTAGTTCCTACTGTAGTATCTAATTTTTGCATCAAAGGAACCACAATATAGGGCAAGGCATATGGATTCATTAGGCCAAATATTTGGTAGTACTTTCCTCATTTTCACAATGAACCTACTGTTGAATTCAACTACAATGTCATTTATTTATAAATCATAATGGTTGTGAGTTCAAGAATAAAAAATTTGGAATCGATTTTATCCCAATACTATAGTCTAATAACTCTCATGTACTCATCCCACATCCGGATACTATTATTTGGAAGGCTTATGTAAAATTATTTTTCAATTTCCTCTAATGACCATATATAACTTCATCATATCATCCACATCCCCAATCTCATACTCATTAGTTATATTAATGAAGTGCCTTAAATTGTCTTCTCTTGTAAGTTCATATTTACTTTTAAATATTAGCATATTTCCTCTTATTTTGTTTTGAACAAAAATTGGGTAGCCAAGGATACCATTAAAATCCAACTATTTATATCTTTTAGCTCCTAGAGATTGTCTAATGGGGTGGAATATTTGAGCCTACCTTCTAAATGAGCATATCATGTTTAATTGATTATTTCCCTTGATCAAACCATAATAGTGTGTTCCCCTTTTTGGCCAAAGTGGGACATTGAAATTGTAATGCCCGCCACGTAACCCTAGAGGACACACACTAACAACTAAAAGCAGAAAAAAAAAATTGAAAAGTGCAACATTCATTTGTATGCCAAGGAAATAAATTTTCAGTTTTCTAAACTAAGTCCTCTAGGGTCCACAATAATGCTACTTAATACCCTTCTACTATCTAGCAAGAAACTTAAAACATAACATTTATCAAGTTCTAACATCAATATGGAAATTGCATCTAATCATTCCATTTATTTGAACCATCAATGAAGTACAACCATAACATGTATGCATGAAGTTACATTGAATCAAATCATTAATTACAAATACAATGCCAACTGTTTCAAGTCCAATACATAATAGTGTTCCTCCTCAAATACATCATTACAATTAGTACAACTGATTAACAATATGTCTTCATATACAAGGGAGGAATGTACATCAAGATGATACATGATACATCAAATAAGATACAATAAGAGTACAAGTGTAGCTATCCACATAATCTAGAAAATAAGCGAAGTCTTCATTACGGAAGTCGACACCTCAATCGCGTGCAAGGAGGGAAACCCAATGGAGTAAAAAGCACTAACCACCCAACCACATGGAACCCAAGGTCCCACCCCCCGTGCCAAGAAATAGCAAAGGGTCCCACCATCACAAACTGACAAAATGCAAAGGACATCACAAGGCTAACAGGGCATTAATGAACAAGGAAGTACAACATTAATGATAGAGACAACACTTCCAGAGGCACATAAACACCCAAAGAAATTTAAGAAACAAGGGAACACAAGTTTGTCATAGGGGGAGTGTCATCACATAGTTTGCATGGTTTACCCAAACAGATCTTCATAGGCCCCAGCCCCCATCCTGGGTTACCCTGGTAGCCTCTACTGATCTTTGGCCCCTCATGCAACCCTAGGCGGAATCAACATACCTCGTGTGGATGAGACTATTGATCTTGCCATTCCAGGCCTTCTCAACTCATCTCAAGCCTATATGAGCACTTAAGTCATGAGTGAGGCATTAACTTATCTTGTTTAATGTTATTACTACCCAACCCCCTAGTTCATTTTTAGGTTATCACTTGTTTACAAAACTCTCACATGGGTTACCCAAGCGCCACTTTGTGCGTCGGCCCCTCATTGAGAGCCACTCCCCTAATGACAAAAGGTACCCCAACAACATCAAGATCAAACCACTTGCACAATTAAATATCTCATAACAAAACAACATGGCAAGGCAAAACCCTTCCCGCTCAAGATCATCTACATAGATGGATACACTGTGCAAGGTAGACATACATCACATACACGATACAAATAAAATTCCCATCACCAAAATAAATTTAATTCCAACAAGAAGACAAATATTCCTAGCCTCTCGAAGACTCCTAGTTTCACTTCACAAATAACATGACAATAATCAACTCTCTAAGACTCAACTCCAAATCACATCTAGACACTTGACTTACCACAAGAATTCACATGTTCAGCCATATTTTCTTCACGTTAAGACAACAATAATATCAAGATTCACTTAAAGAAAAACACACATATCTATTTCTATATTTTGCTCATATACATCAATATTTATTTATTAAGTTCTCTGTTTCTTTTTCCATTATCTTAACTCTGTTTTAGATTTCAGAATACAGATTTAAGTTTTCTGGATTTTCCATTATCTTAACTCTGTTTTAGATCATAGAATTACAGAATTTATCTTTTGCAAAAGTAAGTATTGCTTGGATTCATGACTGCGATTTTGCTTAAATAATAACCACAACAATCATATTACAAATACAGCATACTGTTTGGCTCTTTATATTTAAACTACAACGCGGAACAAGCATAGACGCACACTCACTCACACACACACATATATGTATATATATATACTGTGTTAAAAACGGCATCATGGCAAAGCATGTGATACAGGGTATGTATTGCTTCCATTGAAGTTAACAATTATAAAATGAAATCTGTAAACACAAGGTGGAATATCGAAATCTTAGGTTTAAGTTTACAGAATTAAAGACCAACCAAACAAAGAGGAAATATCGACTTATTTATGTGATCCTCAGTTCAGCAAGGTGAACAGAAATTCAATCGATTTAAATAAGATATTGGTGTCATAGCATTTATTAAGACGCTGATTACAGATGACTTCAAAATCTGGATGAAAATATGAGTTTGATTGGATTGAGGGCGACGGCCTGATTTGAATGGAGATTTCAGAAAAGAAAAAAAAAACAAGGGAAAGTTTCAATAACATACAGTTGAAGTTTAATGAATAAAATCTATATCTTCAGGATGAATTCAATCAATACTAGAATTCGATGCTACCCAGCTAATACAAATCTATCAATGCAAAAAGGAAAAATCGATGCCAAGTTATTATAACAAAAGCAATCTACAGTTGTCAAAACACACCAGATATCTAAAAGATAATTTTTTTTAGAAATGAGAGATTTCGGCCTTAAAGAGGAAGGTAACGGCATATTCAACAATGGTTAGAATGGAAAGCCAAAGATCTCCAAAACAGGGGCCGCAAAAATTGGCTAAGGAATTTTCCTTAAGATCCAAGGATTCAAAGCGCATCAATTCAGATGGTACAAATGATTTAATCCCACAAACAATTTGCGGCGATTAGAGCAAACTAAAAACAAAGAATTAAGAGGGCTACGCTGGAGACAAGAGAAACTTCAGCTTCTAAAGCCAAGGCCACTTCAAACTGGCTGAAACATGAAGAGAGGGGGGGCGGAGCGGCAGTAACACCAGAAGGCAACTAGCAATTACCCAAGTGATTTCAATATGGAGAGAAAATATAGACAGTAACAAGACTAAGTAGTTATTTAGTTTATTAATTTAAATGATTAAGTAGCTATTTTAATCAAAACGTAAATTATATTAAAACTTTTATTTTAATTATCCCAAAACTCTTGGTTTTCAATTATTATTATTCAAGGAATAATCAAACTGGGGCATTCACAAATCTCATTACCCGATATCAAGCTATCAAACAAAACCAAACAACAAGCGAGATGAAAGGTAAAATGACACAACAATGACAAATTAACACAGACTGACCTTACCGACAGGGTGTGATATATGGAGACTCATCCTCGAAGAGGATGATGGCTCAGTGCTGGGAACCCAGTGCTATCTCCAAAAACAACTATCTCCATTGGGTGTAAGGCATGCTCAAACCTGGCAATTCAGGAAGTCAATGCCTGGTACCTGCAACCTGCAGTAAATCACACAATCGAACATGTGCATAGAGAAAATAGTCAAACACACCATGAAGAGAAAATCACAAAGTCGCAGGGCACTCGCAAGCGAGTGATGCGACACTGTTCCCTTCACCAAAACATCAACACACAATATATCGATATCAAATCATGATAAAACATACATCTACATCACATGATATTCATATCCATGATAACTCACATAATCAATTAAGCTAATCTACTAAACATGATATAAGCATAAACATCAGTAGTAAATGTGTCATCAAATAGTATCATAACATCAAAACATCACAATATCCAAATATCACCTAACAGTATCATAATGTCCAAGTACCATCATCAAAAATAGAATCTCTGAATATGATCAAACAAAGTCATAATGTCTAAGTATAACTAAGTCTCTATCAAAACAAAAAGGCGAACTAAGGAGCATTAGAGAAATCAACATTTTTAATCAAATTTTCATTTTCTATCACCCATAACAACTAAACCATTAGGAGTTTGAATATTATGTGAACTAGTCATTTTTAAGATTTTTATGTAGATTTTAAATATATATTTTATAAAATTATAAAATATGATTTTTGAATATTTTAATGTTAGATTTAATAACTTATCTTTTATAGTTAACAACATTTTTAAAAAGAAACATTTATTCCATATCACATAATTTTGAAAATAAAAGTATAAAATTATAAATTATTTAATATAGATTGGTAACACCATTATCTAGCTCATAGACAACTTTTCATAATTTTTTGTTGTATATTTTCCTTTTAATTAATTTTTGAAGTAATGTTAATTATAATTTATACATAGGTTTATTCCATATCACATAACATTTTTGTATATTCAAATTATTTTTTTTTCTTTTTTGAAATAAGGGAGTTAGCAAGAACTGGGGAAACACAGACCGAAGTTTTGAGCCCCATGTACTTTCTAAGTGTTGCAGTTTATACCCCAGACTCAGACATATAAAGGGAGTAATGGTTTGATTCAGATAGAAGACTAACTAATCTACTATAGATTCACAGAATGTCAGATAACACCATTCATATAAAAGTACAGTATCATTATATATTATTTATATCACTAGAGTGTATTCATATATCTTCCCCTATACTCTATCCATCTTTTTCTTCTCCTTACATACATTCTTATACATAAAGCTTCTTATATATACTTTCACATATATACCTCTACATGCATCTCTCTCCTTCTACTATTCATAGCTTTCCGTATACATGTATATATCTACGAGATGGGACATGACCTATCTATCCTATCCCTACCCTAGATGGTATCTTTTGAATCTTATGGTCTGCAAGCTCTTTGCAGCAAGATGCAGTAGGATTTTCTTAGAAGTGTCTGAACTATTGCTCTTTCCTCCCAACATCATCCCTCTTTCAAAATGTTGACTTATCCTCAAGTCAACGCTTCTTTGTTGTAGTATGATAGTGTTTAAGGTGTGCTCCATTTACTTGTAAATTAGTGTAATATGGTGTCATCTAATCGTCTTAGTTGTATTGCTCTTAATTCAAGAATGTGATGAATTTGATAAGGGCCCAACCATCTAACTTTTAGTTTTCCTTGATTTTTGAATTAGCTATCATAGAGAGACCATTTCTGTAGGAGCTATAAAATTTCTCTAATACCATGTAGGATGATGAGGTAAAAATATTCTCATCAGTATAATGGGCTCAATATGTAAATCTAAACCTTGTAGCCTTAATTACCTTGCCAATTGATTACCTTTAGGAAAAATAAGTGCTCTCTTTCTATGAATAAGCGTATAAACTTTATTTCTTGAAGTTGATATAAATAAACTAACTTATGTTGATTTTTTAAGGAAAACTAGATGCGGAAACAACTCTCCTAACGTCAAAACGTCAAAGAAGAATACAGATATATTTTTAATTTTTCAATTACAATTCAATTAAGATGCACTATGAAGTAAATAGCAGAAACAGAGTATTTGACAATCACACATGAACACCAAATATACATGGGAAAACCCTTACGGGAGAAAAACCCACCACACCAAGAGAAGTCACTTTGTATTATAGTAATAAATATTACATAAAAGTTTCAAACTTATCTTTCTGACGTCTGTTTACAGCAGCATTCACCATGAACAATCTTATACAGGAACCTTCAAGTTATAGTTTGAACATAATAGAATTCATCCACTGATACAATTTGAACTGATACAACAACTGTTGATCGAACCAACCATCGAGCCCACAAGCATCTACAACTGCAAACTATATTCATGTCATTCCCTGGCTGGCGAGCTTCCTCACAGAACCACCACAATGAACTATCTTCCAACTATTTAGATTTGGCTTCTCTTATTGGTTGAATACCAGCCACGTAGATGGTCATCACTTGGTCAAAAGAATTTGAACTTTGTTGGCATCTCGGTGAGACACTAACAGTGTCTCCCCAATGCCACAAAGTCTTCACATCAATATTGGCAAGAGTCTTCCTTATCGCCAAGACATTTTACCAAGCTTCAAATATTGCATCAACTTCAGTTTTCTATCGGCGAGACTTACCATTCTTGTCAAGACATCCCAACGAGCCTTCTTGTGTTACACCGAGTTCAAGAGACTATCGCTAAGACATCCTTATGTCGCCAGGACCTCATACCAACGTTCACCACATGTATAGCTATCGCCAAGACACATTTCTTTCGGTGAGACGTCATAATGAAGCTCCATAAGTTATACCAAGGGCCAAATGATAGTCAGCAAGACATTCGTCTTTCACCGAGACATCTTAGTGAGTTCTTTATGTTACTCCAAAGAGCACATCTATCGCCAAGACATATCACTATCTCCAAGAGGTTTCATCGAGATCTCTTATGTTACTCCGAAGACTTAAGTCATATCGAGCACCAAAGAATAGTCAGCAAGACTTCCATCATTCGCTGGGACTTCTTATCGAACACATATATGTTACATCGATGACCATTTACTATCAGCAAGACTCTCACAAGTCACCAAGACTTCATACCGATCAGCTTGAGCTACTCCAATGACTTCAGTTGTATCCCCGTCAGTGAGACCTTCATCATTCGATAAGACTTCTCACCGAGCAGCCATAGGTTATCCCGATATACTATATGAGTGGCCTATCGGCTAGAGATCTCCACGCGGTAAGAGGTCACCCCAAATACAATATGTCACAATGAAGACTCCAAAGCATAACCATTCGGTGAGACTCCTCCAAGGTCATAGTGACCTGTACAAAACATGGTGTTCCAAACTACTTGCCAGCCAGACATAGAAGATGTCACACTGACTTGGCTCCAATGGAGGTTTCAGCCTGTGATGATTGAGACATATATTTCCAACAGATTTAATGGTTTAGTCTTGAGTATTTCGCAGGTCAATTCCACTTCCCATCACCATTCCAATCAAAACATAAATGAATGCAGATCTTCATACTTTTGAAAACAAGCGAGCGGGCATCGGAATTCCAAGAGCACATGTTTTGGGCAATCTTTATTTTGTTATTTTTTAGTTTCAAAAACTGTATAGCTCATGTGAGCCTCTTTAATATTGTATATCATGGGCTTTAAAGTCCCTCTACTATTGGCAATCTGTTAAAAGACTTTATCAACCAAAAATAGGATTTTTGTTAGTCATTTTTCATATAAATATGTAACTGCTACAAATAATGAATAGAGAAGAAGATTATCATTATGCTGCAAATTTTTATTTTGAGTAAAAACTACCATATGAATATGAGATTTCTTATGACTTTGAATTACTATGTAATATGGATGCATCTTTGGAATGAAGTAGCTTAGAGAATTTCCAATGCATGTGATCTGAGGTAGCTATAGAAACACCCAAGAGTTGGCCACTCGAGGGTTATAGATAGATAAATAAGTATTCTATTCCTTATTTTGTATTTTCTTTTAGTAGATAATAGTTGAAGTTGATTCCATTTTCTTGAGTATATGTTATGTTGTCAGTGTCAAGTCTGCAAGTTGTAGCTAAGTCCCTAGTTTCTGAACTTAATATTTGAATGTTTGGAGCATCTTCCTTCAGTAGATTCTGTTAATTTTTTTCATGTTAGTAGTTGGATTGTTATACATTAGATAATGTTTCCTAATTTCTTTACATGTTTTACTTCTTCAACTATTTATGCATTCTTTAGGTTAATCATTTCTATGCTTTCTAGTTTAGTGGTGATGTTTTTCTGATTTGTAGTTCTTTAATTTCTAGTTTAAGATCATTTCTTGCTTTCTAGATAGATAATCCATTGCTTTCAAGTTTAGAGGCCCTCTAGTTTAGAATCTTTATTTGATTGACTAGTGTTTAGAGAACTTGAGAAAGAGAGAATTGAGATGTCTGATATTGCAAATAGCTTTTGGACACTGCCCGGTAGATATAGTGATGTGATTATTCACTAAAGTGTTGGGACCTAATGACAGCCTATCACTTTTTGGCATTGTTGTTGGGGACTCCTTTTTCTAGTGTTAGTAGGAGACATCTTGAAGACCTCTTCTAGGGATAGGAATATTTCTTTAGCTTCTTTTCTGCATGGTTAGGAAACGAGGTCACCACGGAAGATTCATACCAAAAACCCCCAAATTGACATACCAACAACAAGAAAAGAGGAAGGTAAATCATACCAAGAACTTAAATAGAGGAATTGACCAAACAGGGTCAACCTGAGTCCTTCCCACATACTCTGGAAAGAGAATATGTAGTTGTAGAGGAGTATATTCCTTTGCAAACTCCTGAAACACACTCAACTGGGCGACCTTGGGACGAAAGTCATACCTTCTTCAACACCATGGGAGACCGAAGAAATGTCACTAATAATAACGATAACCATCCACCACGCACATTCACTTATCCTATTCCTATCAATGTAGATGATGATATGACAATGAAAAACATCTCACCTACCTTTTTTCGAACCTTTCAGGGTTTGTCTACAGAGGACCTTGATCAATTCCTATTTGAGTTTAAAGTCTTGTGTCAAACATATGACTACAAGAATGATAATCAGAAACTAAAGTTTTTCCCTTCCACTTTGAAAGACTTAGCTATGCACTAGTTTATAGGATTGCCTTCTCAGTTGATAACCTCCTAGGATGAGATGGATTCTACCTTTTTGGAGAAGTATCAAAGTTACTGCAAGGTTAGCGATAGGAAAGAAGAGTTGTTCAAAGTGAGGCAGAATGAGGATGAAATTTTAGAGGACTACCTAGATAGGTTTATCTTCCTATCTAAATGTTGTGGGGGAGAAGTTATAAGTTTTGATATCCTAAAGACCTTATTCCTTAAAGGTCTCAATGACAACACTCATAGGAGCTTGGACTTAATGGGAAAAGGAGATGTGTCCCAATTGGGACTTGATGATATTATGGAACTATGTCAGAATTTCTTGTGAACCCGAGGAGGAATTAGGAAGTCCACCCTTTATAGAGGTTCCAGTGACATTAGAAAACTTCATGAAGAGCTTTCCAACGTCAAGACTGACATTCTTGTCTAGTTAAACACCACTTTAGATGACATCTAGGCTAAAACAAAAAACTCTAAAACCTCATCCATCTATTGCCCAAATGTCGAAACAAAAATTTGCTTAGAGAATGTCCCTTGGACAAAGTTGATAAGATTGAAATTTTTCAAGTGTGTGACAAAAATCACCCCACCAACCAGTGTGATCTATTGAACGCCATCAAAAATTCCAAGAAAAGAAAAACTCCAGTTGAGGAAGAAGTGAATGTTGTTAATCAAAGAAATGTAGGCAATTTTTCCTATGGCCAGAATTCTAATCCTAACTAGAGACCTCAACCCAAATGGAACAACAATCAATGGGTAGAACCCTGACCTCAAGCACCACCTCCAGTACCTTTTAATTGGGGAACTTATCCTTGGGGACCACCGGAATGAGAAAATCAATCTTGGGCTAACCCTCAGTGGCCTAATCAGCCTCAACTATAGTGGTACCCTCAAAATACCATTCCTCAATGGAATCAACCTTAGCATCAATTTTATACTAGCCCTAAGAGAATACCTACCCAGCAAAAAAATATTTTACCACCTCCTCATACTACACAACAAAATGAACAAGTTAACTAGCCACCACTTCCAGCGCAACTAGTACCGAACCCAAAGAACAATCACCCAAATACTCTGGTGTATTTTTTTGAACAAGACAATGTTACCGGACTTAATTCCATACACTATGGAAATCTGCAATTAAGGTCTGGAAAAACAATGTCACAACCAACTATTGAAGAAATTATCAATGAACCTGCCAAAAATTCTATTGAGGAAACCATGAAAAAACCTACATCTGTGGAATAGATACCAGATACTACATAACAGAAGCTCAACTTTCCATCTTCAGCAAGAGCTTTTGACCTACCTCAGGAGGAGGGGGTTAGTCTCCAACTGAACACCCAAAGGATCACCTAAGGACCCTACACCTAAAGGAAAGAAAAAAGCACCCTTTCCAGAGCGTCTAAAACTAATTCCTATGAATGATGCTTCGGAATCGATCTTACCCAGTGAAATTGCATTAATATAAGAAATTAAGCAATTGCATATTGAAGTTCCCTTGTTACAGGAGATTAAGGAGATCCCTAAGTTAAACCAACAGTTGTCTATCAAGACCCCAGGAAGGAAGCCAAAATGGATTAACACTATTTGAATATAAATGGGTACCTAGCTGATTTGTTAGCTGGAACAGCCACTGCTCTGAAATATGATGACCTAGGAAGTCCACTTATAACAGTAACAGTTAATGAGGTAGCAATACCTAATGCTTTAGTGGACCTTGGAGCAACCATTAATGTAATGACTTTGGATTTAATGGAAAAATTGGGACTTACTAATCTACACCCCACAACTATAGTCTTACATATGGAAAACCAATCCATAGTTATTCATAGGGGCACTATCGAAAACATTCTCGTCAAGGTGGATAGATGGGAATATCCAGTGGATTTCCAGATAATTGAATCCCTTATGCCCAAAGATAGTTATCTAATAATTTTGGACTACAGTTGAAGGTACAATTGACTACAGGGAGGGAGGAATGACCATCACACATGGGTCTAGTAGCGAACATTTGTTTTTGTATCCTCCTACCAAGCCTGCTAAATAGAGAAAAGTATGGGTGGATGAACTAGAAATCCTTGATGGATAGGAGAATTTGGCTACACTGGCCATGGTAGTTATTAAATAGCATGGTGAAGAATTAGAGGAAAAATTGGAAGATGACCTGGAGAATATTGTCATTGATTTGGGCAGTGAGGAGATGTCAGACACAGAAGAAATCATGGGACACCCAATCAACATAGATCAAATAGAATTCGATGGTGTTGGTTTTATCAGATTACTTTGTCCTTTGATGAACTTAGTCCCAAAAACTTACCATTTATTTACAAATGTTGCTTGGATTCATAAAATTGTACCTCACATCTATCCACTTAACACCCTGATAAGGCCTATATACACTATCATGTCCAACCATCCAGGAGTCAAAACTATTATGTTGCTGCTAGGAAAAACTTTGAACATCAATAGTTGGTTGACTAAGACAAAAGAACAAAGACTGTTTCACACCCTGGTGAGTAGATCTAAAGTGTTCACCTGGGACTATAAAGATATGAGAGGAATACATCCTAGTGTTTGTACGCATCATATCTAAATTGAGGATGTTCAACCTATCCGCCAACCACAATGGAGACTTAATCCTGCTCTCAAGGACATTGTTAAAATTAAAATTGACAAGCTCCTATAGGTAGGATTTATGTATCCAATTTCTAACAGCAAATGGGTGTCACCCTTGGTTGTTGTCCCAAAGAATAATGGGAAGTGGAGAGTGTGTGTGGACTATAGGGAGCTTAACAAAGTGACACATAGAGACTATTTCCACTTCCATTTGTGGACCAAGTGTTGGATGACTTGGGTGGGAGGAAATATTTTTCATTCTTGGATGGATTTAGTGGATACAACCAGATACAGGTAGCATTAGAAGACCAAGAAAATAAAACATTTTCCTTCCCTTGGGGGACATTTGCATATATGGTTCTTCCTTTGGCTTGTGTAATGCTCCTGCCATGTTTTAGAGGGCCATTTTGGCTATATTTGCTAAGCTGGTAAATGAGTCCATGGAAGTCTATATGGATGACTTCATTGTATATGGTTCAATTTTCAATGAAGCCCTCACAAATCTAGACAAGGTGTTGAAGTGGTGTGAGGATCATCGGTTGTCCCTAAGTTAAGAGAAATGTTCGATCATGGTGGAACAAGGAATAGTGCTGGGAGACCATATTTCAACAAAAGGAATCAAGGTTGATCCTAAGAAAATTGAAGTTATACAACAACTTGAGGTTCCAAAAACACAAACCAGGATGTCAGGAGTTTCTTAGGGCATGCGGGAAATTACTAAAGATTCATAGAAAATGTTAGAAAAATCGAAGCCCCCATGTTTTTCGCTCCTTCAAAAGAATGTAGACTTTGTCTAGACACCTAATTGCCAGTCTTCATTTGAAATTATCAAGGAGAAACTCATCTCTTCCCCTATCCTTTGAGGACCTAATTAGAATCTTTTGTTCCACATTTATGCTGATGCATCTGATGATGCTATTGGAGCAATTCTAGGGCAAGAAGATGAGAATGGAGGGAAATATGTTATATACTTCATTAGCAAGAATTTGACACCAACAAAAAAGAACTATACCACCACAGAGAAAGAATTCCTAGTTGTAGTGCATGCAATCAAGAAATTTTGACATTATGTCATGGGATATAAATTTACAGTGCATACAGATCACTTGACCATTAAGCATCTCATGAAAAAACTAGTGGTAAATGCAATGATAATTAGGTGGTTACTTCTCCTTCAGGAAATCAATGTTACAATTGTCGAAAAACCAGGGAAATCCAATGTAGTTGCAGATTTCTTATCTCAGATTAAACATGATGGCGACTGTGCCTCGGTACAAGATGAGTTTCTAGATGAAATTTTTTTTACCATTTCTGTTAAAACTCCTTGGTTCGCCAACATTGCGAATTACTTGGCTACTGCAGAAGTGCCACCCCATTTTTCATCAAAACAAAAGAAACATCTCATTAGAGAAAATGCCCCCTCCAAATGGATTAATGGAATTATGTTTTGATGTGGACCTAATATGGTCTTACGACAGTGTGCTAGGGCAGATGAGACTTATAGTATTTTTAGAGCCTGCCATGATGACCCTTCAGGAGGGCATTATTCTACTAAAAGGATAGCTCATAATATTTTGGGAGCAGGGTACTATTGGCCCTCAATGCACAAGGACATCAAGAAATACGTTCGCTGATGTGATGAATTTCAAAGAGTGGGTAGGCCAACTACTTCTAATGAAATGCCCCTATAGCCTCAAGTAGTCCTTGAACCATTCAAAAAATGGGGATTGGACTTTATTGGGCCAATAGATCCTCCTTCACAAGGAAAAGAGTATATTATGGTTTGTACTGACTACCTAACTAAGTGGGTAGAAGTGCAATCCCTACGTATCGCCAGGGAGGAACAAGTAGCTGATTTCCTCTACAATAGAATTTTTCTCAAGTTTGGAGCTCTGAGGACAATTGTCACATACCAAGGCCCCCAATTTATGTCTAAAGTGTTGTTGGAATTTACAGATCACTTCCAAGTCACAAGAAGTCCTCACGCTACCACCCGCAGGAAAACAGTCAAGTGGAGGTCACTAATTGGGAGCTAGAAAATATTTTGACAAAAATGGTTTCCTCGGGAAGGAAAGACTGGGCTAGGAAACTACCAAAAGTTTTATGGGCCTACAACATGACTTGGAAATCAACCATTGGTTATATCCCCTATGAGTTAGTCTAGGGAAAGAATCCCCTCTTACCCACTGAATTTGAACTCCAAACCCTTAGGACATCCATGGAATTGGGCATGGATCTCAAATGAGCCCAAATTGAGAGAGTCTTATAGCTTAGTGAACTGGACAAAGTCCATTTGGACGTCGTCCATTAGACCAAATTGATCCAGCAGCAACGTAAGGTATGGCATGATAAACACTGTGCATCAAAGAGAAAGAATTCCATACCAAGGATTGGGCACTACTGTTTGATTCCAGATACAAGGATCATCAAGGGAAACTCAGGGCACATTGGCTTGGACCATATGAAATTTCAGAAGTGTTTGCTAATAGTTCGATCCAGTTGAAACCTATTGATGGTGATACCCAAACTCTCTTAGTTAATGGGCATTGATTATATGCATTTTTCATAAACCTATTAATAAGGAATATTTTGCAAAAATGGTGGAAACACAAGGAGAAATCCACTGCATTGACTTTGTTGTGGTAGGCTCAATTTAGTTTTGTCAACCCTATAAAAAAATTAAAAAAATTAAAAAAATTCATTTTTGAACATTTCTTTGATTTCTTCATCAGTTTTCACAATTGGACTTGACTAAATTTTGTCTCTCTTTTTCAAGACTTCACCTTTGGCCAAGCACAATTCTGGTGCGCCTTGCTACGATGCATTAATATCTGTTAGCACGCTTGTTGCAATGCTCTGGAAATTGTTGCTACGATGCTCTGGAATCTACATAACATATTGGTGTCGCTCATCACTCTAATCCTACATTATGATGCATCACTCAATGGTGCTTCAAGAAGCCAAGGCCAAAATGTCACAAATTTCTTCAGTTTGGTAGCATCTTTTCAGCGATGCTCCGGAATTCTATTGCTTCTTCATTTCGACTGCATCTTTTCACCGATACTCCAGTATTTTGTTGTTTCTTCATTTCGGTTGCATCTTTTCAATGATGCTCCTAAATTCTATTGTTCTTTCCTCTGGCGACATCTTTTCAGCAATGCTTCAGAATGTTCCTCAAATGCTTTGGAATTCTGTTTAGATACTTTGAAAATTTTGGTTGCTACTCCGGCTGCATCTTTCAGCAATGCTCCAAAAAATTTGGTTATTGCTTTGGCTGCATCTTTCAGAAATGCTCCAGAATCCTCAAATTGTTCAGCATGTTCTGATGACATCCCTCTATGATGATCTGAAACTTTCTTCTTCTCTACTTTAGTTGCATATTCTCGAGAATGCTCCAGAATTTTTGGTATAAAACTTTGTTTTTCCAATTTTTCTTTTGATTTTTCCTAAGTTCTACGCACACCCGTCCTTTAACGTTGCCTCAAGATCTACTCCCTTATAATTATTTTTCCACCTTATACTAAATCTTTCCATAATAAATAAGATTATTATGCCACCTTTTTTCCATAATAATCTATGCCATCACTTCAACCATCCCATCCATGCCATTATTATCTACCACCACCCTCGCCAACCATATGACTATTACGTTAACACAAGTGAGTTACGTTTGATCTAATGACAGGACTTAAGGCATGTGTGAATTTATTTATTTAAAGGGTTAGTACTTTTTTTTGTTTAAAGGTTAATTAATTGGCATGATTCGTCCCCCTTGTAATTTTGAAACTTTTTCCCTTTACATGATTGATAAGAGTACATTAGTAGTTGTAATTCCCCATGAAAGGCCATCATCATTATGCAGTAAGGTGACAAGAAAGATGGTAATTAATTATTTCCCATTGATTATATCGACATAGAGCTCTTTCTCCATCTGTAATTTAGTGAAGCAAGAATTCCAGAGTTCTATAAAATTTCATCAGAAAACAAAGGAAATGGAAGGTGCTAAAAATAAGTCTAAGCCAACATCTGCAGCGCCATTGAGCAATATAGTAGCATTATTCCAGAGAGTTGGATGGTTGACTTCATGAAACAATTTGAAGGGCACACAGAGCAGTTGGTGAAGGAATTCGTCAAAAAAATTGTAGATGGGAAGACCATGGTGTGTGGCAAACAATTCTAAGTAAGTATGAAAATTATTGTTCGTATTTTCAGTCTCAAGAATAAAGGAATTAATTTGAATGAAAATTCCCATGTTCCTTATCAGAATTTAATAGGACTATTTCATAGGGAAGGGGAACCCCAACTTGTAATGACTATAAACACCAAGGGGCAGAATAAGGGAATTCATAAAATGTCTCTTGCAGAACCCTGGAGGTATGTTGTAGCCTGGATTATTAAGTATTTCACTTGTGAGGGACAAATGACTATAGTTGTGGGACTCCCTTTTCGCCTACTTACTCATTTATGCCATGGCATTGAGGACCCTACTCTTAGGGTAAATTTACCAACTTTTCTCTGCCATTCAGTCACCTCTATGATCGAAAAGTATAAAGTTTGTATGGATCCCCTTAAACATTATGGTCTAGTACAGTTAATATGTAAATACCATTTCCACAAAAAGCTCAAAAAGAGATGGAAAAATTTTCTATAGAAACTTGAAAATGAGGAGCCAAGGAGGTCACTTGAGGAGGGAGAATCCTCTAAACAAAAGGATTTATCTATAGAAGAATCCTCCTCGGAGGCATTAGGCACCCCTGAATCCCAGCATACCTCCATGGTTCCTAGCATCAATGCACTGGAAACCTTTCCAGATGAATTAAAAACCCTAGGATAGGAAGGGGAGGTGGGAATTGTGCATTCCGGAGGAGAGGAGGAACCTCCTCGAAAGAAAAAGAAATGAAGTAAAGTTTTTTTCTCAAACAAATCCTCCTCTACGAAGGATCAAATAATTATATTCAGGGGCCAATGAAACCAAACCCCAAGATGTAGGCAGTAGTTTAAAAATGAAAAAGGCTAGGACTCCAATAAAGGTGGTAGAAATTGATAGTCCACCCGATAATGAGGAGACAAATGAAATAGAAAAGCAAGGGGATCAACTTCCTATGGAAGGGAACGAGGAAACCCTATCACTTGAAGAATAGGAAGGGGAGAAGATACAATCCCCACAGTCATAGTAGAATAAAAATGATCCTATGGGAGGATTCTCTTTGTTTCTTGATAGGGCAGGGAGTATATCGGAAGTTGAAGAAAATGTACATCAAATTGATGAAAAAATAGAAGAAGTTCCTTACTCATCTTTTCCTGAGAACACTGAGGAAAATAATTCACCCCATGTTGATGAAAAATTGGAAGAAAATCCTCACTCATCCCTTCCTGAGGACACCAAAGAGGAAAATGTGATTCATCTTGATGAAGAAATTCCTCACGTATCCTTCTTTGTTGACATAGGGGATGTAGAATCCAGTCAAAGAAATGAGGAATTAGAGAAGTTAAAGGTAGAAATTGAAGGGTTAAGATCCAAGTTACAGGATGATGAAGCACGAATAAATTGAGGTGCAAACTGCCATTGTACATAAAAGAGACCAGGAAATTTCCAAATTGACTACACAAATGGAGGAGAAAGACAAATTTATTGAGCATTTGCAATACCAGATCTAGCAATGGAATCAATAGGGTAAGCAGCATCAGGTTGCTCTATGTGAAAAAGATAAGTGTATTCAAGATTTGAAAGGTAATTTTATGCAATTATTCAGTGCTTTTGAAGAAGAAAAGAATAGACAGGAAATTGAATTAAATGCCTCTATGAGTATAATTGTGGAGGTAGAACAAAATTTGTAGGAGAGTGACACTCGACCAATCATGGAATCAAAGGGGACACAAACTAAACCTATTGTTATAGAATGGTTCCAGGTATGCATTCCCCCAATGTTAATGAAATGGATAGAGCATTGTTACCTCTTGAAGTATATGGAATTTGAAAATAATAGGTTAAAGAGGGAATTAGTCATGTTAAAAGAATCTTTCCATCAGGAATATAGGGGTAAGTAAGATGCCTATGAAATTGGTGAATTACTATTAGCCTGTAGAAGACCATCTAAGTTGTACTCCATGTTTCTTAATGATCAACTTTTAAGATTAAAATTGCAAAGAATTCGCCAAAACTAGCCTCATGACCCTGATGACAAGGAATTTGTAAGAGTATTTGTTGAGTCACTCCTTGAACAGCAAAATTTTCCATGTGAGTTCTTTGTTCGCAATTTTCTCTTAGAAAAATATATAGAATTATTTTTTAACTTCTTTGTGGGAGAAGTAGAATTAAGATCATTCATGTCCACTATGAAAAATAAACTTCATTGGCAAGACAGATCAAGAGAGTATGCATAGGAAGAAAATATTGTAGGGTTGCAAATGAGGTACCCTCATAGAAAGCCTTTCTCTTTCAAGAAACAATTTCTGGATGTCAAACTTAAAAAGGAAGCACAGGTCAAATTCAATAACATTCTCATGTTGTGTCATGATCACTTTCAAGAACAAGGGCCACAATTAATAGGACCAGCATGGCATGCATGTGAAGAAAGGTATACCCCTCTTCCTATGCATCTCAAGAAGAGGGAAATAATTTCACCTCTTAATATTAGATGGTCCTATGGAAGAGCAGTAGCTTTGGCCAAACTTTTGGATGAATTAAAGATAAACTAGATTGGTATGAGGTACAAACCTCCCTTGCTTCTTTCACCACCTCCTTTAGTGTATACCAATCTAGACCAAAGTGAAGATAGTTTTTCCAAGTGGAGACAAAGAGTCACTTTTCATCAGAAATTCTTGAATAATCCAGAGATATTGGACAAAGAGGCAGATGATGTGTATGATCTTAGTGTTAAGTATGAGGAAATGAATAGGAGGAATGATGGACAGGGGACACACCAGAGAGCAGGAGGACCTACTTGGACTTAGGAAGGGGAGGAAATGATGAGGAAAAAATAACCTCATCAGTATAATGGGCTCAATATGTAAATCTAAACCCTGTAGCCTTAATTACCTTGCCAATTGATTACCTTTAGGAAAAATAAGTTCTCTCTTTCTATGAATAAGCGTTCAAACTTTATTTCTTTAAGTTGATCGAGTTAAACTGACTTATGTTGATTTAATGGTTTAGTCTTGAATATTTCACAGGTGAATTCCACTTCCCATCACCATTCTAGTCAAAAGATAAATGAATGTGGATCTTCATACTTTTGAAAACAAGTGAGCGGGCGTTGGAATTCCAGGAGCACACGTTTTGGGCTGAGTCTTTATAATTCTATTATTTTTCAGTTTCAAAAACTTTATAGCTCATGTGAGCCTCTTTAATATTGTATATCATGGGCTTTAAAGTCCCTCTACAATTGGCAATCTGTTAAAATACTTTATCGACTGAAAAATAGGATTTTTCTTAGTCATTTTTCATATAAATATGTAATTGTTACAAATAATGAATAGAGAAGAAGATTATCATTATGTTGCAAATTTGTCTTTTGAGTAAAAACTACCATATGAATATTATTTTTCCTGCCACTCTTTGAATTAATGTGTAATATGGACGCGTCTTTGGAATGAAGTAGCTTAGAAAATTTCTAGTGCATGTGATATGAGGTAGTTGTAGACACACCCGAGAGTTGGCCACTCAAGGGTTATAGATAGATAGATAAGTATTCTATTCCTTATTATGTATTTTCTTTCAGTAGATAATAGTTGAAGTTGAAATCCATTTTCATGAGTATATGTTATGTTGTCAGTGTCAAGCCTACAGGTTGTAGCTAAGTTCATACTTTCTAAACTTAATATTTGAATATCTAGAGCATCTTCCTTCAATAGATTTTGTTAAATTGTTTAATGTTAGCATTGGGATTGTTATACATTAGATAATTTTTCCTAATTTCTTTACATGTTTTACTTCTTCAAAAGTTTATGCATTCTTTAGGTTAATTGTTTCTATGTTTTCTATTTTAGTGGTGATGTTTTTCCGATTTATAGTTCTTTTCTTTCTAGTTTAAGACCATTTCATGCTTTCTAGATAGATAATTCATTGCTTTCAGGTTTAGAGGCCCTCTAGTTTAGAATCTTTACTCAATTGACTAGTGTTTAGAGAGCCTGAGAGAGAGAATTGAGATGTTTTCTATTGCAAATAGCCTTTGGACACTACTCAGTCGATATAATGATGTGATTATTCACTAAAGTTTTAGGACCTAATGATAGCCTGTCATAGGATTTTAGGGTGAACTCCTCAAACACCCTAGGATCATTTGCAATACAAAATAAATTCCACGAGAGAGATGGCAGAAATATCATGCTATGATTAAGGGTGCAAGAATGTCAAAATGACCACACTGAATATATGGAAATGTACATATGATGTCTTTCTTATATAGGCAAGGTAAGAAATGTGATTAGAAAAGATCATGAAAAGTGTCTTAATCCTATCTCTTGATACAACTAAGTCATAACAACTTAGGATAAGATAAGATCTAGAAATGACAACTAAGACTTCTAGAACGAATCTTATAATCCTTTAAGTAAACTTAACATGTGAATATGTCCCCTAAGTCCCTAGTAAGTGAATACAATATATTTATTCACACCAACACCCCCCCTTAAGTGTAACTTAGGGAGAATATTATTATGCAAATGACGTAAAGATGGGTCCCAACTACAAGGCCATGTTAGGTACCCATGTACAAATGCAAATACAATCTCTCACAAATAGAGAAAAGGAGAAAAACTAGTGGGAAAAAACTCCTCCCAAAAAGAGAGATAAGATACAATAATGATATACATCACAAATCCAATCAATCTCCATCCACACAAAGGATGACAAGAGATTCCATGCAACCACCCCCCCCCATAATGAGATAACCTACTACGAAGAAGCATTGGAAGCACACTTGTGGAGTAACACTAGAATCCTTAATTTAGAAAACAAGGAAAGACAATATTGTTTGCTAGAAACCATATTAGAGTCACTCAAGGACTCAGGTCGGAATCATAATAAAGCAATAGTAGACCCGATGCCAAGGAACATTAGAAAACTCTCAAACTAACACAACCCTAGAATCTATGAAGCAATAGTTGATTGAGAAATGATCTAGAACTAAAATTAAATGTAGAGATCAAAATTGCACCCTCCCAACTATCAAAACATCCAAGTAATTTCCAAAAAACCCTTTTGATTAAAACTGAAATAATGATCAACCTAGGATAGATATAAGAAAAATTGCATGGATGGAAATGTAGAGCTCCTCAATACCTTTCCAACACTACAAGAATCATGAAAATCAGAGATCGTGGTAAAAATTTATGAGCTTGGAAGCCAAAAATGGAGATCTGACTTCAACCAGCAATAAATGCAAACAAATAGCAAAATTTTGAAAAATCACCTATACCATTGGAAAATACACATCACCAAATTTTCGGTAATATTTTGTTTCAAAAAATTTATCATCTAGATCAAAAGTTATGAGAAAACAAAAAAAAGGCCTATATGAAGACAAATGAAGATGAACCAAGTGCAAGATTTAAGCCCCTAAGGGCTAGTGGTTGTTCCACAATACAACAACAATGTACACTGAGAGTTTTAAAAAAACCTTGCCACCACCCCACTTCTAGCACAGAGTGGTGCGCGAGCAATGAACAGGTAGAGCAGGGGTGGCGAGCGGATGCCACACTGCTCGAGGGATGCCCCACCCCCCAGATCATATGACCATGGGCTGGCACCATAAAAAACCATATGCTCTATGAAAAAACCATCGATGGTGAATATAAAACAATTTCAGTGTTGTTTATAATATATGAAAAAAAAATTCTAATAACATATAAACCTACCAAAATAAATGGTTGCACTGACAAATAGACATATTTGACAATTGAAGGTACCAACTCCAAGATGATGCAAACAAAGCACAATGTCAATGCAAACTATGCGTTGATAAAGAATATGCAAATGAATTTTCTAGAATTGACATATTTGTTGCAAATGGATGATGCAGGCAACTGTATGGGGCCGTATGACCATGTACAGATTTGTACAATCGTATGGCCTAAAAAATTTGCCTCACGCCCTAACTAAAAGTGTCAGTTTTTGATAATTTGGTAGTTGATCCTTAGGTTCTTGGGCCTCCCAAACATAGTGGTGAGGTCGGTTTTCACCCAAACTACTCCGAAAAAATCAACTACCTCCCAGATCTAGCAACTAAAACCCTTCCTTCAAACCCTTGTAGATCTAACAAAATATGTCAGATTTTGACAAAACAAAAGCTAAATATGACTTTCTCTAATGCCCTAGATTCAATGGAAAGGTTCTCAAGACCCCAACTCACACCCAGCAAAAAATTTATGCTAAGATTGGTCCCTCGGATTTGGGAAGAAAATCTACAACACTGAAGCTCTGGTACCATGTAGGAGCTAGAAATTTACTCTAATACCATGTAGGAGTTTATGGTGAACTCCTCAAACACCCTGGGATCACTTGCAAGAAAAATTAACTTCCACAAGAGAGATGGAAAAAATATCATGTTATGATTAAGGATGCAAGAATACCAAAATGGCAGCCACACTGAATATATGGCAATGTATATATGATGCCTTGCTTATATAGGAAAGGTGAGGAATAGGATTAGACAAGATCATGAAAATTTTCTTAATCCTATCACATGAGACAACTAATTCATAACAACCTAGGATAAGATAAGATCTAGAAATGACAACTAAGACTTCTAGAAGGAATCTTCGAATCCTAAGTAAACTTAACATGTGAATATGTCCCCTAAGTCCCTAGTAATTGAATTAACTAGGTACAAGACATTTATTCACACCAACAATTTCATCGACCTTGAATTATTTGGACTAGATGTTTCGATCATTCCATGAATTTTATCTGCATTTTTTTTCGTAGATGGTGTGTCCCAATTGTCTTGCTTCATCTAGTTTATCTAGTTCTTCTAGGAAGTTTTTGATGGATTCCTCATTAGTGAGTCTTAAAACCAACGTGGTGTGGAGGTTATGGACCATGAAATTTAGGGGTAGGTTGGCCTCCATTCATACAAGAGATCAAACAGAGTATGCTTGGTGGATCATTTGTATGTAGTGTGGTATGCCCAAAGCACTATAAGAATTTTAATGTATGAGTCAATCTTATTTGTGTCACATGTATCTTATTCAGAGCAGTTCCTATAGTATTATTCAATACTTCACTTGCCTCATTTTCTTGTGGATGATATGGTGTGTTGTGGTTATGGGTGATCATGAAATTATTAATTAATTCCTTTATTATCTTATTGAAAATGTGTTTTCCCTGGTCATTGGTTATGTTCAATGGACACCTAAATCTTGTAATTATGTTACATGGTAGAGAAATATGGTTGTAGTAAATGTGATGTAATATTTATTTGATTCATCTTCGGCCCATTTAGTTAAGTAGTCTATACCAATGATAATAAATCTAGCTTTGGAAAATTTTGTCAGAGGGTTTATAGCTCTTATGGAGTCAATAGCCTATTTTCTCAAATGGGAATTGTGTTAATACTAGTCGAAGAGGCATTTCATCTCAAGAGGTAGGTCACCTTGTTCTTTGGAAAATATCATAGTTTTTTGTGTAGTTCTTAGCATCTTTATATATACTAGGCTACCATAATCCAGTCAATAGTATTTTTGGGTAGTAATGTCTCTATAATTATGTCCTATTGCAATTCCTTCATGTGCTTCCCTTAAAAAAAAATATTATTCATGTTCATAGACTACTCTCCAAATAATTTTTTCTCCCCTGTTTGTATAGTGCTCCCTCAATTAAGGTAAAACGAAGGGATTTCCATAGTAAAATTTATCATGTGTTGTCATATTAGTGGGATATTGACTTGTAGAAATTAATTGAGCTACATCATGAAATTATTCAGGTACCACAATAATCTGGAATAGATGGGTGCCTGGTAAGTCTTCTTCCTCAACATCCTCAAGTTCTTTGCCTATATCAATTCTAGATAAGTAGTTTGGACCTTGATTATTCCTCTCTGGTATTATCATTACATTGAAATTAAATTCTTGAAATAGTAGTAACCATCAACATATTCTTCCTTGTATCATTGGTTTGTTTAGTATAAACTTCAAAGGCTCATGGCCAGTGTAAAATTTGAATGGTGTGGATAGGAGATAGTGGCAGAATTTGTGTAATGCATAGACCATGGCTAAGGCCTCATTCAATGGTAGTGTAATATCTCTTGGCCTAGGAAATTTTGTGGCTAGGAAAATCAATCGGGTGATACTTTTCTCCTCATGGTTGGGCCAAAACTGCTCCTATTGCTATTCTAGAAGCATCTACATGGACATGAAAAGCTAATGACCAGTCTGAAAATATAAGGATAGGAGCTTCTACTCTTTTTTTAATGTGTCAAATGATTGTTGACACTATTTGGTTCATGTGATAGCTTTAATAGTTTCTTATTGAGAAGTTCTTCTAAAGGGGTTGTTAAGGTGGCATATCCCTCGATGAATTTTCTATGATATCGGGTATAGCTTAGAAATTTCTTAAAATCTGGTGTTGTTTAGGGTGGGGATAATGTCAAAATTAAGGCAATTTTCATTAGATCTATCATTAGTCCCTCTTGACATATGATGTTCCCTAGTAAAGTTCCAAAGGGTACCACAAAAATGTATTTCTTAATGTTTAAGAATATTTGCACATACTTCTAAATTTTTCTAGCATGGTTCAAAGTGACTGAATTTGGTTCTTGACTAATCCATATGCAGTCCAATCATCTAGATATAATTCTAATAAGTCATGGATAAAATCATTAAATATATTTACCATAATTTTGTTAAAGACTATTGGTGTATTTTTTAATCCAAAGGGCATTACAGTATACATGAATGATCCCCATTCAATGGAAAATGTTGTTTTAGGTTTGTATTCTTCCTTAATCTGAACTTGGTGGTATCTAGAAAACTCATCAATGAATGAATAGAATTTTCTCCCTATGACAGATTCAAGTATTTCCTCGATTAAAGAAGAAAGGATCATGAATACATGCTTTTTTGAGTTCCCAAAATTCTAAACATATCTTAATTTCCCTTGTCTTTTTATTGTGTACTACTATAGGGCTAATCCATTCAAAATATTCCATCGGTTTAGTAATCCTTTCCGCTAATATTTTATCTTTTTTTTTTTAATCTTTTCTTCATATTAGGATTGAGGTGGTAGGGTTTTTTCCAATGTGGTTTGGTTCCCTCTTTTAGTTGGATTTTCATTACTCCTACTTCTTTTATGCCTTTAATTTATTTAAATGTTTATGGGAATAGTTCTTCATATTCAAACAATAATTCAATGACTAATGCCACTACTAGGTCTTCCAATAATTGACATTTTAGGATCCCCCAAGGGATATATTTTCTTCTCTTTACTAGAGGGATTGCTTATGATATTGATCTTTAGAATCCTTGTTTAGTTGTATTTCCCTTTCTCCATCTTCCACCATGATCTCAATTTTTGGGTCTGATTTTGCTGGTGTTTTTTCCAATGAACTTCAAGGAACTAAGAAATATCCAATTCCTATATTCAAAACTCCTAAAAATGAATGGCCAACTAACAAGATCTAGTCATAGATTGAGATCTTCGACACTTTAGGCTTTGTGGGACCTAGGAGGGTGTTCCTATTGGTGCTCATTGATATTGTACTTGATAGAACGCATCATTTTCACAGATCATTTTAACTAAAAGGCGAATATGCAAAGCTTACTATGAAATTGGCTTGTTTCTAAGTAACTTGCTACCATTTCAGAAAATGCTATCCCACATGGCAATTAACATAAAATTTGTATAAATATTTAAGAAATTTTTTAAGTAAATTCAAATTCTAACTCTACGCCAGCCACCATACAACAATTTGATCAACCCATTAGGTGGATCTTTAAGGAAATAGACTAGTGCCTTATTGAATTGGGCTAAGGAGTCACACACACAATAGTCAGTAATACAGAAATGACTCTAAATTTTAATGGAATGGACTACCTACATAATAGCTTTTCATTATTGAGCTCACAATTTCTGATACATAACTTCTTATCAAATCCCCAGCAAATGATTTTAAATCTATGGCTCCATTTGATAATTTAATTGATTACTTGAATCAAAGCATAAAACAAAGACATACATTTGAATTGACATTCAAAAGAAGAATGAAAACATTATTAACAATTCCATTCAAGATTTACTCAAATCCACATAAGGAGAGAAAATGCATTAGAACTAGACTTTCGTTTATATTCATGAGTCAAATCTACATAAAAATTTAAGACAATATGTATATGTTCTTCCAAAGAGCTCAAAATAGACACCCTATTCTATTCCTATCATAAAATTCAGATACACCTAACCTAGACCTAACCAGAAATTTTCGTCTATTTTCTTTTCTCTTTTTTCTCTTCTCCCTCTACAAGTGAGCCTTGATTTCCCTTTTATATGATAAGGGAGCAACAAGCTTCGAGCTCACATGCAATTTCACTACATATTTTCATTTCATCAAAATTTCAACTGCATTTCACTTGCATTTCAAAACCCCCACATGTCAAATTCTGTAAAACATAGTGCAACTAGGGAAAGCCCAAAATGTAACCACCACTAGAGAAGGGAAATGAAAAGTACCACCAAAATTCCCTTTGTCACCATTTGAGATACAACAAACCAGGTAACCAAAATTCCACGAGGGCACACAACTAATTTCGAATACCAAAATGTGCCACGCATGCAAAAATAGGACCAGCAATAACAACAAATTTCATCAACACAAAAATTCAAGACCCCACACACAACAATTTCTTATTTACCCTTCACACCACCCTTACCAGTGCCATGTCCATGGTACACACGACCACTCATCATCATTTCTAGATGAGGAGAGGAAACCTGAGCTTCCTCACCTTTCTTTTCTTTTCCTAACACGCTTCCAGTATGTCCGCTAGGGGTTTTGACTGCCAACGGCAGAACAAATATCACTTCCTCATTAGAGCGCAAACCATAATTCAAAAGAGCTAAATACCGACAGTAGTCAGATTCAGTCTCAGTTTCAAAGGGGTTGCTCATAAAATCAATAGGCGAATGCTGACATCCATAAGAGTCGAACCCATATCTTATTTTATGTTGTGTTCCTGTGGGAGATTGCAATGGGCTCTTTCCTTTGTCATCCACTTTTCCTATAACATCACCCTGGAATTGTAGCCTTCAAATGCATCTGCTAGGTATGAGTCTAGGCTTGTCAGTAGAATTATTGGCCTCCATGGTTGGAGCATCTTCTAGTGCATCAAAAACAGACCTTTGGGAACTCAAGCGAGTAGACCTCCTTATTGGTTTGCTCATCTTCTTCTCTGATAATTGCTCACACTACCCTGCCTTAATCAATAATTGCTAAATGTAGAAGATAGGAATAGAAGTTATTCCTTCTATATTTATCACATGGAATGATGAGGATCATAATCAATGTCTAACATGCATGTGCAACCCAGGTAGCTTGTTGGAAGATGTACTCTCATGGTTTAATTTCCCATTTGCATGGAAATCCATAGATTATTCTTCATGATTACAAGTGTTGGTGTCTTCACACAAATTAAGATCAACTCAATCGCTCTGCAGGAAGTTAACCATTAATGTGAGCTGGTTGCAAAGAGTAGAAATGGCCATCACATGTTACTTGGGTATGTGCAGGATCATCATGGAAAAAATAGTCCCTTAAGTGGTAAGAAATTCAAAAAAATTAGAGTTAGGCAACTTGACATAAAAAATTGAATAAGTTATCTATATTATTTCAAAAATATGTAAGAATAGAATCTGTAGAAAATTGAAAGTAGTTTCTAAACTACTAGGTTTGTTTAAAAAAAGAAATCTATTTGGTGAAAATTTAAAATTTCTATGCAATGGTTGTTAAATTTCAAGGAAAAAATAAGAAGTAGGTGTCTGTCTGACCACCCTAACAACAATAAAATGATAATATTTTTTTATAATATTTTAGATATAAGTATAAGACTCATACCCCGATGTGATGCATATTTTTTGGTAATTTATTTCCAATTAAATAATTAATTATGAATTTTTTATTACAATTTTTTTTTAAATATAAAAAATTGTATGTCTGACCACCTTAACTTGGTCAAAACTTCATGAAATTCAAATTTTCTTTTTTTAATCCTATAGTATGTGGAGCATAGAATGTGACACATATTTTCAATTCAAAAAATTTGATACCATTTGAAAGCTATAGATGTTTTTCAACAAGCCTATCAATCAAGAATTTAGTCATAATTTGAATAGAAAATTAATAATAATTACTTATTAAATTCAAAATAAAGCATAATTTATATCTGTGGAAAGCTAAAAATATCCTTTAAAAACCCTTTTTGTTTCATCAATTTTGGGTAAAAAAATAGTTGTCAGCCACATACCCATCATATTGCCACTTTTTGGCCCATCATGATCCTACACATACCGACTTGCCAACTTTGAATGCTATCTGACAATCTTTTTCCTTGATGAATGATCGAAAAGTTAGCTCTTTTTTTACCACCTTTGATTTTCAGCAGTACTCCACCGAAATTTTCATAGCCAATGGATTTCTTCCATGTTGGATGACACCTTCATAGTGTGTGGGCTCCCCAGTCTGAATAAGTGAGGACAGGTGTTGAGATCTCGCTGATCTCACTAGTCATAACCACTTTCCATTTTAATCTAGCGATCCAATAGGGAACGGAGAAGATCATTCCACCAAATTGATTTCGGCCACTCGCTGAAGATGTCGGACCATAGGAGTGGTAGTGGGGAGTGGGTCCCGCATTGTACCTTGTACATGCGTCAACTTCTCACCAAGCTCGTTGCATTTATCTAGATGGCACTTAACTCTCGTGGGGTGGCGAGGTACGGTCTAGATCATCTCCCTAATCTTCAAATCTTGAAATTTTCACATCAAGTGGTGTTAGCATTTAATAGATGGGACTTGGTCTAGCCAACAGTGACATGACCATTGGGGTTAATGACTTAATGTTTAAGTCACCGGGTTAAAATTTGAAACCTGACTTTAGGAAAAGACTTGATACAGTGGGAAAAGGATAACTGGTTCTTCGAGCTAATGGGGTCGGTAGACTGGCGTGTCGGATGGCTCAAAAGATCACTTAAGGGGTCAATGACTGAATGAACAGGTCATCCTAAAATTATAAATTTTTCATGCTTTTGAATAAAACCCTACTCACTTTGGGGACAAGGGTTTAAAATAGGAACCAGGTTCATGGGAATGGAGCTAAAATTCTTCAACATTTTATAAGCTCCATCAACGACTCATGCTCGGGGATGCATACCCCTTGTGGGTATGGTGAGAAATAGAATCTCTGGCTGAAGTAGACCAGGGTACAAGTCCAAAAACCAAGGAACTCACCTGGACTAGGAAAGTAGGCCAAACAAGAAACAAACAAACCAAACCAGCATATTTACACTACTTACAAAATATACATAAGATAATTTTACAAAGTAGAGCTCCCAGGCCCCGAAAATTTAGGAACAACTTTTCCTCTATCAAAAACTATAACCTATTTACTCTGCAATGAATGCACATGAGCAGTATGTGACACCAAATCATCAGTATTACTTTGACCAACACTGCTTATGCCATCTACAACAACATTTCTAGCTTTGTCCCTTTCTATAAGATATTTCTCAAACTGAATCAAGAAGGTGAAGCCTTCATATTTCACATCACCATGAGATATATGATCATCATGAATTTTTTCATCAAACTTGAAGATCTCATAAATAATTTGGCTCTAACTAGGCCAATCCTCAATACACTCAGGAAAGAAAACATGACCAGGTCTATTATCAAATTGCCTACCACAAGTGTTAACCCCTTGAGGTGGGAGAAGTTCCATAATCATATCAATCAAATAGGGAGTGTCTGCAAAGAACTCCACTGCAACCTCATACTATCCTATATGATCTTCACAATCACCTATGTCTTTGATTTGCTTCTTACTTGGGTGAAAAGGTATTGAAGTATCTGCATACTCTGCAGAATCACCCTGTAATTCCTTCTCCTCAATACAAGGAAATATTGGGGGAGTATTTGTGCAATCATCCTATAGAACATGCATGCCTGAATTTCTAGAAATTCCTTCAAATATACAATTCTTCACCATAGGATAATCAATGCAACCATATTCATCTTCATAAATATCCTCATCACATCCAGAGTTGACATCATACTCAAGAGCCTCCTTACTGGTATATGTATCTACATACCTCTTATGCAGTTTAGCACTTGGAAAATTAGAAATAGCCTCTTCATTGATAAAACTACCCACCTTAGCATCACTTTGATCCTCATATCCAGACCATCCTCAACATTCCCCTTGATGGAACTTGTCAGGCATTTATTATAAGTATCCTCAAAAAGAGATTACTCCTACACCAATAAGGATTGTCATTTGCAACTTCATCATCCAAAAAATCTTCATCAAATAAGATATTTTTCCATGCATTAATTGGATGTATCTCATCATCTTTAAAATTAGGATACAAGCAATTCAGAGAGTCGATGTACTAAAAATTAGTACAATCACTTGAAGAACACAGAGAAGGAATCTCACTATTATGTTCATCATTCATATTTGCAACAATTGACCCACATTCAAAACATTCTTCACATGATGAGAATTGTCCAATGCCTAGGAAACACACATTTGTGAGGCTATTAACATATCCCCTACTAGAGGCGAGGGATTCCATCTCCAATTCATATGAAGAATTGTATTCAATGGTAGATTCCTCAAGTTCAATCTCATTATTTTGACTCCTTATGTATACCATGGCATTGGGATTAAGTGGATTCCCTTGATTAATAGATGCATGATGGCTACTAGCTTAATCAACTTGGGAAGTTTCATCTTGTACTTCTTGTGTTTTCTCATAGTTTATGACATCCCAAGGAAGATAATTTGGCATCACCTCTTTGTTTTCATATTATATCTCTTCATCCTCATCATTACTATCTACATTTGTTTCTATGTTGTCAGTCAAATGATAGCATTCAATAGTCACTTGTTTTGATTTTGATGCTTCTCTTTGACTTGGTGATCTTAGCCTTTGATCATCAACAACATGTCAACTATTACTCATATCATGAGTAGCAGATATGGGCACGTGACCCTGCTCAATTCTTTCTACATTATTACTCCAATCTACTACTTGGTCAAGGCTATGAGGCTTTAGACCCTCAGACCATTGGCTAGACCCTGGCACATCTACTTCACAAAACAAATTAATGCACATTAGATCACTGGATCTAAAACTCCTAGGTATCTCCATTATTATATCCAAGAATCTTGAAAATAATTCATATGGTGACTCATTTACATGTCTCCTTATCTCATTTAACTTTTTGATAGAGAGGACTATATCATATTTTCCTTTCCTTGGATGATGTGAGGTTGATGCTTGCTCACATTATACATTTCTTGGGAGTAAAGTAGATACAATATCCATGAGGTCCCCTCCCTAACAAATCCTTTTACCCTCTTATCTACTTGGTTTAGAATTGGGGGTAATGCTAGAACTACTACTATCAATTGCAGGCCCTTTCATTATTGAGTATCTCAAATTGTTCTCAATATAAATGGAAATGTGATATGCTTGGTGCAAAGTTGTGGGTTCCTTGTCTCTTAATAAGAAGCTCATCTTCTTATCAAATGCTCCTAAATATACAACCAAACATTCTATATTATTTTGACTTATATCTTCTGGAATTTCTTTGATTTCTTTTGCAAATCAGAGATTGAAAACAGGAATTAACTCCCCTTCATTTATATGGATTTCCATGAAATTATTTCTCACCATATTAGGATTCATCCTTTCACCAATTTTTTCAATAAAAATTGTCATGAGTTGACTCCATGAGGCTATGGAACTTGTTGGAAAGTATGAATACCAATCCCTAGCATCATCCTTCAAAGATTGAACAAAAAATTTCATGACAACATCTTTGTGATTCACCTCATAATCCCCCATAACATCCATGAATATTTGCAGATGCTTAGAGGCTAATTCAGAGCTTTTCCCTATGAATTTGGGTAGATGTTTCCTAACATTCTTAGGGATAAAGTTAGGGAAACCTTCAATACCAATAAAGAATAATGGCATATACCTTTCAATAACAAAATCCCTTCAAGGGGATGACATGGCTTATTCACCCTGTATACTCTATTTTGATTCTTTACAGAGAAATTCTTCCAAAGGTAATGCTCAAAAGAATAACATACTTCATCGATAGTTACAAACCTTGTATGTAAGAAGTATGAAAATAATTATTTCTATTTCGTGTCTTAATGCAAATTCATCTAGTAGGGAATCATCTATGCTCCTAAGCCTTGACTTCTTTCTCATAAGCTTCCTTCAAATAGAATAATACTTGCTTTAGATTTATGAGAATACCTGGAAACTTTGTAGCAGCTATTAATCCTTTTTGTTGATTGCAAATTCTGAAAATCTTGAAATCTTTTTCACAATTTAATTGGTTCTTTGGATAGAGTCGCCACCTCCCTTATAGAGGAACAAATTTCAAAAGCATGAAATTATCTTAAGTTGAAATCTCATTTTGGGTTTTCTCCAACAACGGAATCACACTCATCTCCTTTGGTCTTTGTTGCAATAAATCCTTTCTAGGTGCAAGAACTTTTCAATTATCTGAACAAAGATGTTCAGATCCACCAAAGTATGAATGGAAAACACTATGATTCTATGTATTGATTCTTAAGACTTGAATCTCTAAGATCTGGATGACTCTTGGATAAGACAATTTTTCACCGGACTTCTAAGTACATACCCAGTAGAGTCACCATTTTGTTGGTGTTTTTTCCAGTGCACTTCAAGGAACTTCTAAGAAATAGCCAATCCCTATATTCAAAACTCCTGAAAATGAATAGCCAACTAACAATATCTAGTCTTAGACTGAGATCTTTAGCACTTTAGGCTCTGTGGGACCTAGGAGGGTGTTCCTATTGGTGTTCATTGATATTGTACTTGACAGAACACATCATTTTCACAGATCATTTTAACTAAAAGGAAAATATGCAAAGCTTACTATGAAATTGGCTTGTTTCTAAGTAACTTGCTACCATTTCAGAAAATGCTATCCCGCATGACAATTAACATAAAATTTGTGTAAATATTTAAGAAATTTTTTATGTAAATTCAATTTCTAACTCTAGGCCAACCACCATGCAACAATTTGATCAACCCATTAGGTGGATCTTTAAGGAAATAGATTAGTTCCTTATTGAATTGGGCTATGGATTCACACACAATAAGCAATAATACAGAAATGGCTCTAAATTTTAATGGAATGGACTACCCACATAATAGCTTTGCATTATTGAGCTCACAATTTTTGATACACAATTGCTTATCAAATCCCCAGTAAATGATTGTAAATCTATGACTCTATTTGAGCATTCAATTGATTACTTTAATCAAAACATAAAACAAAGACATACATTTGAATTGACATTCAAAAGAAGAATGAAAACATTATTAACAATTCCATCCAAGATTTACTCAAATCAACATAAGGAGAGAAAATGCATCAAAACTAGACTTTCGTTTATATTCATGAGTCAAATATACATAACAATTTAAGACAATATGTATATGTTCTTCCAAAGAGCTCAAAATAGACACCCTATTCTATTCCTATCATAAAATTCAGATACACCTGACCTAGACCTAATCAAAAAAAATCATCTATTTTCTTTTCTCTTTTTTCTCTTCTTCCTCTACAAGTGAGCCTTGATTTCCCTTTTATATGACAAGGGAGCAACAAGCTTTGGGCTCACATGCAATTTCACTACAAATTTTCATTTCATCAAAATTTCAACTACATTTCACTTGCATTTCAAAACCCCCACATGTCAAATTCTGTAAAACATAGTGCAACTGGGGAAAGCCCAAAATGTAACCGCCGCCAGAGAAGGGAAATGAAAAGTACCACCAAAATTCCCTTTGTTTCCATCTGAGCTACAACGAACCAGGTAACCAAAATTCCAGGAGGGCACACAACCGACGTTGAATACTAGAATGTGCCACGCATGCAAAAATAGGACCAGCAGTAACAACAAATTTCATCAACAAAAAAAATTCAAGACCCCACACACAACAATTTCTTATTTACCCTTCACACCACCCTTACCAATGCCATGTCCATAGTACACACAACCATTCCTCATTGTTTCCAAAGGAGGAGAGGAAACCTCGGCTTCCTCCTCTTTCTTTTCTTTGCCTAACACGCTTCTAGTATGTCTGCTAGGGGTTTTGACTACCAACGGCAGAACAGATATGATGTCCTCATTAGAGGCCTGACCATCATTCAAAAGAGCTAAATACCGATAGTAGTTAGAGTTGGTCTTAGTTTCAGAGGGGTTGCTCGTAAGATCAATAGGTGAATTTTGGCATCCATAAGAGCCACGCCCATATCTTATTTTCTTATGTGTTCCAGTGGGAAACCACATTGGGCTCCTTCCTTTGTCATCAACTTTTCCTATAGCGTCACCCTTGAATTGTAGCCTTCAACTACATCTATAGGGTACGAGTCTTATATTTTCAGTAGAAGTATTGGCCTTCATGGCTAGAGCATCTTCTAGTCCATCAGAACTAGACCTTTGGGAACTCAAGCAAGTAGACCTCCTTACTGGTTTGCTCATCTTCTTCTCTGATAATTGCTCACACTACCCTACCTTAATCAATAACTGCTAAATGTAGATGACAGAAATAGAAGCTATTCCTTCTATATTTATCACATGGAACAATGAGGATCACAATCAATGTCTAACATGCATGCGCAACCCAGGAAGCTTATTGAAAAATGTACTGTCACTATTTAATTTCCTATTTGCATGGAAATTCATAGATTATTCTTCATGATTACTAGCGTTGGCATCTTCACATGAATTGAGATCAACTCAATTGCTCTACAAGATGTTAACCATTAATGTGAGCTAGTTGCATAGAGTAGAAACAGCCATCATGTGTTACTTTCCAACTTTGAATGTTATCCATCGATCTTTTACCTTGATGGATGATCAGACAGTCAGCTCTTGTTTGACCTCCTTTGATTTCCAGTGGTGCTCCACCAAAATTTTCACAACCAATGGAGTTCTTCCATGTTGTATGACACTTTCACAATGTACGAGATCCATAATCTGAATAAGTGAGGATAGGTGTTGAGATCTCACTGATCTCGCTAGTCATAACCACCTTCCATATTAATCTAGCGATCTAGTGGGGAACGGTGAAGATTGTTCCACCAAATTGATCTTGGCCACTCATTGAAGATTTTGAACCATAGGAGTAGTAGTGGGGAGTGGGTCCCACATTGTACCTTGGGCATGCATTAGCTTCTCACCAACCTCGCTGCATTTATCTCACTAGCACTTAACTCCAGCGAGCTAGCGGGGTATGGTCCAGATCTTCTCCCTGATCTTTGAATCTTGAAATTTGCACATCAATTGGTGTTAGCATTTAATAGATGAGACTTGGTCTAGCCGACGACGACATGACCACAAGGGTTAATGACTTAATGTTTAAGTCACTAGGTTAAAACTTGAAACCCGACTTTAGGAAAAGACTTGATATGGTGGGAAAAGGATAATCAGTTCTTCGGGCTAATGGTTCTGGTAGACTGACATGTCGGATGGCTCAAAAGATCACTTAAGGGGTTGATGATTGACTAAGCAGGTCAACCTAAAATTATAATGTTTGCATGCTTTTGAATAAAACCCTACTCACTTTGGGGACAAGGGTTTAAAATAGGAACCAAGTTCATGGGAATTGAGCTGAAATTCTTCAGCATTATATAAGCTCCATTAGGTTATTCATTATTTTCTTATTTTATAACATTGGTTTGGTACTGGTTGTGTTCATGTATCCATCCATTCAACTAGCTTCCATATTTTTCTTTGAGGTGATAGGTTTTGTAGTTGTTGAGAATGAGTGTCCTCTGGAACTATTTTGAAGATAACTTCCTTAATTCTTCTTAATGTGGTATGTATTTGTTCATTTTCATCCCAAAAGGAAAATGTGTGGATGAAGTTGTGTTGGAGTTCTCTCTGGTACTTAGTTTCTCCTCTTCTTTCTTGATTAATATAGAAGGTTTGTACTATTGGTATGAGGTTCCAATTAAATAGTTGAATATAGAGGGGGTGGTCATATTCTCTATCTCATTTCCATGAGTTGATGAAATTTTACATATGATCCTCTCAGATATTGACTCCTTCATATTTGGGGATTAGATTGTATTCGCCTTCTTCCTAAATGAATTGTTCCTTGATTAAGATTTAGAAAGCTTGCCATGTGGGAATAGTATGTCTATGTATGTCACTAGCAAGCGTTATTCCATACCAAGGTGTCATGAAGAGCGCTAATCCTTGTTGTTTCATTGTAGAATGTTTTCTCCATGTCTACTATATATTCATTTACATCTCCTACTCTAGAAAACTTTAGTAGTTTAATATGTGATATTCCCCTTTGGATGTGATTGGTATGTTTTATATTTTCTATTTGTGTTGATTGATATTTTTGGATGTAGTGGTTAAGAAAAGTTGTACAATGAATACCCTTTTGAATCGATATATTCTATTTTTATGCCTTGCATAACCACCCCATTTTATTTTGGAACAAAATGGGTCCCCCTTCTTCTTCTTCTTCTTTTTCTTTTTCTCTTGGTGTTTTGGCCCTTCAATTTTGAGGATTGATCTTTCTTTGGCACGAGCCTAAATGTTTATCTTGCTTGCCTAAGTGATTCCCCCAAATTGCACTTTGAAACCTTAGGTTCTGGGAAATTTTAGGTTTTCTCCCCAGTTTAGGATTTTCCTTCTCATTCGAATTTTCCCGGATCTCGCTCAAACTTCGTCGGCGCTATGGTTCCGGGATTTTTGGTCTTCGCAAAAATCTGCGTCGACTGGATTTCCCCGATGTTCCTGCTCCTCTTCTTTTTCCCGAAATTATCAGGCTTCTGGAGATTCACCTTCTTCACAGATTTCCTTCTCTTCCAGATTTTCCCGAAATCCTTGGTTCCCTATTTTTTCTGAAACTTGTGGAATGTTTCCTCCTTCGCGGAAATCTGTCCCATGCAGATTTTCCCGAAACTTGGTGGAATGTGAAGAAATGCGGAGTAGTAGGACTGGTTAACGGATGAGGGTGCATTTGATGATTAATTTATGCTATTTTGAGATCTCACATGTTGTTTCTTGATTGATAACGATCAGATTAAGTTGCTAATAGGTCTTTTCATGTTTATTCTTCTGAATCCGCCTGGCTTGGATTTCCCCAAAATTCCTCCCTAGCTTGGATTTCGTGGGTGGACCTAAAACCCAAACTCTAATATGATCATTTTATATGGAGATTTAATGACACCTTGCTTATCCAGAATTCATTTTAATGATGATTTTGATTAATTAACCTTTGTTCATCTGATCTTTACTATGGTTTCCTTTATTAAGTGCAGGATTAAATCATGCACATGATGATGTTTCTCAAGGAGCTCAGTTGGAAGGCATACCCCAATCACATTTGGCATGAAATTCCTCAATGAAGAGAGTCGACAAGACCTTCCAAATATCTTGCTGACAAGCAGTAGTTCTATTCATTTTGAAGTGTCCCAGTCAGCCAGACAGTTTCATCGTCGTAGGTTTTCATGTGTCTCGGTGACCAATTGCACACAAGGTTAGCATCATAGCTAAGATTTGTGCTCAGAGAAAGGTCTTGCCGACTCATGATGTCTCGACGAAAGGTTATACCTTCGGCATGAGGTCTCACCGACAGGGTGGACTCTTTCCGAAATGAAGCACTGAAGAGGAGGGGTCTCCCTGAGGTGGTCTCACCCCACCAAAACAATTTTGATATTGGCATAACATCTTGCCAACTAGAGGAAGTCCCACCGAAGAGGGCCCTCATCAGCGTAATTTTTTTCCTTCAGTGTGATGTTTGGTTCACTGTGAAGAGTCTCAGCAAAATGGAGTGTCTTCGGCGAAAGGTCTCGTCGATGGTTGCTAGTCTCGGCGAAAGGATTTGGGTTCGGGAAGAAGTCTTCCCAAAAAATGGAAGTCTCGGTGACAGGGGCTAGTAAAAGGGGGTAAAGTCTCACCGACAGGGTGGACTCTTGCCGACATGCACCACAATCTTGGCGAAAGGTCTCGCCGACAAGTGGTGGTCTCCCCGACAAGAAAGGAAGCAACATCAGCAAAAGAAAGGTGCTCGTTGTGATGTCCTACCAACCCGATAGGGTCTTGCCAAAGTGAAACAGCATCAAGGAAAGATTTGAGCTTGCCGACCCAGGGATGTCTTCCCGACAAAAAAAGAAGTCTCGGCGAAAAATTTGGGTTCATCAAGATGTCTCGGTGACCAAGTAGAGTCCTGCCGAAAGATTTAGGTTCATCGCCAAAACAGGGTGGTTTCGCTATGAGGTCATGCTGACCTGATAGGGTCTCACTGACATGTTTTTTCCCTTCGGTGTAGTGGAACGCGCTTGATGAAAGGTCTTGCCGACCACTGACTGTCTTGTCGAAATAGAAAGGGACATCAGTAAGACTCCTCCCACTCACTGTGAAGTATTCACAACCAGTGGGAGTCACACCGAAAGTTGTTCACAGGGTTGAGATCGGGGAGACTCCGAGCAAAAGATTAGAGCTCGACGTGATGTCCTGTTGACAAGTGAGGTCTTAGCGATGGGAAAAGGATATCGGTTTGACTAATGGAACTTGCTATGACATCTTGCCGATGAATGTTTGTCTTGTTGATGCTGCTATGAGGTATAATCACATCGGGGAGACACGATTAGTGTCTCACTGACATGCGACTCCATTCAAAGGACCTTTGACTGCCCAGGAATCTTATGTGGCATGTGTTCAGCCAATCCGAGAGAATTAAAGATGAACCCTAGACATTTGACTGGTTGACTACCCCGGTGAAGAAAATCAACATAATGCAACTGGTGTGGACCTACTCTGTGAGTGAGCCAATGGAGCAGCTCGAAGAACAATGGTATGAAGATCTAATGGAAAGTCTCATGATGCTTTCAGAGATGGTCAATGTACAGAAAGGTCTAGAGTAGGAAGAAGGCTGAGATAAATAAAGAACCGCAAGTCTTAGGGATAGCTAGGATCGCTACTGGCAAGGGTGGATCGGCATTAATGATAATGCTTTAGAGAATTCAAGGAGGCTCTACAAGGGAGTTCAAAGATTGACATGAAATCCAGAAGTAAATGCTATAGCTGCAAAAGATCTGAGATCACCCCCGGAATAATCCTTCACCGACATGGACAGCAAGGATACACATTGAATGCAGCATTAATTATATTCAAAAAGATCTGAGGGCCGACCCTCCTGCAACGGACAGATATTTTGTAAACCCTAAAAACAAGAGACAACACATTCTTTTTGGGTACATCTTGTATATATGGAATTTTGGCCTCTTTGTAAAGGGAGTTCTAGAGAGGTAGAAGTTTTTTTTTTAAAAAAGGAAGTCTAGAGAGGTAGAAGTTCTTTAAAAAAAAAGGGGTAGAAGTCTTAGAAAAGAGAGAGAGTACAATTTTTAGAGAAAAAACTTAAGAGTAGAAATAGAATAGGAGTTAGATTTAGCAAAAGCCAGTAATGTATCCTTCTAGTTTTCTTAGTGTAGATGGAAACAATCTGAAGACATAGGTTTTCTGTACACTAGTGATTGTGCCAAATTTGTAAATGTTGCTTATCTGTTATACTAATAGTAGAAGCAACCAGATTTAAATCTACTTCATGTTGTGTTCCTGAATGGTATTCACTTTCAGTTAATCATTTGATTTGAGAAGCTTTCAAGGAATGAAGTTTGATTCTATGTTTTGTTTAAATGGTCACTTGCAATCTGTTATTGAAATTAGCACTGTGAATGAATGAAACTGTGTGTTAATCACAAGTCAATTTTGTTCTGCAGTTTTAGTTAGGAATTCCTTGAAAGGTAACAAGTCTGGTTAAATTGGATGAATTATCATTCTTTTTATGTTCCAAAGCTCTGATCTATCTTTTCTTTTTCTTTAAAAAAACCCTGGTTAGAGTAGGTTTAAGTTTATGTCGATCTCAAAACAATCTAGAAGCTCAACACCAGCAAGCCCCTTGAACATTACTATTACATTGACCATTGACCAACATCAGCACAGTTGAGAACCAACTACTAGGACCTTTGGAGCTAAGATATCCATGTGTTGTCTTTTTCTTTCAGAAGAAACAGAATAGCAACATTTTGTTTACACGTTGTTGTGTCATTAGGACCTGTTAATAGATTTGGCACCAGAATGAGGGCCAGAAGAGAAAACTGGATAATATTGGGTTTTTCTCACCATAGAAGCCCCATAGAGTTCTTTGATTAGCTAAAAATCCATCACCTTTGATAGAACTCAAGACCCCAACAAGACACAAGGTTCGCAAAACTGGGGCAACCATCATACCACCCTTGTCAGCTCCGCTCACTCCACCAGGTTTTTCACCAATACCCCAGTGGATTCCTATCAATCTGCCACCAAATCCATCTCAATTGTCATCACAGTTGGTTCGACCCATCCAACAGCTGTCTCAACCACCACCACCACCACCAATGGCATTCTTTTAGAATAATCCCTCTCCATTGGGGACTATTCATAGAGGTTTTCATGATATGCCTAAGAACCCTGAGAGATTATGTCCCAAGTACATTCATGGAAAAACACGAAGTGGTGAGGAGCACATACAAGCTTTTAAGGATGCTTGTACCATGGTTCATATAGCCCACCATGATGTAGTTTGTAGGTTGTTCCCTTATTCCTTAGGGGATATGGCGTACAACTAGTACCTAAATCTTCCTTGGCATTCTATTCTGAGCTGGACAGACTTGGAGAATGCTTTCATCAATCAGTTCTGAATCTATGTGGATCTAGCCATTCTATTCCACCGATTTTCTACTATTAGGAAGGAGCCAGGTGAACCTTTTCCCTTGTTTAATACCAGGTTCCAACGAATGTATAGGAGACTGCAAGACCCCTATCTAGTTGTTGAGAATAGTGCCATTCAAGCATACTTTAGAGTTATAGACCCTTTGATTGGCTTATTCCTACAAAGGACATATCAACCAGCTGTTATTGATTCCCTGTCTAAAGTCTATCATCTAGCTATCAAGCTGCAATAGCAAATTAGCTCTCAACAAGGAAGTTTGGGAGGAGGTTTTCCTCCAATAGAATATCAGATGCATAGCCCAATCCCTATATTCAATACTATCTCGGGAATGTCTCCTTCCCAAATGTATGGACCTATGTCTGAGTTGCAAACTCAACCTCCTGTTCCATTCATCACTAGTGGAACTCCTGAATTCTTTCAACAACCACAGATTCCTCAAAGTCCCCATGGTCATCATAACCAAATTGGAACACTGAGTCATGTTGATCAACCACTTGTTGCTAAGGCTGTTGAAAGTGAAAAGACAGTTCAACTCACAAACGAGGTAGAAACCTTGAAGAAAAAATTGTCTCAAGTTACAAATGACATGGCTCAACTTAGATTGAACCCTTCTCAGAACCAATGTAATTATCCTAATCAGAACAATAACAATCAGGGTAATTATCATAATCATAACAATTACAACCAAAGGGGTTATCAAGGCCAAAACTCCTCTAACCAAAGCTATCAAAATCAAAATAGAGGTTACAACTAGAGACCAAGCAACAACCAACAATGGAATACATGGCCCAACAATGGTGGAGTGTCCCACAATTATCAAGCTAGTGAGGACAGGTCGCATACTGCAAATGTGGTTGACCTCAATTTTATGACTAACTAGTGCAGGTTGCATGATACTGCAACTCATTCTGAGGTAAACTGCCCTGAAATGGAGAAAGTTGTCAAGATGGCATAGGAAGATGCCCAAACATTCCAAGGGAATTCAAACAAAGGAGGTGACTAAGTAGATACAGCAATGACTTATGACCTCTTTGAAGAAGAACCCTCATTCCCAATGCAAAGTGAGAATGAACCAAAGGAAGACATGTATGATGCCCAAGCCTTTCAGGCAAAGGGAGGACACTTCCTAAGAAATCAGAATAAGGGTCCATTCACCACATTAGTACCACCTAATCACATGGTGCCTCCAAATCAAAATACTGATAATAACCCTCCTCCACCAAAATATCCTCCTGACTTCCATAACAAAGGTAATTCATCTGTTGTTTTCAAAAATAATGCAAGTTATAACACAGAATTTGATATTGTTTCTGAGATGTAGAAACAAAAAACTTCTTTGTCATACTTTGACATCTTAAAATGGTACCCTGCTCAATGGGAGATAGTTCTGAAAGCTTTGGAGCAAGATGATAAATCAATAGGGAAAAACAAGGTGGCACCTACTACAGACATGAATGCAGCCTTGTACAGAAGCAAGGTAGGTACTCCACCATTTCTTTTGAGTTTAAGAATCTATGGGAATAATCTACACAATTGTTTTCTAGATTCAGGGGCTTCTGGCAATGTTATGCCATTTTCTATATGCAAGAAATTGGGATTGAACCCTGTCCAAACAAACAAGAAGGTCATCCAACTTGACAAGACTGAGGTTAATGTAGTGGGAGAATTGAGAAAAATACATGTCCAAGTAGGGTTAGACCCTAGGATTCAAACCAACATAGACATTCAAGTAGCAGACATTCCTGAGACCTATGGTATGCTGCTAAGTAGAGATTTGATGAAAGGTATAGGGGGATATCTCTCACTCGACTTTTCACATATGTGGTTACCATGGAGGGGAATGCCTATGCAGATTAGGATTGAAAGTGAACCTCACCTCAAGCATGTCATCACCGAGTATGATTGTCCCAATGAGGTAGCTTACTTTGAAACCAGGATAGGGGTTTATAAAAGAGATGAAATTTTAACCTTTTCTGTTCTTAATCCTAAAGAACTGCCAATACCAAAATTCCTTGATTCTATGATTAATGAAAACCAACAATCATTGATCAAGAAGCTACAACAAGATCAGCTTGTCTTAGGGGAAGATACCGATCTGCAGAGTCTTCTACTCCCTAATTGGTGCAGGGTGCATTACCAAAATCATTCTGAATTGACTTGTCAACTCTGCATTGACATTTTAAATCATGTTTCCCAAGCTGAGGAAGCTAGCTTAAGTCACCCTAAGACCGTTGTAGATCACTTCTCATTTGAAGCTAAGGAAGAAACAATGTTAACCAGGGATAAGATACCTTCAAAGGAAGTTCCTTCTCAAATTGAACCTACCCTAGACATATTCCTGAATCAGCATATTGATGAGGAGCAACCCCAAGGTTTGTTTGGTACCCCTGCACTCACAAGTATACCAAAACCCAAGGGGTTAACCAAAGGCGCAATTGACTATCAGGAGGATAGCCACAGATTATATGATATAGCTATGCAGGAATTGGAAAGTGTACCTAAAGAACCTATTGAACACTCGTTCCCTATATCTTATGCAAAAGATCAAGGAGCCCCACCTCTGGCTCATCCTATCCAAATTCCCACAATAACCTCTGAGGGATCAACCCCAGCTCATGATCAACTGTGGACCCTTAAGTTTGATGGATCCAAATCCAAAACAAGTTGTGGTGTTGGAATTGAATTAACTAGCCTGAAAGGAAAAAATTTATTTGCTTCTTACAGGTTGCAGTTTGGATGCACTAACAACATAGCAGAATATGAAGCTCTAACTCAGGGGCTGAAGTTCGCACATAAGAAGAAAGTCATAGCCTTGATGGTCAAAGGAGATTCAGAAATTGTTATCAAGCAAGTGCATAGCCAATACACATGTCGCAATAGAAGGTTGGCAGCTTGTAGAAATCGGGTATGGAACTTGATTGAAGACTTCGATGCTTTTGGGATTACCTTAATCCCAAGAGAGGAGAATCCGATAGCTGATTCATTAGTTGTTGTTGCAAGAACCCTGGAACCTATGCAAGGCTCCAAGCTTAAGAGATACTCAGTGGAGTTGATATCCACCCCGGCTATTCCTGATAATGTCAGGAACTTTCAAGTTTTTGATGATGATCGACATATCCTCACTTTTTTAGCAAGTTCAGATGTTTTTTAAGGACAAATCATTAATGAGTCCAACAGGGATCAAGGAGATTGGAACCTTGAAGATTGTGATACAAAAGGGGTCCTCAATTTAAAAAGCAATAGCATTTACAAGGGAATGGTGGCCTTGGAAAGAATTTTTGATTCAGACCCAAGGGCTTGAGAGAAGATATCAGTTGAAGATAAAGGAGGCAAATATGAAACTGTTAACCTAGCTGATTATGGCCCTGAAAGAAGTGTTTACATAGGGAAGGCTTGCCCTGAAGCAATCAGGAAAGATATACTGAGGGCACTAAAGAAAGATATTTATGCGATAGCCTGGGGATATGAAGATATAAAGACATTCAACGCTTATGTAATAACTCATACTATCCCTCTGAAGCCCAAAGCTAAACCATTCCGATAGAAGCGGCGCACTGTCAACGCCCCGATTGAACCACTGATCCTTAAAGAAGTTTAGAAATTGCTTTCTGCAAGGATAATCTTCCCTGTGCAACATTCAACATGGGTGGCTAACTTGGTCCCAGTCCGTAAGAAAAATGGAGAGATCGGGCTATGTGTAGACTTCATAAATCTGAACAAAGCATCAGAGAAGGACAATTACCCACTCCCTTCTCTGAATGAAGTCTTGCAAACTGTCAATGGATCTCAGATGATATCATTCCTGGATGGTTACTCTGGATACAATCAAGTAATGGTTAACTGTGAAGACAGAATGAAAACAGCCTTCACTACAAAGTGGGGAACATTTGCATACAGAAGGATGCCATTTGGTCTGATAAACGTTGGAGCAACTTTTCAGTGCGCCATGGACATAGAATTCAAGGATCTAATCGGTAAATGCATTATTTTTTACATGGACGACCTGACAATGTTTTCTAAAGATAGGCTAAACCATGTTGTAGACTTGGCTAAGGTTCTTGAATGATGTATCCGATATGGCATCTCCTAGAATCCTAAAAAAGTGTGTGTTCGGGGTTCCTAAAGGGAAGCTCTTGTGACACATAATCTCAGAAAGAGGAATATCAATTGATCCAGACCGAGTTGAGTCCATTTTGAAGATAGCTATGCCAGGGAGCAAGAAGGAGATGAGATCCTTCTTTGGAAAGATCAATTTCATGAGAAATTTTATCACAGGCTTTGTAGAAATTGTTAAACCGCTGAATGAAATGATGAAGAAAGATGCCAAAATAGAGTGGAGTAGTGAGGCAAAGGCTATGTTTTCACAGGTCAAGTGATCCATTTCGGAAGCGCCAGTCCTCACCAACCCAGACTACTTGAGGCTGTTCTATATTTACTCTTTTTCCTCTTAGCATTCCTATGTAACCATCCTAACTCAATGAAGAGAAGAGGGAGACGAGAGGCTAATCGCCTTCATGAGCTCTCCATTTAAGAATGCTGAGATCAAATACCCACATCTTCAGAAACAAACTTTTGTGTTGGTCAGAGCTGTCAAAAAGTTCAGGCACTACATTCTCCGAAGCCAAATCATTGTTGTAGTTCCTAACGCTGCTGTGAAGTCTCTACTTATGCAAAGCAAGATGGGAGAAAGAAGAGGGAAATGGATGGCCATCTTGCAAGAGTTCGATCTGGAGATATGCCCTATGAAACTTGTCAGAGGCATAGGCCTATCTAAGTCCATGGTGACTGTTGGTGAAAACATCATTTTCTTGCAATACATAACTCAGTCCTTCTCCAACGACCCTTGGTATGCTGATATCATCTATTTCATCCTCAATAATCAATGTCCAGAGGGAATGAACACCACTCAGAGGAGAGCGTTGAGAATGAAGAGCTCTCATTATATGCTCAAAGGAGGGTTACTATACAGGAAGAATTTTGAGGGAGTGTACCTGTGATGCCTTGATCAGCAGGAGGCTAAACACATGATCACTAAATTTCATGGGAAACATAGCACAGGTCATGGTTTTGTAGACTCATTGGCACACCAAATCCTCAGATCTGGTTATTACTGGTCATTTTTTTTCAAAGATGCCCATCAGGATACAAGAACATGTCACATATGTCAGATCTCTGCATCAAAAGAATGCCATTTAGCCATGCCATTGCAGCCTGTCTACAAGGTAACACCATTTGCCCAATGGGCACTGGATTTTATTGGGGTAATTAACCCAAATTCTTCTATAGGACAAATTTATTTTGACTGCCACTGATTACTGCACAAGATGGAAAAAGGCTATACCTTGTAAGAATAGCACAACAGAGGTAGTTATTAGGTTCCTCACCAAATGCATCACCACTAGGTTTGGAGTACCCTTCGCATTGGTATGTGATAATGGCTCTTCTTTTTCTTCTGCTGAATTCATTTCATGGGCATATGATCACAAAATTTTCTTAAAATATTCTTCAAACTATTACCCACAAGGCAATGGAGTTGCAGAGTCAACCAATAAGAATCTCTTAGGGGTAATTAAGAAACTATTAGAGAACCCTAGGGACTAGTACACCTAGCTAAAATTTGCGCTATGGGCAGATAGGACTAGGATTAAGGTTGCTTCAAAGACCTCACCATTTAAGTTGGTATACAACCAAGAGCCTGTATTCCCTATCCATCTACAAATACCTATCCTTGCGTTCATGCAGAAATTCTACTCTAGAGATGATAGGATAGAAGTAAGATTAGTTGCCTTGTTGAAATTAGAAGAGCAAAGGGATGCTGCCTTGTAGCAATTCTTTAGACACCAGGCTGTTGTCAAACGTTGGTTTGACAAAAGAGCCACAATTAAATATTTTAGAATATTGGACCTTGTGATGTTATGGGATAGAGCTAGTGAAAAGAAGGGCAGTCACCAGAAATTTGATAAGCTCTAGTTATGTCCTTACCAAGTTGCAGAGATCCTAGGAGAAAATGCTTTTCGGCTTAGCAGTTTAACGGGAGAACATGTTCCCTTGCATGTCAATGGACAGTTCCCTAAGCACTATTTTGAGTCATAAAGTTGGTTTTTCTGTTGGGTGGTGCATTTGTGTAAATAGTTTCTACATTCCTGTTTGTGAATAACCTCTCTGTAAATAATTATGTTCTGCATGTAAATAGTCTGTTGTTCTTGGTTGTCTGTTTTGTTTTTCTGTTTATCAATAGTTTTGGTTGTTTGTTTGTTTATCTTTTCTTTCTATCCTTTTGTTTCCTTTTTCGTTTGGTTTATGTCTTGTTTGTTCTTTGGGACTTCTCTATTCTTTCCATTTTGAAATGGTGTGATGTTATCTAAAGCATACTTTGGTTATTAGGAGAGAAGTGGTTTAGATATTTTTAGGTTTTCTGATTAGGTGATTTTGTCCTAAATTCATTGTTTTATGCCCATTGTCAATAAGAGTTGTGGAAAGTCTTGAAAACAAGGTGCAAAGTAAATAACCTTCATTAGCTCTTCTGAATCTATCACAAATCATCAACATCCTCTCCCTTTGTAATGGTATATTTGTCCTAGGGTGATAGTGTTGTAGGATTTGAGTGAAAAATCCAATTCCCATATGTTGTTATGAGGTCCATGGTAGTTTTCAACCCAGAACAGATGTTAAACATCTGACATATTGAGAAGAAAATTGAATGAAATGTCTGAAACTCCAAAAAAAAACAAAGAGAACTATCAAAAAAGAAAAGAAGACTCAATATGAATGGGTGATTCCAGCATCTCTATCGAGGCTATGGATGCCTGACTGGCAATAGAGCAATGTTGTGAGAAAACTAGAGGTATCTCTGTTAGGGCTATGGATGCCTGACTGGCAGTGGAGCAATGCCCAGGATATCATTGCACAACAACTAACAGGGAATCAACTCATGTAGTTCAAATCTTACACATTATTGTTCAAAAGGGAGAAGAAAACTTTATAAAAGGATGATCCGCCATCAAGCACACACTAAGATTCAGGGGTAGCCAGTGTTGATTTACATTCTGAGATTTTAGCTCAACCTTAGTTTAAAAAGCTGCCCCAACTAGAGTTGTAATGTTCATAAACTAGGGATTCTGGGTAGCTGAGTCCTTAAATTTCTTGAAAATGGTTAAACCATTTTCCTAATTGAGTCGCCATTATTTGTTATGCCCTACATAACCACCCCATTTTATTCTAGAACAAAATGGGTCCCCCTTCTTCTTCTTCTTCTGTTTCTTTCATTCTTGGTGTTTTGGCCCTTCAATTTTGAGGATTGATCTTACTTTGGAACGAGCCTAAATGTTTATCTTGTCTGCCTAAGTGATTCCCCCAAATTGCACTTTGAAACCTTAGGTTTTAGGAAAGTTCAGGTTTTCTCCCCAGTACGGGAATTTCCTTCTCATCTGGATTTTCCCGGATCTCGCTCAAACTCCGTCGACACTGTGGTTCGGGGATTTTTGGTCTTCGCAAAAATCCGCGTGGAATGGATTTCCCCGATGTTCCCCCTCTTCTTTTTCCAGAAATTCTCAAGCTTCTGTAGATTCACCTTCTTCATGGATTTCCTTCTCTTCTGGATTTTCCAAAAATCCTTGGTTCCCTATTTTTTCCGAAACTTGCGGAATGTTTCCTCCTTCACGGAAATTTGTCCCGTATGGATTTTCCCGAAACCCAGTGGAATGTGAAGAAATGTGGAGTAGTAGGACTGGTTAATGGATGAGGGTGCATTTTATGATTAATTTATGCTATTTTGAGATCTCACATGTTGTTTCTTGATTGATAATGATCAGATTAAGTTGCTAATAGGTCTTTTCATGTTTATTCTGTCGAATCTGCCTGGCTCAAATTTCCCCACAATTCCTCCCTGGCTTGGATTCTACAGGTGGACCTGAAACCCGAACTGTGATATGATCATTTTATATGGAGATTTAATGACACCTTGCTTATCCAGAATTCATTTTAATGATGATTTTGATTAATTAACCTTTGTTCGTTTGATCTTTACTATGGTTTCCTTTGTTGAGTGCATGATTAAATTGTGCACATGATGATGTTTCTCAAGGAGCTTAGTTGGAAGGCATACCTCAATCACATTTGGCATGAAATTCCTCAATGAAGAGAGTCGACAAGACCTTCCAGATATCTTGCTGGCAAGCAGTAGTTCTATTCATTTTGAAGTGTCCCAGTCAGCTAGATAGTTTAATCGTCGTAGGTTTTCATGTGTCTCGGTGACCGATTGCACACAAGGTTAGCGTCGCAGCTAAGATTTGCACTCAGAGAAAGGTCTTGCCGATTCATGATGTCTCGGCGAAAGGTTATACCTTCGGCATGAGGTCTCACCGACAGGGTGGACTCTTCCCGAAATGAAGTGCCGAAGAGGAGGGGCCTCCCCTAGGTGGTCTCACCCCACCAAAATAATTTTGATATCGGCATAACGTCTTGCCGGCTGGAGGAAGTCCCACCAAAGAGGGTCGTCATCGATGTAATGTTTTTCCTTCAGTGTGATGTCTAGCTGACTAGGAAGAGTCTCAGTGAAATGGAGTGTCTTCAGTGAAAGGTCTCGCCGATGGTTGTTGGTCTCAGCGAAATAATTTGGGTTCGGGGAGAAGTCTTCTCGAAAAATGGAAGTCTCGGCGACAGGGGCTAGCAAAAGGGGGTAAAGTCTCACCGACAGGGTGGACTCTTGCCGACATGCACCACAGTCTTGGTGAAGGAAACGAGCTCGGCGAAAGGTCTCGTTGACAAGTGGTGGTCTCCCTGACAAGAAAGGAAGCGGCATCGGCGAATGAAAGGTGCTCGCTGTGATGTCTTGCCAACCCGATACGGTCTTGCCGAAGTGAAACAGCGTTGGGGAAAGATTTGAGCCCGGTGAAAGATCTCACCAACCGAGGGATGTCTTCTCGACAAGAAAAGAAGTCTCAGCGAAAGATTTGGGTTCGTCGGGATGTCTCGGCAACCAAGCAAAGTCCTGCCGAAAGATTTAGGTTCATTGCCAAAACAGGGTGGTTTCGCTATGAGAACCTGCCGACCCGATAGGGTCTCACCGACATGTTTTCTCCCTTCAGTGTAGTAGAACATGCTCGATGAAAGGTCTATCCAACCGTTGACTGTCTTGTTGAAATAGAAAGGGACATCGGTAAGACTCCTCCCACCCACTGTGAAGTCTTCCCGACTGGTGGGAGTCACGCTGAAAGTTGTTCACAGGGTCGAGATCGGGGAGACTCCAAGTGAAAGATTAGAGATCGACATGATGTCCTACCGACAAGTGAGGTCTTAGCGATGGGAAAATGATATCGGTATGACTAATGGAACCTGCTATGACCTCTTACCGATGAATGTTTGTCTTGTCGATGCTGCTATGAGGTATAATCGCATTGGGGAGACACGATTAGTGTCTCACCAACATGCAACTCCATTCAAAGGACCTTTGACCACCCGAGAATCTTATGTGGCATGTGTTCATCCAATCTGAGAGAATTAAATATGAACCCTGGACATTTGACTGGTTGACTACCCTGGTGAAGAAAATTAACAAAGTGCAACCGGTGCGGATCTGCTCTGTGAGTGAGCCGATGGAGCAGCTCGATGAACAATGGTATGAAGATCTAACAGCAAGTCTCATGTTGCTTCAACAGATGGTCAACATATAGAAAGGTCTAGTGCAGGAAGAAGTCTGAGAGAAAGAAAGAACCATGAGTCTTAGGGATAGCTGGGATCGCGACTGGCAAGGGTGGATCGGCATTAATGATAATGCTTTAGAGAATTCAAGGCGGCTCTACAAGGGAGTTCAAAGATTGACACGATAGCCAAAAGTAAATGCTATAGCCACAAAAGATCTTAGATCACCCCCGGAATAATCCTTCACCGACATGGACAGCAGGGATACACATTGAATGCAGCATTAATTATATTCAAAAAGATATGAGGGCCGACCCTCCTACAATCGATGGATATTTTGTAAACCCTAAAGGCAAGAGACAACACATTATTTTTGGGTACATCTTGTATATATGGCATTTTGGCCTCTTTGTAAAGGGAAGTCTAGAGAGGTAGAAGTTTTTCAAAAAAAAAAAAAAGAGGTCTAGAGAGGTAGAAGTTTAAAAAAAAAAGGAGGGGTAGAAGTTTTAGAATAGAGAGAGAGTACGAGTTTTAGAGAAAAAACTTAAGAGTAGAAATAGAATAGGAGTTAGATTCAGCAGAAGCCAGTAATGTATCCTTCTATTTTTCTTAATGTAGATGGAAAAAATCTGAAGACATAGGTTTTATGTACACTGGTGATTGTGCTAGATTCTTAAATGTTGCTTATTTGTTATACTAACAGTAGAAGCAACCAGATTTAAATCTACTTCATGTTGTGTTCCTGAATGGTATTCACCTTTAGTTAATCATTTGATTTGAGAAGCTTTCAAGGAATTAAGTTTGATTCTATGTTTTGTTTAAATGGTGACTTGCAATCTTTTATTGAAATTAGCACTGTGAATGAATGAAACTGTGTGTTAATCACAAGTCAATTTTTTTCTACAATTTTAGTTAGGAATTCCTTGAAAGGTAACAAGTTTGGTTAAATTGGATGAATTATCATTCTTTTTCTATTCCAAAGCTCTGATCTATCTTTTTTGTTTCTTTAAAAAACCCTGGTTAGAGTAGGTTTAAGTTTATGTTGATCTCAGAACAATCCAGAAGCTCAACACCAGCAGGCCCCTTGAACATTATTGTTACATTGACCATTGAGCAACATCAGCATAGTTAAGAACCAACTACCAGGACCTTTGGAGCTAAGATATCCATGTGTTGTCTTTCTCTTTCAGGAGAAACAGAATAGCAGTATTTTGTTTACACGTTGTTGTGTCATTAGGACCCATCAACATCTATGTTGTGGTACTATAGTAGTGGAGGTCTTGGAAATGGAATATATCATCCATACTCTTCTTTCGTCTATATAAGTTTTGTCTTCCCTCTCTCCTAGTGGAATATGGACTACCTTATTGTCATCCACTAGAGATATCTCTTCCTTTCTTGAGTCTACTATCCCATTAGAATAGAAAAACCATCTTAAGCCTAACAATGCTCTAAAATTGTTAAATAGTTCCTTCATCTCAATGACCTCAAAATCAATAATTTTTTTAAGTCCTTTGACATTTATTTCCACATTCTTCCATGTTCCTAAAGTATTTGTTCTAGAGCCATCTGCCAAACTGATGCTCATTGGTGTTATGATTAGCTTGGGTCTACCCAACCTCTCCCAAGTTGTTGAATAATGTTTAGGTCTACACCTAGATCTACTATCACATGTTTGACCTCAATATTATTAAGGTGTGTGATGATTAAAATAGGGTCATTATTCTATTTTTGATCTTTTGTAAGTTGATGGACTTGTTGTTTATGTTTGTTCCATTATTCTCTCGACTATTTTAGTTTGATTAGGAGGTCCTTTGTTTGGGCCAAAGAGGCTAAATTATTCAACATCATTACTTCTTCCTCTAAGAAATAGGTTACGTCTTTTGATGTTGTAGCCGTGGGCCTCATACTTCCAGTGGCGATTTAATTAACAAGCAATAAATTAAATAAAGTAAATGGCTATTTATTTATTGGAGTTGACTTATGAAGGGTCACTTCTATTCATTTGTAATTATAATTTTTTATCAAAATAAACTAACATAAAGTGTATGTTCACCACCTTCAAGAATCACATTGTTTTGATAAGAGGTTGACTTATCATGGAGAAAGAATCACACCTTTACATGGAGATGTCGACCTCTTGTGTAGAGACACATCTCTTGGGAGAATTAATTCTTATGTTGTATATATAGGCAGTCCTTTCTCCATCATTCATTTATTCATATTCATCATTGTTCAAATTCGCATAAGCAAGAAGTTGGTCCTCATTGTAAAGTGAATTATTGTTCATTATTCAATATATAAGTGATATATTGTTGTTGGGTTTTTCTTCCTCAAGTTGGAGGGTTTTCCCAAGGTATATGTTGTGTCAAATTGTGTGAAATTGTTCTTTATTTGCTTATTTAATTTTTTATCCTAAAACTAGCATGGTATCAGAGTGGGTTTAAGCAAGATCATGATTAGATTTATATAAGCAGCATTATCTTCTTCTCTTATTCTCATCTTTGTGTGTCTATCTTATTTACGAAAAATGGTGAACAAACTCAAGGTTGAAGATAGACTCGATGGTGCCTCTAACTTCACCTCTTGGAAGTTTAGAGTTCTCATTGCATTGGAAGAAAATGACATTCTCGAGTTCGTGGAGAGTGAAGTACTTGAACCTTCCGATGAGACTGAGAAGACACAATGGAGGAAGAATGGCATAAAGACCAAGAATACTTTGATTGATTCATTGAAGGATCACCTTGTGCCTATTATCTCCAAGTTGAAGATAGCTAGAGAGATGCTCAAAACTTTGGAGGGATTGTATGAGATTAATAACACTAGAAAATCTCTTGCATTGAGGAAATGGCTACATCACATCAAGATAGTGAAAGGAGATTCAATATATCCTTCTTTATGAAGATCACCGAGCTGAAGGATCAACTCTATGCTATTGGAGACCTAATTGATGATTGAGACTTAGTCATGTTGGCGCTTAATGGTCTTCCTCAATCTTGTGAGCCTTTTATCCAAACTATAAGTGGAAGATCTAAGCTACCTAAGTTTCATCTTCTTAGGGAAGATTGCATTCAAGAGGAATCAAGGTTGGTAGCAAGGGGTAATGGACGAAGTTATCACAATGAAGACAATCATGTTCTTGCTGCTCAAACTTCAAAGAAGAAAGGAAGAGAAGGGAGAAAAGGTAACTTCAAGAGGAATACAAAAAGGAAATTGGATGATGCTCTTGAATCAAAGAAGAAGAAGGATCTCTCCCATATACAGTGCTTCAAATGTGACAAGTATGGTCACTATGCTAGAGATTGTGCAACAAGACCAAAGCAGCATGCTTCTACTACAGATGTGGATGATGTCTCTCCTCAGAAGGAATCAAGAGATAACTCAAGTGGATTTCTATTTATCTTAGCCCTATCAAGCAATGTTCACATTGATAGCAGCACATGGTTGATTGATAGTGGCACTTCTTGACACATTATAGGATATAAAGAGCATCTTTCAAATTTGGTGGAGAGAGAAACCAATATTCAAGTAATAATCAGAGATGATGCTTGCTATTCTGTGAAGGGTGCTAGAGCCTCCTCTCTTCACCTAGATTATGAAATCTCTCTTCATTTGAGTGATGTTTTGTTCATACCAAGTATCAAGAGGAACCTTGTATCAATTTCAACTTTCAAGAACAAAGGATATCAAGTTACATTTTCTAAGGGAAAATTTCTTGCTTGGCCAAAGAAATTTAGCATCAAGATAGCCCGAGTGATTGGTGTTTAGAAAGAGAGTCTATATAGACTTTCCATTCATCCAATGCAAGAATTTTTGCATGATTCCACCAGTTCAAGTGAGCTTTGGCATAGAAGGCTTGCTCACCTCCACTTCAGAGCTCTTTCATCCATGGAGAAGATGGTTTCTGGCCTTCTAAACCTCAGCCAAGAGCATGATGGTACATATAGAGGATGTGCATTGGGTAAGAATACTAAGGGTCCTTTTCATAGTAATGAAAGTAGATCAAAATGTATTCTAGATCTTGTTCATTCCAATTTGTGTGGTCCAATGTATGTTGCATTCTTGAGTGGTTTTTGGCATTATGTAATTTTCATTGATGACTACTCTAGAAAGACTTGGATTTACTTTTTGAAGTCTAAGGAATCTGAAGAAGTATTTGAGAAATTCAAATAATTTAAGGCTCAAGTAGAGAATTTTTCTAGAAAGAGAATCAAAGTTTTGAGATCTGATAACGGAGGAGAATACACCTCTGGAGGCTTCTGTAACTTTTGTATCGAAGCAGGGATTAAGAGGGAGTTTTGTCTTCCTTACAATCCATAGAAAAATGGAGTTGTAGAAAGGAAGAATAGATCCATTGTTGAGGCAGCCAAAGCTATGATCCATAATCAAGACATGCAAACCTTCCTTTGGGTAGAAGCATCTAGAACTGCAATGTATGTTCAAAATCCAAGCCCTCATTGTATTTAGGAGAACGTCACTACTAAAGAAGCCTTCACAGGTGTGAATCCTGAGGTCAGTCACTTGAGAATCTTTGGTTGTCTTGTTCATATTCATGTGCCTAAGGATAAGAGAACTAAGTTATAACCATCTAGGAAGAAAGGAATATTTGTGGGTTACAGTGAATCCTCAAAAGCATACAGAATTTACATTCTAGGACAGAAACAGATAAAGATCAGCAGGGATGTCTCTTTTGAAGAATATGTTGCATTCAAAATATCTAAAGGTTCATACATGGAGGTAGATAATGAAGACCAGGAGACTCCTTAGGACATGGATGTTGATCATACTCCTAAGATTCAGAGGGATTCTACTAAACCAGAAGAGGATTTTGATCCAGTTGAGCCTTTGGAACCAACTAATGGGCCAAGAGACATTGCCATAGGTCGAAATAGACCTCTATGGGCTAGGAAAACAATACAAGAGGTAGAAAAGTTTGCAGCTCCTAGTGGCACATTTAGAGAAAGCAAAATACCACAAAAAATTTTAGGCTATGTAGCATTAATGAGTCATATCATTGAGTCTAAACCTTCCAGTGTTGAGGAAGCTTCAAGTCAGCAAGTATGGAGAGATGCTATGGCTGAAGAATATCAATCTATTATCAAAAATGACGTTTGGGATATTGTTCCAAGACCTGAAGGGAAATCAGTTGTATCTTCTAAATGGATTTTCAAGATCAAGCATGCAACTGATGGAAGAATTGAGAAGTACAAATCTAGATTTGTGGCTAGAGGATTCTCTCATAAAGATAAAATAGATTATGAAGAAACCTTTGCTTTGGTTGCTCGCTATACATCCATCATGACTATTATTGCTGTTGCAGCACCTAAGGGATGGAAGTTACATTAGATGGACTTGAAGACAACATTCCTTAATGGTGTAATTGAAGAAGAGGTATACATTGAGAAACCTAATGGCTTTGAGATTCATGGGAAGCAGTCTCATGTTTGTAATTTTAATAAGGCCTTGTATGTCATTAAGCAAGCTCCTTGTGCTTGGTATGAGAGGATTGATCGATACTTGATGAGCTTGGGATTCTCCAAGAATGATGTTGATTCAAATATTTACTTCAAGGTAGTCGACGGTGAGGCATTAATCTTGGTTCTTTATGTTGATGATCTATTTCTTACTAGAGTTGAATATCTCATTATCAAATGCAAGGAGTTAGCTTATGAATTTGAGATGAAGGATTTAGGCAAGTTATGCATTACTTTCTAGGATTGCAAGTATGGTAAAGACCCAAGGAGATCATTCTTATTCAAGGGAAGTATACTATAGACATATTGAAGAGGTTTCACATAATGGATTGCAAATCTATGTCTACATCAATGGAAACTAATTTGAAGAAGTTAAGTGAGTTTACAACTAGTTCAGATCTGGTAGATCCTACTATGTACATGAAGTTGATTGGATCATTGATGTATCTACTCAATACTAGACCAGATATTTGCTAATTCATGTGTGAACCAAGGAAAATTCATCTAGTTGTAGCTAAACATATCTTGAGATACTTGTGTGGCACATTTGGATATGACTTGAAATATACTTCCAGTGTAGACCTAAAGTTGCAAGGATATTCTGATTTCGATTGGGATGAAAGTGTAGTTGATTAGAAGAGCACCTCTGGATGTTACTTTAGCTTGGGTTTTGTGATGATTTTTTGGTGTAGCAATAAGTAGTCTTCAGTGGCATTAAGCACTGCAAAGGCCGAGTATATTGCAGCATGTGTAGCAGCTTGAGAAGCAGTGTGGCTTCAAAAGCTCCTTACAAGATTGTTTGGACAATCATTAGAGCCGACTGTTATTCATTGTGATAAATAAATCTATGTGAAGCTATCTGTCAATCCAGTGTTTCATGAAAAAAAAAAACATGTTGAGATCAAATACCACTACATCAGATATATGGTATTGAGGAAAGCTATTTAGTTGAGATATATTTACACTGATGATCAAACGGTTGATATTCTCACCAAGCCTCTCTCCAGAGTGAAGTTTGTGCACTTTTGAGACAAGCTTGGAGTTGTGGAGAATGAATCCCTAGCTGAGAGGAAGACTCAACATCAGTGATCTATTTTTATTTTCTATAATGTATCTTTCTCTGTGACGAAGAAAATTGAGGTGAAAGTCCTTGTTAATGCATCTTTCTCTGCTATACAGAAATTTGAGGTGAAAGCCCTTGTTCCACCCTTTGGGAGTTGCCATGGTGGATGTCATGTTGAGAGACTCCATGAAAACATCATGTTGAGAGACTCCATGATGATTCCCTTGTACTTGTGCTTATCCACCCTTTAGGAGTAGCCATGGTGGATGTCATGTTGAAATACTGCATGACGACATCACATTGAGTGACTCTGTGATGGGAACTTGTAGACATGTTCCTTTCCACACATGGGAGTATCCATGGTGGACATCACATTGAGTGACTCCATGATGAGCTCTTTTCCACAAATGGGTGTAGCCATTTTGGATGTCATGTTGAGAGACTCCATGACTTGGATATCTAGAAGTATTCCTCCCTAGCTAAGAGGGAGTGTTGATGTTGTAGCTATAGGCCTCATACTTCCAGCAGCGATTTAATTAACAAGCAATAAATTAAATATAGCCAATGGATATTTATTTATTGGAGTTGACTTATGAAGGGTCACTTCTATTCATTTGTAATTATATTTTTTTATCAAAAGAAACTGACATAAAGTGTATGTTCGCCACCTTCAAGAGACACATTGTTTTGATAAGAGGCCAACTTATCTTGGAGAAAGAATTGCACCTTTACATGGAGAGGTCAACCTCTTGTGTAGATATATATTTCTTGGGAGAAGTCATTCTTATGTTGTATATATAGGTTTTTCTTTCTCCATCATTCATTCATTCATAGTCATCATTGTTCAAGTTCGCATAAGAAAGAAGTTAAGTTTCATCTACAACAAAATGATCCAAGAAGAAGTTCAATACTCTTTGAGTGTGGTGTCATTATTATCAATATAGATCGGCCTTGTGTTGGTCCTCATTGTAAAGTGAATTGTTGTTCATTATTCAATATATAAGTAATATATTATTGCTAGTTTTTTCTCCCTCAAGTTGGTTGTGTGAAATTGTTCTTTATCTGCTTATTTAATTTTTGATCCTAAAACTAACAATGTCATCCTTCTATTGTTGTATAATCTATTGTTTTTTCTCTTTCTACTAGCTTATCATGTTGTTGTTTTCTTGGTTGGAAGTAATCATATTCCTCTTCTTTTAAGTCTTCTTCTTTGCTAACTTCAAAAACATTGTTTATTCTTTCTGGCATTAGTTCCTTGTCTAGTCAATATTGTAACCTTATTTTTCTTAGTTCTAGATTTCTTCTTTTTCTTAATCTAGAATTTTTGTTGTTCACTAAAATATTCTTCATTTGATGTATCAAATGAACATTGATCTATTATTTAACAACTTCTAACTTCTTGTGGTGGTAATCTTGTTATTACCCTGGGTCCTTATGGTCTTGCAAGTCATCACTTTTGGAGTGTGTTGTATGTTGGTAATATTTTTGTGGTTTATCACATCTGAATATTTCATGAGAGTCATCTCGAAAAAATGGAAATTTTCTTTTCTTTTTTTCCCAATGCTTTGTAGCATAATGGCTTATCTTTCCATAGTTATAACATGCAACATCACTTCTTTGGTGTTTTTTTCTACTACATCCTCTTCCTCCTCTATAGTTTGATTGCCTATCATCTCACATATAATCTTGTGGTGGGTTATTTTGTAATGCATAAGCACTTCTATTATCTCTCCAAGGTGGTTGTCTGTAACTTGTGTCATATTAAGGTCCTTCTGCAAGTCCTTTAACATATGCCATTTTTTATCATTGTCTGTGTCACAATTGTAGTTCATAGGGCATCTTGGATTAGGATGACTAGTTGTATTCCATATTTGAAATTGGTTTGTAGGGAAATCCTTAGTGAGGTGACTATATCCCATTCTTGACATTTTTTGTAGTATAATATATTTTTTTTGACTGGTATTGTTTTTAATTGTATATGTAATGTTTTTGCAGTTCTTTCTCCTTGGGTTTTAGGGAAAACGCTCCTGAGATTACCTTCTTTTGAAAATATGTGCACCAATTATTTTTACCTTTCTTTGCTTCTCCTCTTTCCAAAATTCCATTTTGTATGATTAGTTTCTCTACCACTAATTGCAATTTCTCAAGATTCTCTTTGATGTCATCTTTCTGAGGTATGCACCATGTTTGGGCTTCTATGTGGTATTTCATTGTGATCAAGTTTGTATAAGTATTAAATATTCTTCCATATAAGGTTGCTCTTCTATATTTATGTAGATTATAGATGAACCATTCAATATTTTGTCACTTTGTTAGAGGTTCCTCCAATTTGACACAGACTTCCTTAAATCTTGTGTCATAGGACTTCACTGATTCTTCCTCTCCTTGCAATAGGTCCCTCATTTTTCTAACACTCTCTATAGGGATATCCAAAGTGTCAAAATTTTCCAAGAACTCTTGTTTTACTTCATTCCAACTTTTCTCATGTTTTGTTAGATCTTTTTGTACCAATCCAATACTTCCCTCCTTAGTGAAGATACAAAGTCTAATAACTTTGGTTTGTCCTCATCAATCTCATGTATCTCCCATATAGATTCCAATAGGAATATATGTTCTATAGCCTTTGTTGTATCTCTTCCAAATACTGGGATTTTAATTGATGATTCCATATTATTCTTACTTCTTCCTACTTTAAGTCTTTGTATTTTTCAACTATTCATTTCTTCCTTTTCTTTCTTTACTTTCCTAACTACATCTAGAGCTTTTGCCCTCTACCCTTATCTCTTGATAACTTTATTTCAAAGTAATAATTTCCAACTATCTCTTCCCAGCCTATGTCTTTTCTTTATTTCTCTTTCTTCCCTTTACCTTCCAATATTTCTTCTTCCAAAATTTGTCTACTCTTATATGGCTTAGGGGATAGGTCCTAGTCGGGGGGTTGTGACTACTCAAGATACTATTTCACTTTCTTATTTGTTAATGAAATTTTATTTGTTTGTGAACATAATTCCTTACCCAAATTCAGTGTAATATCTTTACTTTTCCTTATTCTTCTTCCTTTAGTTTCCTTACACTTTTATTGACTAACTCTTCTAAATATTTTGCTTGAACGGATAGAGCTTTCTCCAAAAAATTTAGAAATTCAATAAATCTATCATTCAAGTTAATGGTTAGATTTTATATATCAAGTTTGATTGTAGAAATTTTGAATGGTTGTGGTGGGAGTGGTATTTTTGTATCATTGTAGGGTGCCAACAACAACCTTCTAGATTCTACATAGTCATAAATGTTCCTATTTAAACTGGTTATGATTTTTCCTACTTTTTCCCATCATAAATCTGATTTCTCCAAGGTCTTCTATTCTTCTTTGTTATTTTATTTCTCTTTTCCTTTAGCAATTTTATTTTATTTCTCTTTTCCTTTAGCAAAACCCACTTTTGTGCACTCAGTATCACCCTCATTAGTGCACTCAATTCTTATTTTCTCCACAATTTTCATCCTTTTGCGGTGTCTTTCTTCTCTTTCAATTCAATCTAGTTTTGTCTTCTTTCTTCTCCATTTGGGCTTGTCATATTCACTTTTCTTGCTAATTCAATTTATTCTCTAATCTCTGTTATGGTCATCTTATCTCATTTTGACACAAGTGTATTTGATTTAGGATTGCATTAGTCCTTTTTATTATTTCCCATGGTAGTTATTTGGTATCTTTTCTTATTGGTCACATATTCACTACAACAAATCCCTGTGATTAGCTCCCTTTTTTGCTTCCGCCCACTGTTTTAATGTATTTTTATCCAATTTTTTGAAAAATTTAGTGCTATTTATCGGGATGGCGCTATTTTTGGCATTTTTTGTGCTGATTAAAACAAGTAGGCGCTAAATTAGGCGTTAATTAGTACCCGGTTTAGAGTTGGATTTAGCGTTAGGTTTAGCATTGGGTTTAGCACCACATTTAGTACTAGGTTTAGCATCTGGTTTAGCATCGGGTTTAGTGTCAGGTTTAGCACCGAATTTAGCACTAGATTTAGCATTGGGTTTAGAGTCGGGTTTAGCACCAGGTTTAGTGTCGGGTTTAGCATTAGGTTTAGTGCCATATTTAGCACCAAGTAGGTGCTAAATTAGGTGCTAATTAGTTCTTGGTTTAGCATCGGGTTTAGCACCAAATTTAGCACCAGATTTAGCACCTACTAATTGTTTTGATCTAGCAGGGATCAAGGGTTAAGGGATTAGGGGTGTTAGAACAAAAAATTCTTCCCCAATATTCACTGGCCTTCAATTGCTTGACAACATTTCACTTGCATCAAAAGATCCCTCAAACATCAACCCTCAACCCTAATCCTTCAACCCTCAACCCTCAACCTTAAACCTAAACCCTCAACCCCTATACCCTCTACCCTATACATTGGACTCTCAACCCTAATCCTTCAACTATATACCCTCAAACCTATACACTAAATGCTCTACCCTCAACCCTTAACCATCAACCCTAAACCCTTAAACCTTGCTTCTACCCTGTACCCTCAACCCTAGTAATCCCTCAACCCTATACCCTAAACCATCAACCCTATAGGTCCTCAACTCTATACCCTCAATTCTCAACCCTCTACCCTATATATTGGATCATCAACCCTCATATATATATCTTTTCCCCTCCCTCCTCTTCTCTCCTTGTCTCTATCTCACTTCTCCCTCCATCCCTCACTCCATCCATCGACCCTCCCTCTCTACCCTAATCCCTCAACCCTAAAGCATCAACCCTAAACCCTAAACCCTCAACGTCCCTCAGCCCTTAAACCCTAAATCCTTAAACCGGCCTCTACCCTCTACCCTCAACCCAATACCCTCTACCCTCAACCCTCAACCCTTAAACCCTTAAACACAAGTAAAATCTCTACCCTAATCCATCAACCCTCAACCCTTAATCTCCCAACCCTTAAACCCTCAACCCTCTACCCTCAACCCTTAAACCCTAATCCCTCAACCCCGGTATACCCTCTACCCTATACATTGGACCCTCAACCCTATACCTTCAGTGTGACTACAAGGGCATAAAAATTCAACTATATCCCTTTTGTACATTTTATGGCATAATACACCTAATTTCTACATTCAATCATCTACAAATTTTCCCATGTTTAAGATTTTTGAGTAAAAGATAAAAAAATGTTTTTAAAGGATAATATGAAGATAATAGTATGATCTTAAATTTGAGATTTAATATCATTTGAATTAAATGGAATTTTTATCTTCTTTTCAATTAAAAAATGTAATATTTAATTTGTAAAATATTATAAAATAAATAAATAATAATAAAATTTATATGTTGAATATTAATCATTATTTAGAATTTATTTTTCACAATAATAGTATGATTGGTTTGGAAGAAATGCAAGAGGCAGATCTATTTTAATTAAAAAAAATCTTAGGGTGCAAGGAATCTAATGTAATATCACGATCACAATCACACAATTTTTTTAAATTATAATAATTAAAATCATAATTTAATGATTAAATTATATATTTAATTCATATTCATTTTAGTTCTATTTAAATCATAGTAATGAGACTTGGACTCAGCTCGAACTCGGCTAGGGTGAATCAACTCAGGACTTGAGACTCAGCACCCGGACTTGGCGCAGACTCAACAAAATGAGAAAACACTAGAAATTTAGAGATTTTTAAGGATTTAAAACTTGTTTCAAGCACACTTTATTGAATAAACCTTAAAGACACAATAACATCATTGAATAGAAGAAAATTTTATCACATGCACAAGTATACATCGATCACATAAGTATAAAGTACACAAATTGTAGTTGAGTTGTTGAAGGAAATAGCACATGCTTAGATATATAAATATAGTCAAATGTATACAAAACTCATGGAATATGAAATACATGACATCGAATGTTCAAAAAAAATATGAAATATCAAAACAATAACTACAATTATATGGGTCAAAGGAGTCTACATCCTTCCTATGAAGGCATCTAAGGTGGGTCCTAGATGATGTAGCAACTGCAATGTACCATAGTCTCTTCTTGTGACTCCATGCCACCCTCACCAACATTAGTTGTGGATGTGTTTGCCCATGCTTTAGCCTCGTCCTTTGTCATGGCTATAGCATGAACCTCTCTATCTACCTAGTCAACCCAATCAAGGTCCTCATCACTAACACAAGTATATATTGATCATATAAGTATAAAGTTAGAAACAAAAATTGTAGCTAAGTTGCTCAAGGGAATAGCACACTTAGATATATAGTCAAAGACTCGAATGTATACAAAAATCATTGAATATGAAATCCATGACATCAAATTTTCCAAAAAAATATGAAATATCAAAAGATTCAAAACAATAACTAGAATTATATGGCTCAAAGGAGCCTGCATCCTTCCTACGAATGTGTCTAAGATATGTCCTAGATGATGCAGTAGCCATAATCTCAAGTATCAGAGCGATTTCCCTAATGGGATTTAGGGGCAGTTCCCTTTATGGGGGTCTAGGTGCAATGCCTCTAGTGGGGTCAAGGGGTAGCGCCCCTCACAAGGGTTTGGGGGTAACGCCCCTTGTGGGGGTTGGGGGGAAATTCCCCTAGTGGGTTCAAGGGGAAACACCCCCAATGGGGTCAAGGGGTAGCACCCCCAATGGGGTTAAGGGGAAACTCCCCTTGCAAGGGTCTAGCGGCAATGCCCCTAGCAGGGTCAAGGGGTAGCACCCCTCACAGGGGGTCTAGGAGTAGCACCCCCAGTGGGGTCAAGGGGCAACACCCCTTGCAAGGGTCTGGGGGAAGTGCCCCCAGCATGGTCAATGGACATCAATCCTTATGGGGGTCTAGGGGCAGCACCTCCAGTGGGGTCAAGGGGCAACGCCCCTTGTGGGGGGTCTAGGGAAAGTTCCCCTAGCGGGGTCGAGAGGTAGCGCCCCTCGCGGGGTCTCGGGGCAGTTCCCTAGGCAACTCCCTATCATGATACAGGGTGAGGTCAAGGGGCGGAGCCCCCACCACCAAGTCCAAATTAAGACCTCCAAAACCATACAAACCTTCATGGCATACACCATTTTGCATTCGCAATAAGTTAAAAAAATAATAATAATAACTTTAAATTTCATGTAATTTTTTACACTTTTCAAACCCTTCCTATCAAGTCCTACTGACGAGACTTGCCTGAACTCGGCCAAGTATAATACCTATCTTTATTTTCTATAAAAAAAATAAAGAAACTAAGGCATGAAATTTTATTGTTTTTATTCAAAACCATAGGAAAACCTAAGGCACAGAACAACCTAGGAATGATGAGCTAAAGTATTAGTCAAAGAACTTTAATTGTAAATCAATGTGATAAAAAGATAAGGGCGAGCTAGGGCAACATGAAACCCTAACCACAAAACATCGAACTTCCACATTTCTCATCTCATTTTGCACTTTGCCATTTCTGGAGAACTTGGCACACAGTCGCCATGGAAACTTAGGGTTTGAGCCTGACAATCAAACATTTTATGCACTGCTATGTTGATTTGGTGTCGATTTCCTTTAGGAACTTAATGGTAAGTTGTTTCTTCTTTGTTCTGGGTCATTTCAACTCCATTTTTGAAGGATTTAGGTCCTCTAGGCCACGGCCATGAGTGAATCTCTGATGCATTTTTCTATGTTTGTTTCCTCTACTGATATCTCATTACCTCGGGCCACCATGGACGTGCTTGGCTTGAGTTTTGAAGGCCACAGGCATGAGGGTTTTGATGGTTCCTCTATTCACACAAAAACTGAGTAAGTTTCTATGCTTTCATCTTGTGTATTCTCTTCTTAAATGAGCTCGATTTGAGCATGATTTGAAATAAAAAAATTGTCCTCTACGTGGAAACAAAATAAAAAGTGTGCTCCTCTACCCAGGTTGCGGCCATACCATTTTATTTCCTCACTTTCTACAGAAGATAACCTAGTTTCAGGCTCGACCCATGATAGAAAATTAAAATACTTATGGAATGGAGAACTTTCCTGCATTTTTTTTACTATTTTTTGGGTTTTGAAAACCTTTCATGGTTGCGGCCATTCACAATACCTTCTTCATCTTCTGGGTTGGTCTTCTTCCACTTGTATTACTAGACCTATGTTGTCAATATCACCTCATAACATTGTATCACCTTGATTTTCACTATTTAGATCATCTTGAGACTCCTTTAAAACAATCGTACGAGCCTTATATGACTGATCATGGTGATGTATTGGAATGGTACAATCAACATTTTAATCATTTACCTTCAGAAAATTAGATTGTAACTCTTTCATATCAATTGGAATAACTTCCTTCTTCACTATCCATGATTTTTTGTTACTTTTTGGGTTGATATTTTTTTGTTTTTCCATCAAATTAGATTGATCTATCTATTGTTGACCACTGATTTCAAGCTTAGAATCAATAGTAGACTAAAACAAAAAAAATTCCACTTTTGTGTTAGCAAAATGAAACCTAAAATTCAACATGTGGAAAGAGTCTTCTTATTGATCTGCATTCTCAATTTGAATAATTAATCGTAAATGAAACTTAAATAATCAGAAAGGTAAAATGAACCATGAAAACCACATCCAACCAATAAAACAAACTCATACAGTAGCAACAAATGAACTTCTATTTGTATTGATTCAGAAAAATTAGCATTGTTCCAACAATTCTTTTTCTTTTTAGTCCTTCCTTATCTTTTACAAGAGAAAGTGATTGCATTTATATAGAGAGGCAAGTACATTGAGTTTACAATAAAGGGTGAGGATTAATCCATCAAGTTCCTTGTAACAGTAGAAAGTACACCTCTTTTTAATTTGAAATTTCCCCATAAATAATCTTTTATGAAGTTATACATTTCTTATATTTACGTGTTGCTAGAAAATGAGTTACTATTAAGTAATTGACTGGTTGACAATAAATTTTTCTTATGTTTACATGAGGAGATGAAAGCTTTGGCTTTCTCTTGGTGAAAAGAGGAATCCAAGATTTCATGTGTTGGGTGGAACGATCTTAACAGGATATTAATATGTTTTGTACAGGTTTGTGTTGGAAAAATGGATCAATAGAAATTCTTTTAGTTGTTCACTATTTTCTTTAAGCCACTAGAATATATTTTTACAACATAAAATCCTATAAGCATACTAATTGAAGCTTCAAGGTCAAGTGAACAATTTGGTACTATATTTCTAATTTTGGAACTCATGAACATTATGTGGCTGAGAAAGCTTTTCAAACAACTTCCTTATGTTGTGGAGCCAAACAGTTACCATGGCATTACTTTTATATCTACAGAGAAATTTGTTTTCACATTTGTTTTCACATTATGTGGAAAATAAAACAAGGGGTAGCTGGTATGTAAAACAAATGTTTTTTTTTTCAATTTTCATTTTCTATACTTATAGTAATAGCTTACCTAGCATTTGATCATGGTTTGTAATGAATATGGCTGGAGAAATAGAAATTAGCACATTTGTCATTCCCATATTTTATAAGTAAATAGCCTAGTATGTAAAACAAATGTTTGTTTTTTTCATTTTTCCTTTTTAAGTAATTAGCACCTGTAACATCATGACTCACTCAGCACTCCATGCCTTTACACATGCTCGATTCTTCAAAGGCCACATAACTCCAAAAATTTTGCTCCAAATTCAAACATTCGTGCCAAAGATAGAAATCTAAAACCATTTCAAAGATTCTCAAAGAGAAGTCATTGCATAAAATCAGAAAAGCCCTCAAAACACCATTAATGACTTTAGGCACATCATGCCACAAAAATGAATGTGATTTTTTCTCAAATATGGTCGATGTTGAATGCTATTGCTACTCCAAGGAACTTTGACTTCTTCCTTAGATAGTGAGATTCCCTCAAGACATGAATGTGGTTGTCATGGCTCTAAACACTCATTTCAGCATGAAGAATGCATCAATGTGTAGTAGAATTTGTAAAGCACTTATCTTTTATTATGAATGGTTTAGATTGTTACATATAGTCATGGTTAGATTCTCATGATAGATTCCTTTGAAACTTATGGCAAGTATGTATTTGAGGACCAAATTGAATTTATCAAGGAATCGATACTTGAAGGAGAATAAGTACTTTAACAAATTAGCTCATATGCTAATGTTTTGAATTGTATATCAGATATCTTCTTTTGATTTAAATAGTAATAAGATATATGTTTCTTGCTTTCGTTGATTGGACTAAACTTTAGAGAACAAATGGAAAATGTTTTGGAGTTTTATATGTATTTTTGTAATATTTTTTAACTTTACAACATAGATTATGTATTATTTACTTTTGATTTTTTGTTAATTTTCTCATTATTGATGTTTTATCCTAAATGGTATATCAAAATATTTTAGATGAGGTTGCTCCCATAGCTCTGTTACTCACTTGAAAAATCTTTGAAACTTTGTATTGATTTTATTTTTTGTGTTCCTCTCTTGTTGTTCTTCCTCAATTTCATCAGGATCATACATTGACCTTCTTGCCCCTCCTAAAGTTTGGACCACATCCATTACCTCCACATAAAACTGGACATCCTTGGTCTTCTTGATTCATGATGGTTGGGCCAAAAAAAATATGTGCCAAGGGAAAAGAGTATTTCTAATTCAAACCTCATGCCTTACACATTCCATAGTCCTATTTCTTTCGTCGTAGTCAACACCAACCGAGAACGTCATTTTTTTCTGCTCTTGCATACTATTATTTAAATGTCATCTTTTATCAGACTTGCTGATGATCACTTCTCTCTATATTAGCAAAGAAAAGACAATGACAAGATAACTTAAAAAACTGACTACGAGAACCACAATTGATTGGATGGATACAAGGTCAAAAGTCAAATGATGACAAAAGGGAGCACAAGAGATGAGTTTCATATGGGTACCAACATGAGGATAGGTTGTATCTATTTCCATTTAAGTTCTATATATTGATCTATTTCATAAAAAAAAATAGATTTTAACCCAATAAGATTGAATTTCATCATGAATCCTCATTTGCAATCATCAAGCCACTGGAAGGAACATTGGTTCCTTTTATTTTATTCTTGACATAGCAACAACTAAAAATTTTCATGTTATTTTCAAAATTGTTGGTTATTTGATGCTAGCTTAACTTTTCTTGCAATGTTTGTATAGGATGAAAACAATAGCCATATCAAATTCCTTTTTCCCAAGTCCTACTCTCTCAAGGTTAACAATTTGAATCTCACTAATAGTGATTACGAAGAAAGGTAATTCCACCAACTCTATCAAACAATTTACCATAGGAACAATAAAAGCAGACACTTTGAAAGGAACTCCATGAAAACTAAGCTCTCTAAATGGTATATCAAACTCTAGTTCAAAATATTTTAGACGAGGTTTCTCCCATAGCTTTGTTACTCACTTGAAAAATCCTTGAAACTCTGTATTGATTTTATTTTTCATTTCCCTCTCTTGTTGTTTTTTTCTCAATTTCATCAGGATCATACATTGACCTTCTTGCCCCTCCTAAAGTTTGGACCACATCCATTACCTCCACATAAAACTGGACATCCTTGGTCTTCTTGGTTCACACCATGATATGGTTATCCAAATGAAAATGAAGCAAAGTAATCATCTCCTTCTCCGCTGGTTGGAAGAATGCATGCTTAATGTTTTGATACATGATATCAGATCTCTTCTACTCTCATGGTTGAATACTGAAATCCATTATGATGGGCCTCTAGAGTTCCAGTCATCTTTCTTCCTCTTCCACCAAATGTTGGCATATTTTACTAACATTTATTAGAATTGTTGCATGTTTTACATCACTGGAATGACATATTAGCTGTAACTTTTATAAAATTTTATTATGGTATGTGCACTTTGATATGATGTAATATGATTATGGTTTCATTTCACATGTTGCAATATTAGATATATAACAGATAAATAAATTATTGCATGAAATAAATAATAATTTTTCATTTTAAATGTTTTTTTTGTAGAACATGGATCTTCCAGAAGATCAAGATGATCCTCATGATATATAGATCCAGAATATGTTGGTTCTAGTACAGATCACATGGAAGAGGATGATGATGACACAAATACAAAAGACACTGAGGTTGATGTCAACGATGATGATCACGATGGTGATGATGATGATTGTAATGCCCCACCATGCAACCCCAAAGAAAACTAATACAGCTAACACTTATGGCACATTTTTTTTAGAAGTAACAATTATGCAACATGATATTAACATTCAACACTAGAAATGTACCTATACATGTACAACATATATCAAATCCCCTTAGGGTTACATGGTTGCATTACTTTTCACATCAACATCATTACATCACATAAAAGATAACATATACCAGTAACCACAAGATAACATGAACAAGGACAATTTATTAATAACATGAAGATACATTACTCAAGGGATTACATTAATACAATGTTATTTCCCTACATGAATGGGAATAGTACAGTATCATGGAAGGATACAAATGAGTTGAAGGATTACAAAGGTACAAGTCCGATCCAACTCTGGTACAACTCAAGAGTCACTGGAACAGGTACAACTTTACACAACTTGATCAACGGCTGGGGACCCAATGGGGTGCATAGCACATTCCACCTGACTGCATGGACCTGAAATTCCAGCCCCCATGCTAGGAGTTGACAAGAAATATCCTCAACCAAAAATCAAGCAAGCCAATAGTAAACAAGACTCCACAACAAGGGTAACGACAACACAAGATAACATTCCATAATACTTCCAATGTGTAACCACATTAAAATAAAGAAAGTTCCATCATAACCAAATGCCAACTTTATAAAACAACACTAAATGACCATAAGAGATGCCAACAACAACAGGGTCCAAATCCTTCAAAAGAGATCACAATATCAACCAACAATGAATATCAAAGGCACCTTTTACTAACATCAATAAAATTGCCACAAGAACATAGATATAGCCGCTTCCAAAGGTACCATAACATGAAGGAGAACCAACAAGAAAGCATGAGTGCCTAAGGGTGGAGTGTCATCGCATAAGTGTTATGGGTTACCCTGGTGTAACCTTCCTAGGCTACCAGATCACCTTGGCCACCTCTATCGGCCACCGGACCCCCATGCCACTATGCAGGATCAACATACCTTGCAAAAATTACTATGCAAAGACAAGGCAATTGAACTTGTCGTTCCAGGCCTTCCCACTCATCCCAAGCCTAAACGAGCACTTGGGCCCATGAGTGAGGCTACATTATCTAAATTAATGTGAAATACTAGACCCAACCCCCTAATTAATTAATTATGTTATCACTTGATTAAACTCACAATGGGTTATCCTAGACTAGCCACTTTGGGAATTGGCCCCCAATGAGAGCCACTTCCCCTTACCAGCAAAAAAACTCAATATCACAAGTGGGCAAACCAACTTGCACCAGAAACCAAAACCCAAGCAAAATATCATTTACCACATGAGGCATGCATTGTCTCATGCTAGAATTTCATAGTAAAGAAAACCACTTTTCAAGTGCAAGGCTTAACCCATCAACAACAAAACGAGCATAAGAGCAACCGTTCATAATCGCCAAAAATGGAAATCAATTATGAAATAACATACTCTCCCCCCCTTCCTCTGGAAGCCCAAGAAGAACGACTACCCAAATACTCACAAATGAGGGTAAGTCAAACTAATACAAGTTTCCAAATAAACTCACTCAATGAATAAAAATATTCTCAAATTGAGATAACACAAAGAGAAGAAACATTAAAATGGAAACATCCAAAATCCACCTTTAAACATACAAATACATCCAATGAGCAAATCTTGAAGAATAATATGCAATCAAATATATTTTATCTATTTGATCATCAAGAAGTCCTTAAGATAACTAAAGAAATAATCTAAGCACATTTTCTAAACATCCCAATAGACATTTTAGGAACGTTTAAATCAGCTTTTAAGTTTTACTAAGGATCTAGAGCAATAAGTTTCAAGGAATGTTTAAATCATCATTACATTTTCTCTTTACACCTATCTTGAAATCACTTAAAATAACAAAACTATATTGGTATATCTTATAAATATTTGATCACACATTAACACCACAATTTGCTTTTCACTAAATCCAAATAACAAATAATAGAGGTTATAAGAAAACAATCCCTTGGTTCACTCACAATGTAACTATTTTAAATAAACACTCTGAAAATCATTTTAGAATAATTAAAGAACTCATTAAAGAACGCAATGCTTATATTAAGTTTCAAACAAAATTTGATTTTTATTTATAAGTGTAATACATACACTTAAAACCAAACCATCATAACACTTATTCCACTCCTAAATCAATATAGAATCAACGTTTGTTCACTATTTAACTTACATAGAGCAATCCTAGACATTGCAAGTCATAAAGGGAAATATAATCACAAAGAATATTAAATAGACTTAATTCAACCTACTACCTTTAAACCTGACCACCTGTTACAATGATGATGAGGCAATTGCTGGTAGTAGCCAGTGACATTCATGATCATATAGACTACATCATGGATCATTGCTGATATATCGTTATGATGCCTCTTTTCATGGTTACTATCATATGTATCATTTTCATGGCCTGTAATACCATATTATTGAGTTGTATCATTTTGACATGTATCATTTTGAAATATATCATTTAGACATGTATCATTTAATTGACTTGTATCATTTTGAGTTATATAATTTATCATTTTTATTTATATCATTTGTACATGTGTCATTTTGACTTATGTCGATTGTTGGACATGTATCACTTTGACATGTTATTAATCTAGTGGCATATTTGACTCACTTGTTTTAATTATAAATGATGATCATGTTATTAATAATTATCTTGTTATTTAATCATATGAGTTAAATAATTAAATTACTTACTCTATAATCATATGAGTTATTTAAGAGGCATGATATATTTAATTAATTAAATTGAAATAAAACATATTATTTAATTTACTTACTCTATAATCATATGATTTATTTAAGAGGCGTGATATATTTAACTAATTAAATTGAAATAAAACATATTAAGTTAATAAATGGAAGCAAAACAAGAAGCATTTTTAGAAGCAAAAAAGGAAGCAACAATGGAAGCCAAACTAGAAGCAAACCAGAAGCAATCTTGGAAGCAAAACTGGAAGTAAAATCGGAAGCAAAATTGGAAGCAAAATTGAAAGCAAAACTAGAAGAAAAATTGGAAGCAAAACTGGAAGCAAATATGGAAGCAAAACTGGAAGCAAAATTGGAAGCAAAATTGGAAGAAAAATTGGAAGAAAAATTGAAAGCAAAACTGGAAGAAAATTTGGAAGCAAAACTAGAAGCAAATCTTGAAGAAAAATTGGAAGCAAAATTGGAAGCAAAACCATAAGCAAATCTAGAAGCAAAACCCGAAGCAAAACTGAAAGCAAATGTGGAAGCAACACAAGAAGCAAAACCAAAAGCAAAATCAGAAGCCAAACTAGAAGCAACAAAAAATTGGTGCTAAACCCGACGCTAAATTTGGTGCTAAACTCGATGCTAAACCTAGCGCTAAACTCGGCGCTAAATCCAACGCTAAATCTGGTGTCGACTTGAACATACCATTTTGCACTGATTTTTGCGCCAACAAAAGTTCCCAATTCATGAACTCAAATACACTAAAATCCAGTGCTATTTTAGGCACTAATTGCCTGTTTTGTTGTTGTGATTTTTGAGGATCCCTTTTGGAATCCCTCCCCCTTTCCATTCTCTATCCCCTTGGTGCCTAAGCCCATGTCACAAGGTAAGCGTCAAGAGGATAACTTTCCACAAGTTTTCATATCTTCCTTAATTTTACTGTGTTTGATTTAAAATTAAAATTTTGGGTATTACTATCCTTTATATAAGGTCTAGCCATGGTCCCAACAATGAAACCAATGTTAGCAAGAAACTAGGGAAACACAAATTGAAGTTCTAAACCCCAAGTACTTTTTGAGTGTTGTAGTTTCTACCATAGACTTGGTCATATAAAGGGAGTAATGGTTTGATTCAGATAGGACTAACTAATCTACTAAAGATTCACAGAATTCCAAATAACATCATACATATAAAATTTTGGTATCATCATATTATTTATATCACTGGAGTCCATTCATATATCTTCTCCTACACTATGTACATATTTCTCTTCTCCTTACATATATCCTCTCATACATACATTCTTATACTTAAAGCTTCTTACATATACTTTCCTCTACATACATCTCTCTCCTTCTGATATTGATATCTTTCTCTATAAATATATTTGTAGTGTAGGAAAAAGTATCCCTTTTTCACACTTAATTTGAGAATTAATATTAAAATTAACTTAATTATTCCTTAATTTAGTGTTGTAATATTTATTTTACATATTCATGTATTAAGTTTAGGGTCCTATTAATTAAAATGGAATTAATTGTTCCTTCTTTTGGTGTTGTAAAGTGTACCCTTTACACTTTCACACTTATCTAGGGCTCCCTTAATTAATTGAGGTTATTTTTTCTTAATTGGACCCTTTAATTCAAATCCAAGCCTAATTAATTGCATTTTCTAAAGAGGAAAACCTGGCATTCATTAATGCCTAAACATAGCACTTCTCATTGAATAGTGTGTGTCCCAAGTAAGTGACCTAGGACACATTCGCCCATTGGCGAATGGGTTCTCACTTAGACCTAGGACCTAAATTCAAATTATGTTTTTGGTGGTATTTTAATGATTTCAAATCTATATCCACATGTCGACTTGTGTTATTTGAGTTTCAGGAAATTAATGTTACATATCTATAAATATCAGGTCATTTCATTATGTTTCACCTGAATTTCAAGCAACCTAGCAATTTTATGAGAAAGTGTGATCTAAGAAATCTAGATATTTCAAGAGCTTTTCAAGGCATTCAAGGGCAGATTTAGTGAAGAATCAAGATCCAATTGTCACAGCAAAGTCTTCTTGAATCATGTATGTTATTGGAGCTAATATGATGATGTAGGTTTCAAGGTCCTATCAAGCATTCAAGGCATTGTTTCAAATCAAGTTTCAAGATCAAGATCCACATCCATTGGAGCCATTTCATGCAAATTGAAAATCTAAATTCCAAGGTTTAATCAAGGGTTTGGTGAGTTGTGACAGAGTTGTTCATTCATCATTCATTTCATGCTATTTCATTTCATTTAATTTCAAGGTTTAATTACCAAAATGGGGTTTGACCAAGTCAAACTCCTATTCACCAGAAAAAAACATTTTTCCCCTCTCTTTGTGGGTTGCACATTTGTAGGTTGAAGAAAAGTTGAAGATCTCAAAAGTGAAAAGTTGCAAAGTTGCATTTGTTGTCACCTTTGTTGTCATCTCACAAAAACTCAGATCTTGGATTTATTTCTGACTGTTTGACTATGAAAATCAGGAAGTTGGAAGTGCAGACAGAGGAGCAAAGAACCAAAAAATAGATTTTGAAAAGCCCTACCTAGGACCCATAGCTTTTGAAAACATCATTTTGTGAGAGGTACACAACATTTATCCCTTCCATATTTTTCAGAAAGTTTGTAGGTTCCTTCAATTTTATGCATAATCTATTAGATCCAAGTTGTAGATTGCATTTTGGAGATGATTTTCTATTTTTAATCTTTCTCCCCAAAGTGTTGTTTGGCCTAGACTGGTAGTCCTTGCAAAAAAGGGAAATTTGTAGATTCAAATTTTGACTTGACTCACCTCAAGGTTGATAGTCATCTCATTGTGTGGATCTCATTTCCTAATGAAATTAGAGTAGGACCTCTTTTTCCTCTTTGGATCCACTTTTCCATTTTAGGAAACCCTACTAGCACCCTACTTTTCTATGTTTCAATATCTATGGGATGGGATGTGACCCATCTATCCTATCCCTACCATAGATGGTATCTTTTGAATCTTATAGTTTGCAGGCTCTTTGTGGCAAGATGTGGTGGGATTTTCTTAGTGATGTATGAACTATTTCTCTTTCCTTCCAACAAAGGGCATCAATACCCAGTGCACAAAAAATAGACTTTTTTCTATTTTTCTACTTTTTCACGTGTGAAACAAAGACATTGATGTTTGGTGAAAACCCTATGTTCACAAGAAATAGAAAATAAATATAATAACAAAATTAAATAATTCAAAATTATATTTTTTGTAAAGCTATAAAAGGCTACATACTTAGAAAATTAAATGACTTCATTTCATCCCCCAAATGGTGAAACAAAAGTGGTTTTTTTCAACATTTTGATAGGTGTGGAGGAGAGTCCATTGAGGGATTGATTTAAGACTAAAGGGTTCAGTCTAAGCGGGTTTGATTTAGTGGTGTATAATATAACCCTCTTCAATTAAACCCCTTTAGATGGAACTCCTCAAGGCTTAAATCATTAAATTTTTTACAAAATATACAATTTCAAGTAAAAGTTACAATGTCCCATAATTGGGATGCACTATTATGGAAACACTCCCCTACTAATTAATCTATTAATTTTGTACTAATAATTTTGAAAATTTTAGGATATAATTCTAATCTATTTACAATAAATTTTGAGCACATTGGTTCCAATCCACTAATTAGGCATCTAAAGTGAGTTTTACCTATTGCATCTCAAATTGTTCTTGTTGCATCACATTTTTTTCTTGAATCTCTTGCTACCTATGCCTTAGATGGTAATTAGATCTATCCCCTCATATATAACTCTCTCTCAAATTAGCATATGAATTCACTAGTTCATCAACTTCATGGAATGACGTATCATGTTCACTCTCATTCCTATATGACCCATTAGGAGAAGTGGCATGTAGGAAAACAATTTTATCTTCTCCACCCTCATTTCTCATATCATAATCATGTGTGTATGAATCATAGGGGTTGTATATATTTCTTCTACCAATGAGTGCATCATTCCTTCTTATCTCATACTTAGGTCTATATATTTTTCTAGTTGTTCTCACCATGTTTCCAATGGAGTCACTAGAAGTATATTGGTGATCATTTCTTAAATATATAAATGCATCACATTTACCTAAAGTGCATGTTAATTTTGTATCTTGAGAATTTGGAATAGATGGCTTACTAATGTCCTTATCTTCCCACATGGTATCATTTCCTCTTACAAGATTTGAATCTTCCCCATATCCTTGTTGGTGTCTAGGCTACCTCCTCTCCATCTTCAAGTTTTTAGATATGATTGCTAGTTTCGAGTTGGACTTAAATAGAATCACAACTCTTCACTTGGAAGAGACCAATTTTCCTTCTAGTAGAAATAAAATTTAGAATACCAAATAAGAACCTTCTTCCCTTTCTTTCTTTGTGAAATTTCGTAAACCATCAACTTGTAACATGACAAACTTAATGGCTGCAAAAAAATTTAGTTTGTAAGGTCTTCCAAATTATTCTAGAATCAAACTCTCCTTAACAATAATTTCAAATTATTATAATAATTTGACAAGATATCAATGTACACACTAACCAATAATCTTCACAAGATTACTAGGGTTTCCAAGATATCACTAGATCAACACTTCACTGACAATGGAAAATTATATCCCTATAAATGGTACCATTATATTAGCATAAGTTGATGGGTCCCATAATTTTCCTTAGATCCTTCTATCATTTCTACTATCACTTTAGGTAATGATACTCTAGCTTCAATTATAGGGAGAGGATTTTTTGAATTTTAAGGAGGAACATTCATAAATTTTCTAAGTGTACCTTTTCTTTTAGTTAATCTCCTATCAATGTAGGAGATTAATCACATAAGGAAAGGCACGAGAGTCATTTTTTCTCTAGATGCAATTGTGATCAGTGAGTTTCATAGCAATGATTTATTAGTTGTGGGAAGGTCATATCACCATTCAAGGTTATATACCTTCTCACATTTTGCATCTAATGTTTTTGCCACAACCTTGCTTAATCATTCAACTAAGATTAGAAAATTATGGCATGAACGATTTGTCCACATTAACTACCATTATCTTGAGAAACTAAGGTAGCAAGATATGGTCTTATGATTTCCAAGAGTCACATTATATATGGGTCTTTGTGAGGGTTGTACCCTTGGTAAGCATCTTGAAGAACATTTTGATAAAGGAAAATCTTGGATGGCAACACAATCTTTGAAGCTACTTCACAATGATGTATCAGGGACATTTCCCCATCCATCCTTTACTAAGGGAAGATATGTTCTCACCTTCATAGATTTTTTTTCCAGATATACATGGGTCTACTTTCTTAGATAGAATATGAATTCTTTGTCAAGTTTTGATATTTCAAGGCACTAGTTGAGAAACAATCAAGGAATGCCATAAATATTGTTCAAACTAATAATGGGGGAAACATGTCAACGTTAAGTTTGAACAGTTTTAAATAGTAGAGGGAATAGACATGCAATGGATAATTCCTTATACTCCTCAACATAATGGTGTTGTAGAATGTAAGAACCGATCCTTGAAAGAGATGTATTATTGTATGATACACTCCAAGGGCCTTAAACCACAATACTGGGTAGAAGCAATCAATTGTGCTTGTTATATACAAAATAGAGTTGCTCACAAATCCTTGATGGGTATCACTCCCTTTGAAGCTTGGATGGGAACAAAACTATCAATTGAGTACTTCAAGGTTTTTTGATCTCCAACTATGGCGTAGATACTTCAACAGCATTGCAATGCTACGAATCCTCAATCTAAACCTTGTATCTTTGAAGGTTATTCAAATGATGTAAAAGGATATTGATTTCTCCAAACAACCACACATGATTTGTTCATTGAGAGAAGTTAATTTTTAGGAGGGTCCTACCAACTCTACATTTAGCTTTCTCCTTTTATTGAGGACTCACTTGGTTTTGATTATTCTTCTAATGAATCTAATCATCCTGTTACCTAATTTTTTAGCTTTCAGCTAAAATCAGGTTTAGTGTTTATTCTTTTTATGTTGTTTGTTTAAACATTTAAAAGATAAACCATAGTCTGCTAATTCAAGTCAATATGCATGATAAAGATTGTCAAATGAAACATATTACATTTTCATTCCAATGTTGCAATTACAACAAATGAGAAAGAGAACCATATGTGCTACAAATGTAATCTTTATTGATAATCATGAAGTGTACATGTCCCTCACAAGCCAAGGGACTAACTTTACTTATTCAATGAAAATAAAGAACATTTTATACATGAATAAGTAAACAAATAAAATGTGCATATAAGGATGGAGACCAGTCATTGCCTAAGAATGACTAGTTTTGGAGGTGTTATCTCGTCCTGCTACTGCCCTGAGCTGCTTGTTTCTTCCCTAGCTCTGTAGTGCTCCTAGCTCCTACATATGGCAATCACAATGGGGTTAGAGAAATGCTCTAAGCAATGAAAGAGCTCAAACCTTACATGAACACTTACCTATGCATGTATAAATTGATCCCTAAATGCATTAAATAAGCATGCAAACCTTGGATGTCCTGGAAAACAATGAATTTATCAAACACATCCAAAATATGCATCTATTTTTCTAACTTGTTTGCTTCATATGTAGATTTAGGAAAATTCTTGTTATTGTTTTGATTCAATTAAATACAACATGTGGGGTAAGTGTGGCTCCCACGAGGGTAGAGCTTAGCATGTTGTCCTCTGATGTCTTGAGAGGAATAGGAAATTGAGCAACTTGATCAAATATATACATGCTATTAATGCATTAAATCAATATGGAATCACACCAGTTGATCAACTTTCATTATTAGATTCAAAAGATGCATCAAGTTCAATTATGCATCTCTTAAATAATGAGGGAGCAATCCAAATTATTGCTAGGTCCCTCTCACCTTAACCCTATTGGACAGCCACACATAACATAGGATGGTGAGTTTTCAGGTCACCAATATAGGTGACATGTGTCTTCCCACTAGGATCAAAATGAGGATACAATGTTAATTGTTGCACATGATTTAAAAGGTAAATAATTGTTGTGGAGATCAAGTAGAAAACATGTGGGGCAGCAAGAATCGTTGAATTTATGATGGGGTTGGGATGGTCCTAAAGAAAAATGCATGTTATATGTCATGAATAGGACAACAATAATGGATAAAATCATGATCTCATGCATATGGGTGGCAATCATGAAGTGTATGCTACATGACAACAAGGGTAGTCACTAAATCCATTAAGGGAGCAAGTGAACCATTTTTTCACTTTGGTAGTGAATGATAGACTATGACTAAGCCATGCAATGAAAGGTGCAATCAATAAACAACAAGGAGCGGCCTCACATGCATCAATCAAATCACATTGAACATGAAATCTTCATGAACAGGACAGTGTTACATAATGGAAAACTATAGGGGGTACAAGTGCACATTCATAAGGAAATATAAGAGGACTATGTACTATGGGGCAGCGATCATCCAAATATTAGTCCACATGGCATGAAATCATTGGTATAAAGTGATTGCATGGCATTTCAGGTAAAGTGCAGAGGACAGTGTCAAATTTTCATGTGAGAAAAGTAAGTGTGTAGATAATACAGAGTATGAGATTTCACATGTCATCTACATAATTAAAAAAAATTTCAATGGATCACATAGGCTTTGCAAAAGTTCTAGCTTAGTTGTTGGCACACAATGGGAACCGGTTTCCTAGTTTTTGTTCAAATAAAAATTGAAGCACCATTGTTGCTCTATATGCAATTATCATTCTAAGGTATAATTTAGTTCAACAATAAAATCTTTTTGCAAGGTTAGGGTAGTCAAAGCAAGGAGGATGTTGGCAAAGTTTGGTTAATAGGAACTCACAAAGGTAGGATACTCAAGCTCATTTGGTACACATAAAAGTGATTTTTATTGAGAACCTTTGTAAAACAATTTGTGTCTCTTGTGGTATTCCTATTTACATAACATCTGACAGAGTGCACAGAATATGGAGGATAGAATTGTCTCTAGGAACAGTGATTCACTACTACACAATGATGAAGTTGAAAGTCTTAAGATTTGTGTATTTGAAAGTGGAGGAGCCATGGACAAAAGCAGCATAATAGAGGTTTAAGGTGCAGATTCTAAGACAATGATAATGGTCTTTAAAGTGTAGGAACAGAGACAAGCATTTTGTTCCAAGCACAGTCAAAATGCATCATGAGAAGTACTAAGCTATAACAATGAAGAGTGATAGGTGCAATGTGGAGTACAGGAGAATTTAGTAGAGGGAGTGCATTTCATTATTGCTTTCTTGCATTCTAACGCAAGTCTACATTCGCAGTTCATTTCATAGTGAAAAATCATCAAAATTAATCCAGGAAAGTGATCAGTTGGGGGAGAAAATATTAAAAATTTCTTCTTTGAGTCTTGTTAGGATTTTCTTTTGTTGTCCAGAAATGATGCTAGCATCCTATTTTGAATTGTTAGAATCAGCAGACATATAGAAACAAAACAACAAAAATCATTAGATGAGTATGTGTGGTCACGGCCTGGAGGGGCTCGATTGGCCTTCAATTAAAAACAAAAGTTAGATTTTAATGATATGGAGGTTCATTAAGTGTAGACATCAAAATCATGGTGGTGGTTTTCTCACCAGTTGCATGCATGTCACTTGTAAAGTTTTCTTGAGAGCTCATGTGGCATCTCTAGTAGAGAAGTCAATGACAACACTAGAACCCTCATATGATGTGATCAGGATACAATTTCTATGCCCAGATTAGAGGTGTGGAATGGAGCTCAGTAAAGTAGAAATGATTTATTTACTTGATATTGATACTGTGAAGAACTATGAGAACTGGATAAGAACTGCTTGTACAGATCTCTACTGTGAGTTTTCTAGTGCCAATAGGATTTGTTGTATTAAGTGTAAGATGAGGATGGAAAAAAAAATTCCCAAGCATGTCCTCCATTAAAGGAATAGGAATGAATAACAACAACGAGGAGGCAAATCAATCACATAGTACCACATATAATGAAAGTATTCAATGTCAGGATTCATGCGTATGCACAAATTGTGACATTTCTAGGCTTGTTGCATGTGGGTTTGCCTTTGAAACTCAGAGTAAGCAAAGCGGATGCATAGGTGGTCATATTTGCAAAGAAGCAACAAATTACAAAATCAATAATCTAGTGACAGATCTTGAAGTGATTTACAATGAGTATATCACAAGAATTAAATATGATCCCCCACCTGGTACATCTTGTGGTAAGAATACCACAGCAACAATTAATTCTAAGAATCAACCTAGTACAACAACTTTTAATACTGATTCTAGTGGGACTCCTTTTTATTTATTAGACCAATATGGTTCTATAGAAAAAATTAAGACTGTCTGGGGACTAGGTACTAAATTTGGTGGTAACAGAAATGAAGTTCCAAGAGGCAAAAGAAGCCTTTATGTTTGTAGTTACTACAGCTAAGAGATTTCATGATAAGTTAAGGTCACAAAAATGCAAAGGTAGTGAGTCTCTTTTCAGAAAAGAACAACTGAAGCATTCAAAACCCCATCTCATTTTCTACATCCTATAGGGGATTTTCCCTTAAAAAATACCAAAGCCCACTTGGGGTTTTTACATAAATACAATTTTGTTGCAATTTGGAGAAACCCACTTGGGGATCGAGCTACAGAAGGGATTTGAAGTGTTTTTTAAAATTAAATCAAAGTATGATGCTATAAATGATGCAAAATGATAAACAAAAATCCATTCTTCTATCTACAGTCACGAGCTCAATGGCTATGTTTTTTTTCCAAAACAACAACAGAGGTGGGGTTTTTTCTTCATGACAATAAAAAATGCAAAAGGAAAAGAATTTATGCTTTATTAATCAGAATGAAGGCTCTAAATGAGCTCAGTTGCTCGAATTCTGAGGAGAAGTAGAGTCAATTCAAGACATACCTGGAGTTGTTGCTCATATTTTTGCAACTTTCAAGCTTCTTTTATTTTACCAAAAGCTTCTTTCAAGCTTCTCATGGTGGCTATTAAAAGTGGAGAACAAAAACAGAGAGAAAAAATGAAACAAAGTTCATTAGAGAATGCTACAGGCGGCGGTCAAAATCAATGAAATGGCCTTCAAATGATATGAAAAAACCAAGTTTTGATGCAAAAAAGGGCATTTACCTCATTTTCCACTGTTTTCCTCAAGAAAACGCCACCAAAAACCAGTCAAAACCACCATATGTTGTGTGTGCAATTGAAACACCAGTGGTAGCATGTCTCTTCCAAATGCTCGATGGCAAGAATGATGGTGTTTTTCCACATTTTTTATCTTTTCATGATTAGGGTTTGACCCTTCTAGATGTCGATGGGATTTTTATCCCATGCTTTAAAAAATGAGGCTCATGTTAATGCATAATGGGGGCCAAATGGCAAGTTCATGACTTAGGCATTTTATGCCTTAAGTCTAATGCCTTGTTTCAAATATTGCTAAGTGTTTCAAACATGAAACATATGGAGTGTGCCAAGTCAAAGGTCATGCCTTTGACCTTTTGGTCATGAATGCCTTAGTGCCTTAAAGACTTAGAATATTCCTTCCAATAAGTGTGGAGGTCAGCTATATAGGCGAAACTTGAACCTTTATTGTTGCCTTTGAAAATCAAAATGTTGACCATATGTGGCCTTGAAATGCAGAATGAGGGAAGTAAAATGATCAAGTTCCTTGGAGGATTTGTGATCTTGTTAATGCTTTTGAAATAATTTTGACATTTCATTATATTTTTGCATTTTTTTTCAAAGTATAAAAATATCATTTAAGTGATTTGCTAATCACTTTGATATTATTCACTTGCATATGTAATGTAATTCAAAAAGGTGGTGGAACCCTCTTATATTTTTGTTTTGAATTGTAAAATAACTTGATTAAGTGGTGTATTATAAATCACCTAATCAAGTTATTATCATTAATTCCTTTTTGAAGTCTTGTGTTTTCAAAACACACATATTGCATGAGTCACAGTTGGGAGACAAAATGATGACTTGCACATGAAGATAGTGTGGGGGTGAAGCATTTGACTATTTTGGAGAAACATGTGCTACTTTGGAGGGAGTTTTTTCACACTTTTGGCATGACTTGAGTCTGAGCTTGAACTTTCACCATTTTAGAGGCCTTTTAGAGTGATTTTGGAAGGTTCTTTTTTGGTTTTTGTGCCTCATCTGACCAGAACCTTCTAGATGGGTAGGCATGAGATTTGTGTGATCTTTTTGCTTAAGTATATTAATTTTGGGCATTTTAGGGAGTTCTTTCTTTCCAACAATAGGATAGCTTTGTTTTTGGAGCTATTTTTCATCATGGAGCAATATTGTAACTCATATGGACTTGTGATACAGTAAGCACTTTGAATTAGTAAAATAGAGCATTTTACCTTCTCATTTCATGTTTCATGGTATGTTGTTAATGATTGATCAGTTTGTCTTATGAAAATTTATTTTTCATTGCAAACTTGTCTCGTGTTTAAGCATCTATTTAGCATAAAATGTAAGTTAGCAGGTTATAAGTTGTGTTATTTAATAGTGTTGTTAGTTGTGAAACCTTTGTTTTCCTTCTAAAAGCCCTGTTTAGAGACCTCCTTATAAATTACTTATGTAAACTGCATTTGAAAATGAGTTGTGTAAACCAAGTTTTATGATATTGATTTGAATGTGATAGGTTGTTATCAGGTCCTAGTTGTTTTTGGTGTATCATTGTAGATATTTTCAGTATTAGGTTCATTTTTCATGCAATTCTTACCCTTTATCTTAGAAATTAGTAGTTAGGTGGCATCAAAAGGAGAAGCCAACCCATAATTTGGAGGTTTTCTTTCGAATAGGACACCCACAACCTAGAAGCAGTCCCATGTTACATCCAAACCTACTAAGTTCATTCACAACTTGGAATTAGGGTGCAGATTTGGATCCCTAACACATCCACAGTAGGTTTCTTCTACTTATAGTGAGGATAGTGATGGGGAGCAATCTTCATCTACTTCACCACATGCTTTGGAGGATGATATTTTAGGTCCTAACTCACCCATTTTGCACCCCCTTTAGGTTAGAAAAACACTTGACAATGCAAATACTTGGGTAGGGAATCCAACAGACAGTAGATGTACATGTGCAGATTATCAAAATGGGAATCCAAAAATTTGAAAATTTGCAATGAAAAACCCCATAGCATAAGGATAGATCTTGATTCTATTCGAGCTGTGAAAGGCCTCTAGCATTCTAGTACACATTGATGTAGGTCAAGAAGAGAGGACCATAACTAATTAAATCTACAAATTAAGACATTAGTAGAAAAATGTTTTGCATCGTCAATCACTTCCTATCCACCAACGAGGATGATGCAATCAAGGTGGTAAATTCATACTAACCAGTCACAAAATGACTTGACTCAATCAATGAAATCTGCCTTTGAACTCAAAACTCTCAACTTTTACAAAACACTCCACAAGAGGCTTCTAGCCCTCAAAATAAGAAAATGGACTTATCATTTGAAGAAGGCCATACCAAGGCCTAAAAAACACCTTTTGAGACTCAAAAATAGATCCAAGACAACTTACTAAAATATCCAATAAGATTTCTTTGAAGAAACTTAGAGAAACACTTCATTGCCCTTGTTATTTGTTCACCAATTAGCCTTGATTTACAAAGGATGTCCCTCCTAATCACCACTTTATCACTCAAACTCTTTAAATAGAGATAAATAGTGTTACAAAACACCAAAATCCCTTATCAAACCAAATATTTAAGGTTTCTAAACTGAGTTGATCCAAGAAACCCTCCCTTTTCATGCATGTAACCAAGGGTTTATTGAAAATGATGACTCCCAACCATTCCATACCAAACCAAAATTTCCAAAACCTCAAATTCAACCTGAAAAAACTCAAAAAGCACTCACATGAATAGTTCCATCAACATTTCATCAAAACCCTTCTTTAACCCATCATTTTCATAAGGAAAAATGCACTTTTTAACCTAGGGCATCACTCCAATTTACACAAAATGTTATCCCTGCCTACCAGACCATGCAAGCACCTATATTATATTATTTTGGACCCATTCGATGAGTCATAGCAAGTACAGAAAGTGGAATGGGTCATTTGGCCATTTTAGATGACTCTCAACACCAAAAACTATGAAAATAAGAAGGTAGCAGCAATAAAATGATGAGAACTCACTCCAAACTCAATGTTAGACCTTTAGAATAGGTTCATTTTAAATATAACTCATACTACCACACTTTCCAATTGATTTCAAAGCATAACTTGGGCTGTACAGGTCGTACAAAATGAAGAAAGATGGAAAAACCATAAAAAATGCAAGAAAAGAGTTATTTTTAAATTGAACTTCACACCACAACCACCAAAAAACCTCATTCAAGCCTTGGAGAGGATTTTTATACATATTTCATCCCAAACTAACCTTCCAAATGTTCATAACTTCCTTTCAACTTCTCTTGACCCTTCAAATTCCCCAAAAGTTGCATTTTTGACACTTTTTGTTGACGACTTTGCACTTTTTGTGCAACTTTTGCCTAATTGACACCTAGGACATAAAAATAACTCAAGTGGATTTATAATAGCCTTATTACAACCTTAAAACTCCAATCTTTCATAAACTTTTACAAATTCATAAATTTTCCACCAAGGGCGACAAAGACAATTTTGACAATTTGTGTAAGATTGCAAAACTACCAACCTATCAACTCTAAATGACTCCAAATCAACTTATTACATATAGAATGGTCTCACTAGACCTTATTTAGTGCAAATAAACTCAAATTACTCCAACCACCTAGTTTCACCAACTTCGAATCATCAAAAGATCAAATGTACATTTAAGGGTCTAGGTGCTCCTACACCATACAACCCCACTGAAAAAAACTCATGCCACATGAGTTGTGTCTTGTACCAACTTCTCCATGCTTCAAGCATATACCTCTGGTCTACAATCACCTTCCACTGGTCCACATACTGAATTCTTTCAATCTGCCTTTCACCATTGACATTGTTTGCACATGAACTTGTCTTCATCTTTGCTTTCAAACCTGATAATGATCTCTCACTTGCTCCTTGATCAAAACATGATTGCTTTCCTCCATTTATACCTGCATACAAAAAATTATTAGCAATTCATTGAACTGATCTCCCTTTTGTCTCACTTTCATGCTTGCAACTACCTTTATTATCTTGTTCAATTTGTCCTTTCCTTATTGTAATCAGACTTCTTGTTTTGTCAACAACTTGTACCACTGTACCTGCATTTCCACTTTGTTCATTAACCTTATTCTTCGCCAAGGGAAACACTATTGTACCAACCAAGACATTACCATGCCAATCAAGTATCAATTCATCCTTTACTCTTGATCCAAACAAAGCATTTGTTGCCAAAGTATTTTCAGACCTCAAACTGTTTGTAGAACTCACCTTTGTGTCTTCATTTACAACATTTACAAATTCTTTCTTCCCACACATAATGACTTTTTCCTTACCTTTATCATTTTCCACCAAAGGAGTTAAAACAAAAGAACATCCATCCTTGATTATAGTGTATGTATTTTCTCTACCATCATACATGGCTCACCTATCATATTGCCAAGGTCTGCCTAAAAATAGGTGACAACAGTCCATGGGAAGAATATCACATACTACACTATCTTTATAACCCCCAATCTGAAATTCAACAACTGCCTTTTCATTCACCAACAAAGATTGTCCATCACTTAACCATGAAAATTTGTAAGGCAACTCATGAGGTATTTTTTGTAAATTTAACTTATTCACCATCTCAGTAGACACCATGTTTTCAGTTGATCCAAAATCAATTACAATTTTACATACCTTGTTTCTACACTTGCAATTAGTCTTGAAGAGGCTCTTCCTTTGCAAAGGTTCCACTTCTTTTGCTTCCTTCAACACTATTTTTCTCATCATCAAAATCTCCCCTATTTCAGGAGCAGCTCTCAAACTTGTAGAACTTGTGCTTTCACATTCCTCTTCTTGAATGATTTGTGCTCTCCTATCAACCCTCTTTTCACCGCTTGATGAACTACCAACTCTATCAAGACACTTCCATGAAGGATGGCCATATTGATTGCATGTGTAGCATCTCCCTACAAAATCATTAGAACTTTTTCCAACACTAAACCTTCCTCTACCCCTAAATCCTCCTCTAGAATCAACATTAATACCTTGCTCTTTACCTTTTTTAGCTTCTTCTTGTTCTTCCAATGGCTGCTTTGGTGTAGAAATTACTCTTCCTCTTGCACTAGTACCACCTCTTCCTCTCACTAATTTCTCTAGTCTCCTTTTAAACTTTTCCTCCACCCTGATTGCTAATTGGAAACATTCTTCAACACTTTTTGGGTTAGCAACAACAAGTTCATCTTGTATATTAAATCTAACCACCTAGGTACCTAGCCACCTTTTCAACCTCATCTTCATCCCTCCTTGACCTTATGCCTAATTTGTAAAATTCATCAGTGTAGGACTTGACATCTAGATATTTTTGTTTCAATCCTTTCAACTTCTTATACAATTGAACCTCATAGTCCTTTGGAAGAAACTTACCTTTTAGTTTTTGCATCATCTTGTCCCATGAAGTAATCCTTGATTTTCCTTGTTTTCTCCTCTCTGCTTGCTCATAGTCCCACCAAAGAAGAGCATGTCCTTTTAGCTTTGTTTATGCCACCTTCACCATCTATTCTTCTAAAATATCTTCACTCTCAAAATAGTTATCCATAGCAGCTATACAATCAAGTAATTCCTCTTCATTTAAATTACCACCATAAACAGGAAGATCAACTTTTACCTTTATTGATTCACCTTTCATTGCTTTGACCATCTTCACCATTCTTTGATCTTCAGGGTCCAATTCTTCTTCAACATCTTCATAGTCTTCATCCTCCTCTTCTGTTTCACTTTCTTCATTCACTTCTCTCCTCTTCTTTATCTCCAAGGCAGCAAGCCTTGCCAACATAGCATTATGTGACTCCAGAAGCTTAGCATGCTTCTCTTTCAGATCCAACAACTCTCTAGTAGCACCAACACCTTTCGGAGGCATCCTTTTCAACCTTGTCTTTTCACCTTCTATCTTCAAACCTGCAAAATACAAATCAAAAGATCTTCTCCTTGATGCTCGGATACCACTTTGATGCAATCAAGGTGGTAAATGCATACTAACTAATCACAAAATGACTCGACTCAATCAATGAAATCTACCTTTGAACTCAAAACTCTCAACTTTTACAGAACACTCCACAAGAGGCTTCTAGCCCTCAAAAATCAGCAAATGGACTTATCATTTGGAGAAGGCCGTACCAAGGCCTGACAAACACCTTTTAAGACTCAAAAATAGATCCAAGACAACTTACTAAAATATCCAATAATATTTCTTTGAAGAAACTTAGAGAAACACTTAACTGTCCCTATTTTTTATTCACCAATTAGCCTTGATTTACAAAGGAGGTCCCTCCTAATCACCACTTTATCACTCAAACTCTTCAAAGGGAGATAAATATTGTTACAAAACACCAAAATCCCTAATCAAACCAAAGATTTAAGGTTTCTAAACTGTTGATCCAAGAAACCCTCCCTTTTCATGCATATAACCAAGGGTTTATTGAAAATGATGACTCCCAACCATTCCAGACCAAACCAAAATTTCCAACACCTCAAATTCAACCTACACAAACTCAAAAAGCACTCACATGAATAGTTCCATCAGCATTTCATCAAAACCCTTCTTTAACCCATCATTTTCATAAGGAAAAATGCACTTTTTAACCTAGGGCATCTCTCCAATTCACACAAAATGTTAACCCTGCCTACCAGACCATGCACCTATATTACAATATTTTGGACCCATTCAATGAGTCACAACAATCACAGAAAGTGGAATGGGTCATTTGGCCATTTTAGATGACTCTCAACACCAAAAACTATGAAAATAAAAAGGTAGCAGCAATAAAATGATGAGAACTCACTCCAAACTCAATGTTAGACCTTCAAAATAGGTTCATTGAAAGCTAACTTAGACTAACACACTTTCCAATTGATTTCAAAGCATAACTCGGGCTGTACAGGCTGTACATAATGAAGAAAGATGGAAAAACCAGAAAAAATGCAAGAAAAACGTTGTTTTTGAATTGAACTTCACACCACAACCTCCAACAACCCTCATTCAAGCCTTGGAGAGGATTTTAATACATATTTCATCCCAAACTAACCTTCCAAATGCTCATAACTTCCTTTCAACTTCTCTTGACCCTTCAAATTCCCCAAAAGTTGCATTTTTAACACTTTTTGTTGACAACTTTGCACTTTTTGTGCAACTTTTGCCTAATTGACACCTAGGACATAAAAATAACTCAAGTGGCTTTATAATAGCCTTATTACAACCTTAAAACTCCAATCTTGCATAAACTTTTACAAATTCATAAATTTGCCACCAAGGGCTACAAAGACAATTTTGACAATTTTTTGACAATTTGTGCAAGATTGCAAAACTACCAACCTATCAACTCTAAATGACTCCAATTCAACTTATTACATATAGAATGGTCTCACTAGACCTTATTTAGTGCAAATAAACTCAAATTACTCCAACCACCTAGTTTCACCAACTTCAAATCATCAAAAGATCAAATGTGGATTTAAGGGTCTAGGTGCTCCTACAACAAAGGACAAGGGATGATTGAAAACATAGCAGAGGCTTTCTGCAATGCACTCTAAACAGGGTCAATAGAAGGGACCCCCGACCCAACCATAGCGGCAAACAACCCCCAAGCCAAACCAGAAGCATTTTTTCTCACAGACACAATAGGGAAATGTCTCAGTAAAAGTCATTGTGCCAAGAGAGGCCACCATTGTAGAAAGAGATGAAGAAAGAGATGATGCAAGAGTTGAGTCGTTACGAGCCACAACCACTATCATCATAGAAGCTCCTTATTGAACACACGAGCAAGAACCCAAGGGTAGTGTTGTTGCCTTCCAAAACCCCACAGGTGCTTGATAAAGCATGGAGAGGTGGGAGAGAAAGACCACACACACCCAACGAAGTAGGGAGCAGTGGAAAAGAGACAAGAGAGTCTAACACTAGGGTTCCTGTAGCACACAGAAGCAAAGCCATCGATTATTTATGTGCAATGTTATATTTAAAATACATTTGATCATTTATTTGAAATCATCCAAGACAATGTAGGGCATTTTTATTGAAGGCGTATTGAGTTCAATTTTGTAAAGAAATAAAAGAATATAGCAATACTATTGAAGCATTCCATCATCCTAAGTTCATTGCATGCTTGTTAGTTGTCATCCACATTGAATCAATTCAAATGAAGGTCTGATTGAGGAGAATCCAAGGCTCACAATTCAACAAATTCCCTAAATGTATTACTAAACACTGCTAATCCTTGCAAAGATATGCATATCAAAAGGTTGAGGCAAGTGAATTCCAACAATTTACTTTCTGCTAGTCCATTTCCACTAGTTCAATCCAAATCCACATATCAAATCAATTCCACACTCGCAAAGATCAATTACACAAGAATGGATATGAACTAGAATTACATACAATCAATTTGCAGTCCTAAAAATTTCAACACGTTGGAAATTGTTGACATATGTCATATCATATTTCTATAACCAATATTTGAGTTTATGAGCATGGATATGAATTAGAATGGCATACAATCAATTTGCAGTCCTAAAAATTCCAACACCTTGGCAATTGTTGACATATGTCATATCATATTTCCATAATCAATATTTGAGTTGTGCATAGTATGTAACTTTATTTTATTTTCTCATTTAATTTAGCATTAATTGTTCATAAATCCTAGGCTTTTGGTATAGTTTGAAATTATTTGTCCTAGGGTAAAAAAGTAGTGAAGAGTAATCCTCCTCGACATAATAATAGTAGGGTGTAACAATAATAATCATAAAAGCTACCCTATTCAAGGGTTAAGAGACAAGTAGAATTAAAGATTGAAGGGAAGCCCAAAGATAATAAATAGGGGGGTCCACCCTCTTAGGAATTTGGTAAAAGTGAATTTTGATGGTACTTCTAGAGGTGGAGGCTTTGCACTAAAAGATGCAAAAGGTAATTTTGTGCATGGATTACCTCTTTTTAAGGAATTAGAACAAACAATGAGACAAAGTGTGAAGCATTTGTGTAGGCATTGCACTAAAATTTGATGATAGAAGGTGATTCCAAGTGGTAATAAATGCATTGTAGAAAGGTACTAGTTAGAATTAGAAATTAAAATGCTATGTAGAAGAAGCTAGGGAAACTAGAGCAAAGTTCAACCAACTCATTTTTTTTTTATTTTAGCATTGTATGATGCTTGGGTTTTGTATTAGATTTCTTGGCCAATCATGGCATAGATCAAGCTCCAATAACTACAATTTAATAGTCACCTATAAAGTACTTGAGAGGTGTTGGATAGTCGCTTGTCATAAATGTCATCTTAATTGAAGTAATATGATAGAATATCGCGGGTGAGGGCCCTAGCTCAATTGGCTAAAAGCATCTTGTTGCAAGCAAGTGGCCACGAGGTCCAATCCCCCCATCCACGTGGTACCAAAGGGTGTGTCACACTAGCGTCATCGGTCACATTAAATTTTCCCAGTGCACTGCAAGTTGTAGGGGGCATAAGTTGATTCTTGCAATATAAAGAAAATGATAGAATATCAAGAGGGAGGAGTTTGCATAAGGAGTTTGTTATGTGTAAGAGGATGTGATCCATATGGAGTTTATTTAACCTCAATTTTTTTGTCCAACAAGTATTGGATGTCTTTTTAATGGTTTGTTGGCAATCTTGTATAGAATCGCAAAATCAATAACTTTGGAAAAAGGCAAGTGGATGTGATGTAGGTATTTGGGTTGTTTGTAACATTATTCGACTCCATTAGAATGTCTACGGAAATGCCAATGTCTATGAGAGATTCAAAACATAAAGGGTAAGTATCATATAGGTGCTTGGAGGTGTTTGTTTTTTTGTGAAAGCCTAGCAATTTTAAGGTTTATAGAAGTAGTGATTGATATGGAGGGTCTAGGTATGGGAGGTTTTCCAAAAATGCAAGCAATGATTTGCCAAGATTTCATATACATTCAAGTGAAGGTTCTACTCAATGAAGAGCTGTGTATGGATTTTGAAATTATTTTGTTAAAAGAATTTTTTGGTATGGAATTATTGGAGGGCAAGACAGAGGTTGTGAAGGTGAAGGGAAAAACAAAGTGTCTAGGAGAAGCCTCATTAACAAGGTTAGGGTTAGAGGGTGAAGGTGAAGAGCTATACAAGAGGAAAGATGTGTGAGGATGAACCTAAGCTTTCTTCAAGCATACTATAATGATGTGGGCAAAGTGCTAAGAGAGCTTCTAGTTACACACAACAAGAGGCATCTTGAAGTGTTGAGTGAATTCAATGTCTCAAAAAAAAATTGTAGAAACTATTCACAAAGCTCTAAGAAGAAAGGAAGTCCTTCCAAGTATTAGCTTCCCATCTCTAGATAAAATGATGTCAAAGCAACAAAAGAAGATGGGGGACCACGGCAACTAGGTGCAAGTGGAGGCGATGGACGATGAAGAAATGGGTATGAGTGGAATACACAAGTGGGGAGAATGCTAAGGATGTTTGGCTTGAGCATGGTTTTTGGTAGGTAGGTTCTAGAAGGTGTACTAGGTCATGGATTTTTTAGTAGGCTAAGGGGGTAGTATTCCCCCAAGCAACATTTTGTCTAGTATTTTTGGAATGTGGCTTGTCATGTTAGACTAGTTGGTTATGCATTTCCTCCCAAGGTGATGGGAGTTTTTTTTGTTGATAGAGGGTTCACAATTCTTACCATATATAGTCTTGATGTTAATTTTGTATTCGTTATCTCTAGTGCTTTTCCTTGGGCAAGGGTCCCTATAGATACTCAAATATATTATCAAAAAACAAAATTATAAAAGCGAGTGATCATTTTACTATAATACCTCTTATTGTTAAGAGACTTCACCACTATTTCTATGATTAACTTTTGACATCAAAATAAATGTGTTATTTGTACTGGGGGAAAAATGCATCCCTGGCACTTTTCTCGTTCATTTACTCACCTTGATCAATTGTGCTTAGGGCAATGATCTAGTGTGTATATGGTGTGTTTTTACATAAAAGTTTGGCATTTCCTTGAGCATTGATTGAATCAAACTCTACACATCCCAAGGATCCAGATTTACTCTTCAAAATACCCATTCCTTATCCTAAGTGAAATCCACAAGCACAGTGCTAAAAATTTGTGGTTTTAGGCCCCAAATTTCCAAAATCAAATTCAATCATGGCCCAAGTTGAATCCTATAACCTTTTAAGTGCTAAATATACAAATTTGCATGTTGGGGTGCTATATAAAACAACAAATCCTAATTCAATATAGAGATCCAAGAATCAACTCATGACATCATAACCTAGCATCACATAATCATTACAAGAGTGCATAGAGCACATAAACTAGGCATATGCAATATGTTCGTGTGTCTTTCAACTTGTTCAAAATTAATAAATTGATCCACGAGCTTGACTATAAGATGAAAGGAAGGAAGCATATTGCCTTCCTCTCCCAGCACAAGTAGTTCAACTGTGCTTATCAGCACCATGTTCAGATATTACAGGCAAACATATTTCTAAAGATTTCATGTAGCATGTTCAAAACCACAAAAAAAGGTCAAATCCACACAAAAGGTTCCAAGCAGCAAATTCTGTGCTCAGATCTGCAGCTTCAGGATTGACATAAAATAGAATCAGTGAGTTTACATTTGTCAGTGAGTTTACATTTTGTCAGGACTTACCTCATGCAGTCTGATTGCTGGACACAGAGACATCACAGAACATCATCTGCAACAATATGTTATTCATCAAGCCCCAGAACTAAGCACACATCCTTTTTGACAATTTTAACACCAATTTATGAACATGTTCATGTAGTATTTCCAACTAAACCCAAATATCTATGTTCATTTATTTTTTGCTTATATGCAATTAGTTAATCTAGATTTTTAAATAGGGTGGTTTTACTTCCTTACACTGTTAAACCATTTAACTAAACTCAACCTTGTCATTTAAGATGAAAGATAATTCCTACATAACTGCAATACTTCTGAAATGAAAATTAATTCAGTCAATAATGCATACCCTTGCTAATCCCACTAAAAATTTTAGCACACAGAACCATCATGTACCGTCCATTTCCTTGTTCCATACCAGAATATGGAAGCCTTTGTTTTCAATTTGTCTAAATTTCTACCTTGTTGAACAACCATCAACAACCAGAGGATGAGTGATCTACTCCCACATAAAAGGTCCTAATTGTTTCAAAGCATATTTTACAAGTTAATCAAAACACATCTAGGTGATTAATGCGCTGCAAGGTAAACAAAATAATATTGTAAGCTAATCTATTCACTGCTCAAATTCGGTTTTGTTGATGGCTTTAAACTGAAGTTAAGACTACCTTGCATTAGAAATACTATATCTTTTACAAGGCATTCAACAAATTTTGTTTTAACTTTTAAAACAAGGTTTCTGCAATAAGTAGCAGAGTACCTCAGGAACTAAAATAACTGCAAACACTATACTATTAATCCATTAATGAGTTTCATAGCAAACCCACCGGAAAAGGGTGAGCTCAACCATCTCTCAGCTCTCCCCTCCTTGTCCAAGTTCAAGCTGGACCAACAAGAACCCCTTGAGCTGAACCTTCTTTGCGCTCTCCCTCTTTTAGGATCTCGTCATCTCCTTTCCTGATCTTGATCTTATATTTAGCCTCATAGTCCATGATCTCTTTTTTCTTCCTCTGCAATGCCTCCATGAGTCTAGAAATTACCTCCTGCAGGCCTTCTTTGTTCCTCTGTACAGCGGGCAAAACCTCAGCAATTGTTCTCTTTACCAGTACCCCACCTATCATTCGGTAACAGTGTCTGGATGGATCCAAAGGTTGAATTGCCTCAATAACCAGTGAATGCTCACTCAATTCCATCTCCAACTCTGTAATCTTAGAATGAAGTTGGTTGAGTTCTGATCGTAATACACTCCACTGATTAGCAACTGCTTGCTCATTAATAGGTTCCTCACTACCATCTGTAGCTCGATCTGCCATTTCTGCTGCAAAAGACCAGGTCAAGTATAATCCCTGCAGATATTGCAAACTGAAACCAATTCAAACTTTTAAAAATAATGCGGGAGGCATAGCAGAAGGGAACAAGAAACTTCCAATGTTTCTAAGATTAAAGCAAGTTTTGTAAAAAAGTATATTTCAGCCTTCAGGACAATTATTACTACAGCTAGAGAGTGTATTCGCTATTCTGAGACTTCTGAGACCATCTTGAAAGTTCATTCATCATAGCAGATTCTAAAATTTGCTATTTAAAATGAAATGTTTTCCAAACTTCTACAATTGCAAAAACAATTTTCTTCTTTGGTTATAGTAGACTCTAGACAGTTTACATATTACATAGTACTAACTCAATCCACATTTAGTTTCTCCATGGCTCTCTCATTGACAGGTCAATTTCAATTTCTAGACCTAAAACCAATCTACTCTTTAAAGCTGTCCATTGTTTTTAAAGATAATTTTTAACTTCACTTATTTAAGCTCTCTTATCTGGTGAACCTTAAATATTGGACCTCAACTCTATATTAAGGTTTTCCTGCTAGCAATGACATGTTCTTCCTTTTAACTTCAGATCAATTGCAATGAATGATCATACATAAACTGAGTCAGAGCTCCACTTAGAAGTTAAAATGGGAATTTTTGCAGCCTCATTCATTACATTCAGACACAATTTCTCTCTCTAAAGTAGTGAAATATTAATAGCCAATGTCAGAATATAACTAAGCAGCCAACCTTTCAAGGCTCCAAACATGACAATTGATGATGGAGTTCCTTCAACGCTATTCATTTCTCTCCGTCAATCTATTTCAAAGCATATTATAGAACATATTGAAAACCAAGCCTTGAGCATGGGCCTAATATTGAGCCTTAGAACCTATAAGGATTTCCTACTAACTTTGAAATGTTCTTTTTGTTGCTGTAATTATTTAACTACGTCTTATTATATTAAGTTTACTTAGGTAGTGTATTTCTATTATTTAGGTAGTTTAATTTTATTACTTGAGTAGGACAGGATAATTGAGTACAAATCATTTCCTGCTTTGAAGGGATTTTTGTTTTTTCTTATCCTCTCAGATTTAGAAACTTAAAGGTTATCCCTTGTTTTTTGGTTTTATGCCTTACCCTCATCCTCATTAAATTTGGACTTTGGATAGCTATATATTGTAGCTCTTTCCTTCCATTGTATAAGTAATTTCTAATATTAGTCTCATATATTGAATATTGAAATTCTTTATTCAAATTTCTATTTTGTGATTAGCTATTAGACATTTGGTCTTGTGTAGAATTCTCGTTTGTGCAAACTTCTAACAAGGTATCAAAGCCATGATGTCCTAAATATAGTCCATTTCAAGATTTTTTAAGAGTAATAATATCAAAATCTAGGGGGATTTCTCTTTGTGATTTTTATTGCAAGTGAATTTTTAGTTTGATGGAGCAAATCTGAGCTCACCATGGCACCCAAAAGGCTTGAAAAAGTCACGATTGGCTTTCATATCACCAAAATTGAAGATCAAGAAGCTCATTTGCAAATAGGGGTTTGTTAATTGAATTTAGCATACAACTTGTTTCTAGGGCATTTTTAGGCTAAATGAACCTTGATATTCCATTTAAATGGCTCAAAAACCCCTATTTTCATATAAAATTTGCCTAGTTTTGGTGTTGGGTGAATTTCTGGCAATTTTTTTGCCTCAATAATATAATCATACCATACAATTATGGAAAATAAATTATTGCACAATATTGCACACGCTTACACCGTTAGAGTACCTACAAGCACTGTTCCAATGAAAGCACAACCACCACCACGACTAGTAGAAGAAATTGCCCTGCCACCAACATGGTTGTCATTGAGTCCCCTACTCCCTTCTTTACTCAGCAACAATGCAACTAGCGGCAACTCCCTCTACAACTGCTCAAATGCTCAAAACCACCTTTTAACCCAATAGCAATTTTTTGCCTTAGGCGGTTTTTCATGAGTGGTTTCTCTATATAGTGGTGTTGTTTCAAGGGAAGATAACAATGGTTTTGGCATCTATAAAGAATATTCTATCAAAAGGAATATACCATTGATTCGACGTCATATGACATCAAGTTGACTTCAACACCTTTCAACTTTTTCCCCCTTCTCTAATGCAATTTTAGTTAGTGCACTCAAACTTTAGAGACCGTGTCCATGTGCATATCAGCTTCAATTCTCAAGCAATTTTTCCTTTAAATGGGCTAATTTTTGTGAGCGCTTCGCAATGGTGCAAACAATTCCTAATTTTGGTGTCTCATTTTTCTAGAAATTGCAAATTCTCACAAGTAAAGCTGAGAAATTCTCATTTTTAGAACTTTTAGGGCTCCATTCAAACTCATAGATAATGTTTTTGGTTGCAATTTTTTTAAGTGCATAATTTTTCATGTACTCCTCATTGGTGTAGTCTAATTAATATCCCAATTTGTATCAAAAATTGTAGTTTCAGCTTTGTGTCTTATTTTTTGCATTTGTAAAACACTAAGATCAAGACCACTTCATTGATTTCACATGTGGCAACCATAATTGCACTAAATATAAAGTGCCATCATTGTATTTTGTTGGGAGGATCACTGATTAGTGAATTTGGAGGGATGAACATGTATTGGTTGTTTGCTTTCAATTCTTGTTGTGTATTCTTCCAATGGGGAAAATTCAAGTTGAACTCCAAACTCCTTACAACTATTCCTCGTGGAGACAATCGATATGGAATTATCTAAAGAAAAAATGTTGTACTAGATATGTAAATAAAACTATTGTTGAACCCACTAATGCCAATGCAAAGGCAATGTGAGATAAGCTATGAGAAAACTCTTGGTCAAATTTTCTCTCTAGTATCTTTCAATTTACAATTTCATCTTGAATCATGTAAAACACCTAAAGAGGCTTGGGATGCTATTGAAATATTGTATGGTAAAACTAACAAAATTAGGGGTTATCAAATTTATAATGATTTGTTGAATCTTGATCCTAACAGTTTTAAGTTTAACCACATTAAAGACTACATCTCAAAGATTAGACAACTAAGAACACAACAAAAGGACTATGAAATTGTGAAAGAGGATCTACAATTAATTTTGAATGTGTTATCCAAGCTTGGTTCTAAGTATTTAGTATTTGTTTCTGACTTTCACACCATTGGCTTTCTATGGGAGTTACATATGTTGAGCCTACGTTTGATACATTTTCTAATCTTCTAATTCAAGAGGAAGCAAAATTAATTCAAATGGACCTCATCAAGTCTTCTAAGCCATGAGCATTGCTGGCTAGTGAGCCTAAAGTATGGAAAGAATTGGGGAATCTTGAAAAGAAACAAAAGAAGAAAAAGGAAAAAGATAATGCACAGTCAAATTCTAAATTCTCTCCCTCAAATGGGGGATCATCTAAAAAGGAAAATCCCAAATGTGCATATTGCAAGAAACTAGGGCATGATGAGCATCTATGTTATTCAAAACAAATTGACAAGCTGAAGCATCTTCTAGAAGAACAAAATCAATTTGCCTTCAACTATGTCAAGAGGGTTCATCTTCTTCAAAGAAACACGAGGGGCATGCACTTGTTGCAGTTGCAAATTCTAAGTCAAGCAGATGATTCCTTGATTTTGGCGCTTCGCATCATATGGCTACTTCACAAAGTATGTTTTCTTCATTTCAGACTTGTTCTACACCAAATATCTTGATGGGTAACAACACATATATGCATGTTTGTGGGAGAGGGTTTGTTGGCATGGCTGAGGGATCCTTCAATGATGTCCTTCTTGTACCTTTATTGTCAACCAGTCTCCTTTCTATCTATCAAATCACACATAGTGGGATAGGGAAAAGTGTTGAATTCACATCAAACTTTGTGTTCATTGAGATTTGCTGAATGGAGATATTGTTGTAGTTGGCAAGTCAAATGATTGGTCTACATTGTACACCTCATATTTTGCTCCTGATGCCCCTTTAGTTGATAATCACACTCAAGCATCTAGTGTGGACATTTTTGAAGAGATATAGTATGGTCATTTGAACCTTCGAGTCCTTTCCTCAACTAAGGTTCTCGAGACATGCTAATTTTTCATCTCCTCCATCTCTTGCCTTAATAGAGTTCAATGTCACCTCCAATGAGGTTTCTATTGATTCTTTGTAGCAGAAGCATCTATGTCTTCTAGAGATAACTTATTGGGATGAGTGCTTGAAAAATATATCAAGTCCCTTCTTGCAGATTTGGACCCTTTCATGGACTTGAATTTTTTCTTTGACAACAATTCCATTGAATTTGTTGTCACTTCTTCTCTAGTTCTTGTGCCACTTTAGTTTCCATTGTGCTTTGACTTCCCACTATCTTTAGTTAGGCCTGGGACGCCTAAACCAATCTTGGCACCTCTCATCACCAACTTGGAGATTGCAAGACTATTACCAAAGATATTCATCTTGCATTTTCTTCCCTCTTTTCTAGATTGTGAAGAGCTTTGGCATGCACCATTGAACTTACTTCTTCTAAAATTCTGTTAGAGCTTGATTTCAAAGTCAACTTAGAAACTTGTGTGGTCTCAATCAATCACTTTCAAACTCAACTTTATTTTTCTAAATTATGATACGTTAAAGCCATTTTCAAAATTAGGCTTTATAAATAAAAATTCAACCTTTTAAGGCTCCAATCATGATAATTGGTAAATGACTTCCTTCTTTGAATCCATTCATTTCTTTGTGTCATCCCATAAATCTTTCAAAGCACATTGCAAAGCATAATGAAAACCAAATCATAAGTAAGGAATGTGAATATTGTTGGGACCAATATTAGACTAATAAAATGCCTAAGCATGCAACTTGAAGCTGCCACTTGGTTCATCTGCCCATCAGCAACATCATTTAAATACAAAGATGAAAGTCACGTATTGGGTCACATCAATGTTTTCATCACTCCCATCTTAACCATGGGCCAGCCAATGCATTAATAAGCAAAAAGAGTTCATACTGATGGAACTAATTGTTGAAAGGCATTGTTACAAATGACCCAAGTCTCAAATGCAAGTATTTTCCCAAAGGTTTCTTAATGTGAGCAGATCTCAATTACATGTTGTGGATGAAAAAATGCCTATGTTACCAATCTGCTCCCTACAAGACCTAGGTCCCAATCCAGTCCGGCCTAGGTTCGAGTCCAGATCCAATTCGACTACAGGGCCAGGCAAGGTCCCGCCATTCCACAACGAGTCTATCTTGGGTGAATTTGTTGGGTGCCTATGCCATAATAGAGAATTCCACCATTTTTTAATTTATTTTTTACCAAAAAGTGAAATTTGTTAGTGTTTTGTAGCGGCGGGAGGTATTTTCTCTTAAAGATAATTGATTTAAGGCAAGTCGGCCTTTGCATTGTAAAACAAATATTATATTTTCTAGGTCGTCCCTAAAAGAGAGCTCGCCTAGCTTGCAATATAAAGGAGAAGGTGTCTCCACATTAAGCATCAATTCATTCCATTCCAAATTCAAATTCCTTCAGCAACAAGTTCGCTTTTAAGAGCAGCAGATTCGCTTCAAGGAGAAGTGATTAATATTTTGTGTATTCAAGGAAATCGCACTATCTTCAAGTGCAGATCCATTGTATGAGATTCAGCCTTCCTAGGTCGTGATTTTGAGTGCTATTTCTGCACATCTATTTCTAATTTATGAGTGAATAATTTGTTGGGTTTTTCTCCCTCGAGTAGGAGGGTTTTCCCAAGATAAAATTCTATGTTCATTGTTCTCTGTGTTGTATTTTCTGCTTATTTGCATTTCTGATCTGAAAATTAACATGGTATCAGAGTGGGTTTAGGAAAGATCTGATCAGATTTGACTAAGCATTTTTTCATTGCAAATATTTTCCCTAGCAAGGTCCACTGAGGCTGCAATTTGTGATTAGACTAATTTTCCAGCATCTTTGAATACATAAAGGTGTTAAAGAAGCAAGCTTGCTCCACATAGAAACTCTGCATTTGAAGATTATCTACCGATTTATATTTTGGAGATTGTGGCCTCATTTTATCGAAGGCTTGTTGTTGCTTCATCGGAATCAAAGAATCTCGGTATCTGAAGCTTTATATTTTGCAGTCTGGAGGTTGTCCACATCAAGTAGTCGTTTCATCCTTTGAAATCGATATTGACTGCCAGATCGACCAAGGAAGCAGGTGTCGAGTAAAGACAAGTGTCGTCTCAGGGGAGGAGTCGAAGGTGTCAAGTATATGAACGGCTTAGATTATAATCTGGACAATACTCCTAAGAGACTATCGAAGGGATTGAATATTTATACATAGTATCAGAGATAATAACTCAACTTAGCATAGCTCATCTTGAGGGTCGACTGATCTTTCCAAGGCAAAACGTGACAGTAGGAGATCAAAACGTGAAGTTCTAGAACTACTGTGAATTTATCAAGTCAGGGCAAAACATTTCCAAATCTAAAGTGAATGTTTGAGCAAAATTGAAGGCAAATTATTGCAGATCTAAGGGAAAACTTTGAAGGTGAATTTGTGCAGATCTAAAATTCAGATATTTGGAGGAGCAAATCCATAGCAGAAACACAAGGTACATCATCAGGCGAAGATGATGATTGTCGGGAGTAGAAAAATGGCTACAACTAAATCAACAAAAATAAGTTCTATTATGTATAATTCCTTTAATTGTTCTATCTAATGATATTTGCTAGATGACTACATGGTTCATTTGTATTGGGGTAGTTTGATTTTATGAACTATCGCTAATCTCTTTAAAATGCAAGATGGATCAAGGAGAAAAAAGGATGATGGATTAATTATCAAAGATTGCATAAGGAATTTAAAGGGAGGAAGAGCTTGAGGCATCCTGTGAGGAAGTCATACTGGCTGGAGAAATGAACAAACATGGAGACATAGCTTGCTGCCAAGGGATTGAGTTGGTAGCACATAACTCTCATGATTCTTCACTAGAGACATCTCTCGAGGGCACAAGGTTGGGTCAGCCTTGGATGGAGTGTTTGCATCAGCAAAGAAGATTGAGAAGGATGAAAAAACTAAACAACGGTACGACAGAAATCCTGTCCTCCTAATTTGGAACAGCAATCTATGGTTCTTGCATGGTCAACTATTGGCAGCCCTAGAAAGAATTGTGGAAAACAGTGAGGTTCCTATCAAAGATCATTGGAGAAGACATGCTAATGGCTATTGGATTGAGAGTTGTGAAAGCAAAACAGTTTTCAGTTCTTTGCGAGTTGGGTAAAACAATGACATGTCTGGGAAGAGGACTAAGGTTCTGAGATCCGTCAATGGAGGGGAGTTCACTTCCAGAGGATTTTTGTAATCTCTGTATTGAGGCAGGGATCAAGAGGGAGTTCTGTGTTCAACAAAATGGAGTCCTATGACACGAGGAACTAGAGTGACTCATTGAGAAGAAGTGAAGGTGTTAGCTAAGTAGGTTGCAGTATTGCAAGGCCAGGTGCTAAGTCTTTGGAAGGCCTCTTCAGCTGCAGAGAACAGAATTGCGCAAGGCATTCAACCTTATTTTGACATTGGTAGCACCACAAACCTATTTAGAATAGGTTGATCTGGGATAAGGTCGAGGAGGACTAAGTCCTGGACTCTCGCAAGTCAATTAAAGGGAGTAGTGTTAGAAGTGTGTGTTGGAAATCATTCCTCTAAGGCAAACATTGCAGGCAATCTTGGACGAGGAGGTCAGGAGGTTGATGCGGGTACTTGGAGCTCCAAAGGGAGTCGCAGCATCATTAAGATTGGTGTAATGTATATTTCTCTGAGACAAAGAAATATGAGGTGAAAGCCCTTGTAGTGTATATTTCTCTGAGACGGAGAAATATGAGGTGTCTCAGAGAAATATGAGGTGAAAGCCCTTGTAGTGTATATTTCTCTGAGACTGAGAAATATGAGGTGAAAGCCCTTGTACAAGATCACATCTCTAAGACTGAGCTATGTTTCCCACAATTGGGTGTAGCCATTGTGGACATCGTGTTGAGAGACTCCATGACGAGGATATTTGAGAATACCTCCCTAGCTAAGAGGGAGTGTTAGTGTTTTGTAGCGGCGGGAGGTATTTTCTCTTAAAGATAATTGATTTAAGGCAAGTCGGCCTTTGCATTGCAAAACAAATATTATATTTTCTAGGTCGACCCTAGAAGAGAGCTTGCCTAGCTTGCTATATAAAGGAGAAGGTGTCTCCACATTAAGCATCAATTCATTCCATTCCAAGTTCGAATTCCTTCAGCAACAGGTTCACTTTCAAGAACAGCAAATTCGCTTCAAGGAGAAGTGATCAATATTTTGTGTATTCAAGGAAATCGCACTATCTTCAAGTGCAGATCCATTGTATGAGATTTGGCCTTCCTAGGGCCTGATTTTGAGTGCTATTTCTCCACGTCTATTTCTGATTTATAAGTGAATAATTTGCTGGGTTTTTCTCCCTCGAGTAGGAGGGTTTTCCTAGGATAAAATTTTGTGTTCATTGTTCTCTGTGTTGTATTTTCTGCTTATTTGCATTTATGATCTGAACATTAACACAATTCACCCCCCAAACCTTAAAACATGGTATAGAAGACATCTAAAAGAAAAAAACAAACTTATTTCTCATATTGTGAATGAAAAACAAAAATATTATCCTCCATTGATAACCTTGTTTTTCTTGCTTACCATTGCATGAATAGAATTGAAGATTGATCGCTGACCATTCTAAGCTAGTTGTTTTGCTATTCTTATGCATTTGCAAGAGTTCATTTGTTGCAAGGAGATCGTAGAGGAAAATTTGTTCGAAAGAGATAGGTTTTTTTAAGTTTTTGGTTTCTTTTTCCTACAATTTTTTTTTACAAATGAACACTCTTGTTTTGTTTTGACACTTTTGTTTTGTTTTCATTCTTCTAGGTATATATAACAAATGCTTAATTTTTAAAATGAATTAAATTGTATTTATATATTTTAGTTTTCATTTGTTTCAATCTAAGTCACAGGATTCGCCGAATATCAAGCATGACATTCGATTTTTGGCGAACTTCAAAATTTTCTATTAAATTCGTTAAAATTCAGCTTGGGATTCGTACGGAAAATGCCACCCGAGTGTGAATCCAAATAACACAGCTAACCCCATAGTTCTGGAAAAATCAATCAATCAAGCCCACTTGATCATCGCGATAAGGTAAGATTCAGGCCTATGGCGTTGATAGCATGCTCTATAGCGCCTTCAAAGCTTAGCACCATTGTCTCAAGGAATTTATTTATATCATCGCCAATGTGATCGAACAAAAAATCTCTTCTGGCATGCATCGAAATTCCACTCACCGATTACTTGGGTTAAGAGCTGCTAACCGGACAGCCATGGTGGCTGCGTTTGCCTCACAGACTTCCTTATTTTATTTCCCGTGATTGTGGACTGGAAGAAATTTGAAGTATTTAAATTAAATTAAACAAATATATTAAATGCTCGGAGTTTATATCTATATGCAGTGCTCGTCGGTAATATTAATCATTACTGCCTTTTATGAGCACGATTTATGTGTGGGCGGCACCGATTTTAATTTAAATACTTTATTAAATGTTAATATATTAATATATTAAATGTTAATATATTAATATATTAACATTTAATATATTAATATATTAAAATTTAATATATTTAAAGTATTTAAATTAAATTTAGCGAATATATTGAAATTTAATATATTTAAATTAAATTAAATTTAACAAATATACTAAATTTAATATAATATTATTTTATTTTAAATTTAACATTTTATATAAGGCAAATTTAATCCAAATTTTTTACTTTTCGAAATTTTTCCTTGCCGAACTTCATACGAATTTCAATGTTGCCGAACTCGAATTCGAATTCGAACCTTGTGACTTAGGTTTCAATTCTTCAAATATGTTGTTTATTGAACTTGTTGTCTTGAGTATTACAATGGCATCCAGTTCAAGCTTTGTGAGCCAACCCCACTTCAAAATAAACCCAAACTCTCCCCTTTGGAAATATGTTGAAATGGTATAACAACTTCCAAGTGGTGGGGTTTATGTTTGGATTTGTAGTGAATGTAATGTTAGATATTTGAGCTCATACAATCAAGTGAAAAGCCATTAGTACAAGATCCTTGAAAGAGGCATGAATTTTTCCCCAAGAAAAGATGGTAACAACATTCCAAAACCACAAATCTTGGCATATATTGATGAGCAAAAGAAAGCTGATCAAGCAACAAGCCATAAATCACATCATCCTTTATTAAAGAAAGGATCTTGAGGGATGAAGCCCCCTCCACCACCTTCTCATTTTCAACCTACAGAGAACACCCATTTTTTTCCTCATTTAAATAACAACTTGTGGCATATACACGTAAAAAATCAAAGGGACCATTGGAAATGGCACTTCATAACGAGTTTTGAGAGATTGGCGATCAACACGTAGCGAGATGTGTCTATGCAAATGGAATGGCATTCAATGTTGTTCGCTCACCATATTGGCAACAAATGGTGAAAGCAATTAATGAGGCTCCAAAAGGGTACAAGGCCTCAAGTTATGAGAAGGTGCATAGCACCTTATTGGACAAAGAGGTGAAATTTGTAGAGTCCTTGAAGCCCATAAAGGATTTGTGGGCTGATATAGAGGTGTCCATCTTTTTTGATGGATGGAAAGATGCAAGAAATTGGCCATTGATCAATGCTATTGCAGCATCCGCTAAAGGAGCAATGGTTCTAACTTCTAAGAGTAGTGGATTGTGAAGGGGAGGTTAACGATGGTGCATTTATTGCTAACATTATTTTTCAAGCCATTGAGTAAGTGGGCCCTTGAAATGTTGTGCAAGTTATAATAAACAATAACAAAAATTGTAGAGCGGTTGAGTTATTGGTTGAGGAGCATTATTCACACATTTTTTGGACACCTTGTGTTGTCCACTCCCTCAACCTTATGCTACAAAAAATTAGCATCAAAATTGATTGGATCAAACAGGTGTACTTTGAGGCCAAAGAGATCCAAATGTTCATCACCCACCACCATATGTCAAAAGACATATTTAGAACATTCTCGAAATTGGAGTTCTTAAAGGTATGTTAAATATGTTTCACTTTAGTAAGCTTTTTAATTTTTTTTTAATTTTAATTTTTGAAAATTTTATTTTTTTAATTTTGATTTTCAAACAAGTTGTTGAGATACTTTTTGCTTCCAACATAATTGTGTTGATAAAACTTGTGAAGGTTTGTGAGACACTTTCTAACATGATCATCAACCCAAATTGGTCCATATGGAGGCAATCTAGCACTACAAGGGCAACAAATGTTAAGCAAATGATCCTGGATGACATTTGCTGGGGTCATGTCGAGTATCTCATCAGTTTCACTGAGCCCATATTGAGCATGATCTGTTATACCGACATGGATAGGCCTTGTTTGGGTGAGATTTATGATGGCATCAACAAAATGATTGAGAAAATAAAGGTCATCATAACTGCAAAAAAGAAAGATCTTGAAGAAATTTTCTTCAAATAACTACACAAAATCATTGAAGAGAGATGAAACAAAATGACCACTCCGCTACATCTTCTTGCCTTTGCATTGAGTCCCAAATATTATAGTGTTGAGCTCCTTTCTGTGACAACAAGGGTTGCCCCATACAGCAATGTTGAAATTGGTCAAGGGTACAAGGCAACACTTCGCGGACTCTTCATTGATCGTGGCATGCAAGATATAGTGAGGGTTGAGTTCAAGGATTTTGCATACTCCAACGACTTTAGTATTGATGCTCTTTGGGACAAGTATAAGGTCGATGCTCATAGTTGGTGGCACTTCCATGGCCAATCATTCACGCACCTACAACCTTTTGCGATCCAAATTTTATTGCAAGTAAGTTTTACAAAAAAAAACTTTTACCTTTAAAGTTTTATTTATATTTAAGTTTTATAATTTAGATTTTTTAATTTTGTAATTCTTACACTCTAATTTTGTCTTAATATTTTTCTAGTTCATTTGCATCTAAGAGGAATTGGAGCACATACTCCTTCATCCACTCAGTCAAGCACAATTGACTACACTCAAATGAGGCAAAGGACTTGGTGTATGTGCATTCAAACTTGCAGCTCCTTACACACAAACAAAGTGGCTACAAGGAAGGGGACACAAGGAAGTGGGATATTGAGCCAGAGCATATTGACTTGGATGCTTCCACTTCCCACTTTGTTGTACTTGATGTTGACGATGAGCCAACTAGTGAGCATGAGAGTCAGAGTGCTAGTCCCAATGCCAGTGCCAGTAGCAGTGTCACTATTTGTGGTTCTTCTAATTTACAAGTGCCTACATCATCTAATATGGATGGCAATGATGATATTTTTGAAGACTTGACATTTGACATTATTATTTTTTAACTTTAATATATATCATGACATTCAAGTTTGGCTGATGTTTGACTATTAATATGGTGGTTTTGTTTATTATATAATATAAGATGCCATGTGTGGTGTATTTTGAACTTAATTACTGCTGCAAATATGTATATATTTCTGATTTTTATAAGTTTTTGTATGGATGAACCCAAAACAAACCCAACAAAAAATTTGACCGAACCCACGAACTGAACCCTCGAATCCGAATCCGAACTAGTATCAAGACCTGTAACTTAGAAAAATGTTATCATAAATCAGATTATATTGTACAAATGTCAAGCTTAATCATGCAACAACAAAAAATTATTACAAGCTCGATCACAAAATGGAGTCGTCTAACATTAAAGAAAACCATGGCAAATGAATACAAGCATATCATTATGGATAAAAAAGATTGACCTAAGAAAGGTGAAAAGGGGGCAAGGCTTTCCTTCATGGAAATAGTTTCACAATATTTTTTTCATTAGAATCTTATGCAAATTTAATTGATTATAGTTTAAAATTGCAAGACAAGGGCTTGACTAGAAGTCGCCATATGCTTAGAAGTTAAGATCATAGTGTTGAAGAGTGTTTAGTGATTTTCTGTTTCTATTTGTCTTTCTTTGCATGTCTTTCATAGCTTGTTAGTATTTTGATCTCTGTTTTCACCTTCAATGGCTCTATGCAGGGGGGGAGGCTGCCTCCCCTTCTGCTCATTTAGGGACACAATAGTTGGATCTAGATCTTCAATCCAAAGCTAGTATTTTGATCTCTGTTTTCACCTTCAATGGCTCTATGCAGGGGGGGAGGCTGCCTCCCCTTCTGCTCATTTAGGGACACAATAGTTGGATCTAGATCTTCAATCCAAGAGAAGGAAATCGATGTTGTGATCGCAGCACTAGGCAAAAAAAAGATGGCTCCAACAAACAATGGATCAAATTCTTCCATGTCTTCCCTTGAGAATTCTCCACTTATTAAATAATCTAGATGTGGGTAAATTCAAGAAAAATGTCTCCACCTTCCAAGGTAGGAATTTGATATATCATTGCTTGGGCTCCTAACAACACTTATTTAATCTTTCCATTTTAAAACTGAAATTCCACATTAACTTGGGCGATCACATTCTGAAGGGAGTCAGCCCTGGAACAAAATTTTAATTATTATTTAAATTTATTATTTAATAATCTGAGTCAGCCTCCTATTGGCAAATATTCTGAGTCGGCCCCTCTTGCAAAGGTTATTATTATTATTTATTTAACTTAGTTATCTACTTTTCAATGCCATACTTTAGTACTGCAATCTGTAAATGGCAGGGACATGGCAGAAGAAGACAAAAATAAAAAGGCTGACAGATCACGTGGAAATCCAGGCAGTGGTAATGGTTTTTATGCTAGGCGCATTATCCTTAGCACACGCCCTTAAATAAATTTTGAGAATTTTGAACAGGTGATCGCTGCCACCACCTCAACGCATTAAGAGTCCTCAAACTAAATAAAAAAATTGCTTGTTTTTTAAAACAGCACCAAAGGAGCCGCAGCCTTGGACAAGTCAAAGGAAAGACTATCTAAACTCCCAAGGGCTGACGTAGAGGTGGGGGAAAAGTCCCAAAAAGAGCCTTTAAAATTGCTGCAATATTCAAGGTCAACGCAGGTGCAAAAACAGATTTAAAAATTTTAATTGTGTTTTATGATCAGCACACTAATTTGAGAAGACTTGAAGTCACATTTGGCTGCCAACTATTGAAGGAGAGAATCAATCAGGTTCATTTTAAATCATTTGAAATTATTAAACAATATTTAAACAATGTCTCTTAATATTATTTGTGAATATTTTATTCACTGAGTGGAATTTTCAAAGCTGTTTTAATTTGTTTAAGTAGTGTAATAAAAATCCAACAGTCAGAATTGCATATTCTATTTAAAGAAAAATTGAGCAAATTTGTTGGATATGTTTAAAAAAAATCTGTAGAGATTGTCAGGAATTTTTGGGAAGGAATATTTCACCTCTAGCAATTATGGGTGAAGCAATGGAGTATTTTGAATATTTGCTTTCAGCCAGGGTTGACTGTTATGTCCTCTTTTATTCCTTAATATTAAGCACAATAATTATGTCATGCCCCCACTAAGGAATATGCCTTACCAACCAGATCACTGCAGTAATATGTAATTATTTATTAAAAAAAAATTGAATTAAAATAATACTTAAAACTTTGTTTATGGGCCGACTCCTCTTAGAATGTGATCACCCAAGCTAAAGAGGCATTTCATGGTCAGTGATTAATAATCTCCCAAAAAGCAGCGATTAATATTAGACAAAGGAAGGCAGCAATGGATAAAAGGAGCGCTCAGAGTAGTCATTAAAAAGCAGCGATCAAGTTTGAAGAGGTAACAATTATTTAAGAGGAATCATGATTTTTGGAAGTCATTATCTTTCAAAAGGGTGTGTCTCTTCACTCAACCATGAAGGATGTATAAGAAGGGTCAAATCATTTGTGAGAGGCATCGATTGGATCAAGCAAGCAGATCAGAAAATAAAGAGAAATGGAAATCAGAATAAGAAGTATATTAGCAGAAATTTATTTCAAAAATAAATCTGGTAATAGGTAGAATTATAGACATATATATACGTGTTCCTACCATTGTCACATTTGCAGAAAATTAATGATCTTTGTGAATAATCAACATGCTTCTCTTTATTATATGCGATAAGGGATTCGTATAATAATCTATTTTGAATTTAGAGAATTGGATTGCAAATAGGGAGGCTGATCAACCTTCCAGGTTCACGAGAGGTGAAGGAAGACCGGCCTTCATGCTCTTATCAAGTACGCCACCCCGAGATGGAATGGAAGACCGGCCTTCCATGCCCTTGGGCGATCAAAGAGGATGACCAGCCTCCAAGGTGAACTGAGGGATGGAAGGGCGACCCACTTTCCATGCTCTTGCAGTACAAGAGCGACCACCCTTGAGACTCTGGTTTGCAAGCATTTCAACGAATTCCTAATAAGATTATTATGGGAATCCACATTGGAATGGCTATTGCCTTAATTAGATTTTGATTTGACTAATGTACATGGATATAATGATTTTTACTAATGATTAGTAGTATATATATATATATATTATCATGGTTTATGATTTAATGTGAATTTCTAGTGACTAATATTGTGTGCAAGACCAACCTTGAGACTCTGGTTTGCAAGCATTTCAACAAATTCCTAATAAGATTATTATTGGAATGGCTATTGCCTTAATTAGATTTTGATTTGACTAATGTACATGGATATAATGATTTTTACTAATGATTAGTAGTATATATATATATATATATTATCATGGTTTATGATTTAATGTGAATTTCTAGTGACTAATATTGTGTGCAGGACCTAAACCAAGATTTATCTTATAGAGGACAATTTAATTGATAATTTCATTTTTCTTAAATATATTTCATTTCTTATTTTGATTGGAATTGTGATTTTAGGGCAAAATATAGAGATATCCCAACAAGGGACATTACATTGACAGGAATCCCGTAGAACAGGACAGTTTTCTAGAGCACATCCCCAAATTAATCAGTGAAGAGAACAATTCAACCTTATACCTTGGAAGAAATAAAACTAAAAGCATTAGTTTTTGGTCACCACAAAGGCAAGGTGCCGTTTCCCTGCTAGTTTCTTTCAGACCTTCTGGGATCTTTTAGGCCAATCATTGCTGTTGTTAATGAGTCTCCAGCTTTCAAAAAGGTTCTCAAAAGCTTCAACTGTACTTTCTTAGCTCTCATACCTAAATGGCCAACCTGAGCTCCTTTGCAGATTTTAGACCTATTGTTCTGTGTAATACAATATTCAAAATCTTAGCTAAAGCTATAGTGCATAGGTTGAAACCTCTTCTTCCTGCTATCATATCCAAAGAACAAGAAAATGTTGTTGGAAGGCCGTCAAATTTTGGATGGTATTATGTTTGCACTTGAGGATTGTTGCTCCCTCACGTTGGAAAATAGGAAAGGGATTCTTATCAAACTCCACATCGTGAAAGCATGTGATAGGGAAAACTAAGTTTTCCTTCAATCTGTTCTCCCAGCATTTGGTTTTAATTGGAAGTGGGTCTCTTTGGTCACAAACAACTCTGTCAACTAATTCTTTTCTGTGTTGATTAATGCAAGTCCTGGTGGTTTTATCCCAAATTCTAGAGGCCTTAGACAAGGTAATCCTCTTGCACCTTATTTATTTATTATCATGGCTGAAGCTCATGGCAGGAAGATTTGCCATGAGCAAATCAGCAGACAGATAGTTGGCATTCCTTGGTAGGGAGTGCTTAACTCATTTAAAATTTATTGATGACACCTTTCTTTTTGAAAATGAAAGCATGGTAGAGATTCAAATAATTGAAAACATTCTCAGCAACTTTGAAGCAGTATCTGGCCAAGCTGTTAATGATAGAAATCCAAAATTTTCTGTATCAACTGCAATCCTGGAATCCAAAGAGCCTTTTAGAAGTAGTTGGGTTTTCCTCTGGGAGCTTTTTCAGAGAAAAATATAGGTATACATTTATTCTCTGGTGCTAGAGGGGCCAAGCTTTGGGGCAAATTAGTCAAAAATATTAAGAGTAAATGTGTCTGGAAGGCAAAATGGCTGTCTTCTGGAGGTCGAGCATTCTTGATTAGCTCAGTTCTCCAGATTATCCCTATTTATTTATTCTCAGCCCAAATCAATGGTTAAAGTTATCAATAGTACAGGCAGCAATTTCTTTGGGTAAGACAATAGCAGGGAACAGAAATTTCAATTGATTACTTGGAACACTCTGTGCACTTCTAAACATGCTGGTAGTTTGTGTTTCGGAGGATTACAACTTCACAATTTAGGATTAAGGGCTTAGTAAGTATGGCAATTTTTTTATAATTGCAAAAGCTTTGGGAGTAGAATGTTGCGCAACAAAAATCTTGACTCTCAGCAGAAGGGCAGAATTTTCACTAAACAATTGATGGGTGCAGTCTCTCATATGTGGAAAGCCATTTTGGAGCCAAGGCATGTTGTATGTGATTACCTCTCAAAAGAATTGAACAATGGTGAATCAGCCAATTTTTGGACTGATTTGTGGTGTGGTTTTCCACCTTTAACAAAGGTTGAAGGTTTGGCTAAGATACAGAAGGATTAATGACAGTAGTGGGGTGGTTTCAAAGTTTGTGACTATTGTCTGCATGGATCAGAAACAGTTTTGGGTGTCATGTTTGAAAGGATCTCTTGAAAAGTGGATCTCCTGATGCTCAAATTCACCTTCTTACTTCTCTTCTAGATCGAGGGAAAATTATTTCCAATTATGGGGAGGATGTTTAACATTGGAATTGTCACAAGCATGGTTTCTTTCAGGCTTAATGCAGACTACAAAAGATTGGTGAGCAGGGAATTTGTCTCTGAGTGGCTTGCCAACAAAATCTGGTCTTGTTAGGGTCCTTCCAAAGCAATTTTTTTTGCTTGGCTGGCTTGTCACTACTAGCTTATATGGGAGAGGGTTTCATAGGCTTTTAACTTCTCCTATGTTTTTCCTAGAAAAGTTGCTAACCTTCTACCATCTTGACCTTGCCCTCCTGCTATGTTGGCTCTTCTTTTGGGATTTGCCATTAAGAGCACTCTGCGGGTGTTGAGGCTAGAAAGAAATAAAAAACTTTTTGAAGATAAGGAGCTCCCTGCTATTAGATGCTGGAACCTTATTAAATGTATCATCTAAAGTTAAGTGAAATCACATCTCAAGATCAGTATTTTCTGCTCATTATGGAGTAAGACTGCACTTGGGAATTGGGAAATTTCAGTTCTACTCACCCCTTGGAGTGGAAGCATACAGTCTTTGGTCACAAGTGAGAAGGTGTCTTGGAACCCTCCAAACGAAAGCTGGTTTAAAATCAATTTTGACGGTGCTTCCCATGGGAATCCAGGTTTAGCGGGCGCTGGATGTGTCATAACTCATAAGGAACAATAAATGTGACTTTGTGCATGGAGGATCTCATTTCCTGGGCATTTGCACCAATAATGAAGCAGAACTCTTCAGCTTAGAGCAGGTATGTTTGAGAATTTCGGATAGAAGGGGATTCAAAGATTATTGTTGCATCTCTTCTTAATAATAAGAGATCTAGCTCGAGGCTCAATGCTATTCTGATTGAAATGTGGCTGCCAAACATAGATTCTTTTCCTATCCTATTTCTCATTGCTTCCACAATGCAAATCAAGCAGCAGAGACTGAGAGAATGATAAATGAGGGAACTGATCCAGAGCCCATTGCTTCCTTAGAAAGTGGAGTTGTTTCTTCTTGCGCAGGTTGAAAGAACATTCTTGATGCTGATAAGAAGAACCTATTCAATGAATTCAGTTTAGCAAGGTTTTGGCCTTTAGCAAGCTGGATCTTAATTTTCTTATAGCACTGCTGTAATTGCCTCCTTGGATTCACTATCTTGGCCTCTTCTCTTGGTCAGATGACCACTTCTGTGTTATTTATCAGAGTTCTTTTGTTCTGGCATTGATTGGGTCCTCCGTGTTGGAGCAGCTTGTAATAGTCACATGGAGAATTGACTAATAGAATTGCTGTGGTGCATCCAGGCATTGGGTTTTTAAAACTCTTCAGTTGTTTTTTGTTTAACCTCTTCAAGGTTTTTCAGTGTTCTGTGTTGATTTATTTCTAACACAATCCTGGAATCAAAACAGGATACAGCAGCTCTCTTGCAATGACAAACAACTGTAGCTCTCAATTAGGTTTAGATGTGATAACTCTGTCTTTACCCTCTGCAGTTATCACTCATAGTTCATTGCTTACATTCTCTAAATTCTGGAAAAGTGTGTCAGAATTCAAGTGTTCACAACACACAAGAATCTCCTTTCTTAACAGGTTCTATCACTGTGGCCACCAAGGAATGTTTCTGAATCTTGTTTAGTTCTTCTCATTTCTCAAAGTCCATTGGAAACTGGGAATGGCCAATCAAGGAGAGAGATCAAATTCATTTTGCAACAACACAGGCACGGTATATGATCACCATACAATATTAGAGTTATGCCTTTACTTTCAAATGACTCTAATCTTAAATAAATTTCTGCATACAACAAAACTGATGGGCATGGTAAATGATCACAACACAAAGTTACGAGAACCCTCTATTGTTGCCATTGTTGGCAATTGGTTTGGCAAGAGCAAGACAGACCTCTTCATGGGCATCTGGAATGCTCACTCCTCAGTAGGTATTATATGTGTTACCCTTCTATGTATAGCGATGGTCATTTACTACCCTTATTTAGCTGTTTGGTGGATTGCTCTGCTGGGAGAGATGTTCGGATAAGGAAGTTATGTTTGTTTGGTGGGATGCTCTGCTAGGCACTGTATTGTGGATTGGTCACAATATCTTTAGTTTTTATTGATTGTATTGTCATCTGAATTTGGTGACTCGGTTGTTACTGAGATCTATTATTAGTTGGAGTCAAGGGCTCATTCGTATTAAGTGACCAAAGCTTACTTTTAACATTTTTCTTTGACTATTTCAATATAATCAGTTGTGGGTATCCCTAAATCCTCATTCATAGAAAAGAAAAAAATCAGGATAAGAATGAAGAAATGAGGCTCCAAAATTGTTTTAAGGATCAAAGTGCATTTTCGGCTTATTAGTACCTGCCTCAGTAATAGCGTTCAAAATCATTCACTTTTCAATTAGTGAGAGTCAAATGAACCATTCATTTGTTCAAATTTTCAAAACAATGTTAAGTTTCTCTGTTCTAATATTTGAAATGATTTTCATTGGCTTAAAATTCTCTCTTATTTGTACCATCACTTTTTTGAGGGATTTTCTGTAGTTTTCATGGAAAACAATTTCACTTTATCTGTAGTCAGAATACAGTAAGATCATTTCAAGTGACAAGTTGCCTGACTGATTTATGAGTTCCTAGGGTACCAATCTTAACATTTATGACATTCAGACAGCAACTGTGGGATCTGCTATGCTTGCTGGTGTTCACTAAAGGAGCTCAAATAACCAGACATGTAAGGTAGAGATTCATTCCAAGGACTTCGGCCACATTCAATCTGTCAAATTTTCAATCATGAGCATTATATTTTGTTGGTCTATGTTTCATTTTATCATGTAAGGTGTAGATTCATTACAAAGTCTTTGGAATGCATTCTCTAGAGCTTGGAGTGCATGTACACCATCTCATAGAATAGTTTTGACAGGAAACGTGTGCCACTTAAGGCAATTCTTATTCACACTGCCTTTTTCAACATTTCACCCCACACAAATTTATTTCTTGCAAAAAGAAACCCTCAAGAGAATTAAAATAGGGATATATGGAATTAAAGTTATACCTGTCTTAATAGTTCCTGCCTGTGGGAGGGAAACTTATGTTTTCAGTAGAGCATATTAATTTGCATTAAAAACTGTGCCGAGGAAAAAATTTGAGTTACTAATGTTACTGTTTTTTTCCCTATTTTGTAGAGCAGATAATTATCACCATATTCTTTTTTCATTGGTTTTAACTTTTAAGATATTTTCCTAGGTAGTTTTTTCAATTTCTAATTAGTAAAATCAAGCAAAAATACTTCCACTATTTTGTAAATCATGCAATAGGCATAGATTATACCGTTTTGTAATGTTATGCAGGGCAGGTTATTCTAGTGTTCAAATTCCTTCGCATTGGCAGCTAAAATGCTACTTGGCACGCAGCAGACAGGTGTAAGGTGTTAGATATAGATATCAAGCCACCTGTTGCATTGCATGTTGGAATGACTTGTCATCTCTCTGCCTCTGATCAAACATCGACCATGTGCATCTTGTTGCTGGCCAAATGCAGAAGTCTCTTCTACAGTTCTACTGAGTGCTGTTAAATGCAATCTCTTGGGTAATACCAGTGAAGTGTAGAAGGGAGGTCCAGGTCTGGCAATCCCTATCGAGTATTCCAAAATAACTTGTACATTCTTGTTATGCACCACCAGGTGACATCAAAACATTGACTCTAGGGTGGATGGCTATTGGAAGGGAGAGATAGAGGTATCAACCTGAAAGTTGAGGCATGCACTCTAACAGCACACTGTTTTTATTCAACAAGTTCTGGTAAAATTCTTAAATCAATTGGTATACAATTTTCTTGCAAATGTCAAATTTTCAGGTCTAGCCAAAGAGCATCAGGCTGGGGTGAAATGTGCTTGTAGTCATTTGCAGAAGGTGTGGGATTTCATCTTCACAGGCTTTCAAAGCCAAGGAGCTCAACGGTTTTTGAAAGCCCATGCATGCCAATGAGTTTCTAGAGAGAGCAAACAAGTTTGCTGATATTATACTGTGCTCATCTGTCAAGGTAGTTTTCCCATGATCTCTTTTTTCCTTTAAGTTATTTAATATCTTTGACATTCTTCTGTGGGTTTTGTTTTGTATCCTCTGATTTTTTCTAGAAACGAATATGCATAGGCATTTTGGTTTAAGTTTAACTGTAATGATCATTTTAAATGGACTATCACTATATATTCCAATTGTAGCATGCATTTTTATGAAGCTTAATCAGATTCATAATTGTTCACACTGTTTTAGCAGGGAGCAGAATGGACGAAACCTGGTCAAGCCATTTAAACAAGATATGCACAAGAACCCTATTTTGAGTGGCCTGCTGCTTTCACCTAATCAGGCATCTGCTAATAGTTTGTCAGCACCAATAAGATCATCAGGAGGTGTATTTTAAAGCTTAACATTTTTTGAATTTTCTTTTTGTTTGAAATGTTTGGCATTTGTCAAACAGCTATCTACATCATTATCCTTGTTCAGATTATGTATGAAGGTATTATACTGTAGTGGGAATATCATTATACGAAATTCTTATCTGTACATCAGGATAGCTACGATACCGATACCTCTTTACTGGTTATTAGCATGACTGTGCGAATGACGACCTTCAAACACTAACATCCTTTTACGGTTCCAGTCAATGTCTTATTTTTTTCCCAATCCATTCCTCCTTATTGCCCACATCCTGAATGTTTATGAACATGGTCATCAAATAGTTCATATGAGCATACTGAAACACTTGCTAGAAATATGTTTTACTGAGTAACCGTCTGTGGCAGTCTCCTATTGCTATAGCACAGTAGGGTAGCGATTCATAATTCAACATGCATTGTATGCAGGCCTCAGGTCTGTGATGAAAGCAACAGAGGAATCAACATTATACCCATTCTCACTGAGGTTCTGAATTCTGGTGTACCCATATTGCTTTACAGGTAATCATTCTCATTAAACTAATGAACAAAGATTGTTCACTATTGTTAATGCTGATTTGAGAAAAATTGTGCTAAAATATCAAATGAAATCTACAGTGAAGGTCAGAACTCAATTGTGCGATCCATTTTGCCGACTTCCCTGTCTTGCAATACACTAATGCATCTTTGGCAGGACTTGAGCTGCTTGGCAGTCCTTGTTTTGTATTTTATATTTATTTCATTTCCTACTTTTTCTTGATATTTCTTTTCTTTACTTCATCATTGATTGTTATTTTTGCCTTCTATTTTTATTATATATAATTATTTATATACTTTGTTAATTTTGTATAAGGAAATGTCAGGCCCTCATTTACTGATTAATTGTCAGACCAGCAATAATTTATGACAGATGGAATAAGAAAGGAAAGGTCCTTTTATAGTCCACGATACCAGGCGATCTGTTTTTGGTCTACAGATGGCTTACAGGATATGGGACTCCTCGTACTCCCAATATGAGGGAGGCACCTAACTCGTGCTCCACAATACGGGGCGTACATACCTTACCCCTGCAGGATTTGAACTTGTGGCCTCTCTTTCAAGTGTACAAGTTCTCCACCACTAGGCCAACTTGGGGATTTGAATAGATATCTTGATTGCATTTCAGTGTGGTCGATTCGCTGGGAAAACAAAACCAGTGACATTATCATAAGCTCTTGCGCAGGTGAAACTCGTTCACTCCTGATAGCGGGAGAATGTCTTTCTGTCATTTTTGTTGATCCCCAGCAATTGATCATTGCTGCCAAACCCACAGCCTCTACGCAAAAACTATTCTTTGTGTTGATCAGGCTGGGGTGAAATGTGCTTGTAGTCATTTGCAGAAGGTGTGGGATTTCATCTTCACAGGCTTTCAAAGCCAAGGAGCCCAACGGTTTTTGAAAGCCCATGCATGCCGATGAGTTTCTAGAGAGAGCAAACAAGTTTGTTGATATTATACTGTGCTCATCTGTCAAGGTAGTTTTCCCATGATCTCTTTTTTCCTTTAAGTTATTTAATATCTTTGACATTCTTCTGTGGGTTTTGTTTTGTATCCTCTGATTTTTTCTAGAAACGAATATGCATAGGCATTTTGGTTTAAGTTTAACTGTAATGATCATTTTAAATGGACTATCACTATATATTCCAATTGTAGCATGCATTTTTATGAAGCTTAGTCAGATTCATAATTGTTCACACTGTTTTAGCAGGGAGCAGAATGGACGAAACCTGGTCAAGCCATTTAAACAAGATATGCACAAGAACCCTATTTTGAGTGGCCTGCTGCTTTCACCTAATCAGGCATCTGCTAATAGTTTGTCAGCACCAATAAGATCATCAGGAGGTGTATTTTAAAGCTTAACATTTTTTGAATTTTCTTTTTGTTTGAACTGTTTGGTATTTGTCAAACAGCTATCTACATCATTATCCTTGTTCAGATTATGTATGAAGGTATTATACTGTAGTGGGAATATCATTATATGAAATTCTTATCTGTACATCAGGATAGCTACGATACAGATACCTCTTTACTGGTTATTAGCATGACTGTGCAAATGACGACCTTCAAACACTAACATCCTTATAAGGTTCCAGTCAATGTCTTATTTTTTTCCCAATCCATTCCTCCTTATTGCCCACATCCTGAATGTTTATGAACATGGTCATCAAATAGTTCATATGAGCATAGTGAAACACTTGCTAGAAATCTGTTTTACTGAGTAACCGTCTGTGGCAGTCTCCTATTGCTATAGCACAGTAGGGTAGCGATTCATAATTCAACATGCATTGTATGCAGGCCTCAGGTCTGTGATGAAAGCAACAGAGGAATCAAAATTATACCCATTCTCACTGAGGTTCTGAATTCTGGTGTACCCATATTGCTTTACAGGTAATCATTCTCATTAAACTAATGAACAAAGAGTGTTCGCTATTGTTAATACTGATTTGAAAAAAATTGTGCTAAAATATCAAATGAAATCTACAGTGAAGGTCAGAACTCAATTGTGCGATCCATTTTGCCGACTTCCCTGTCTTGCAATACACTAATGCATCTTTGGCAGGACTTGAGCTGCTTGGCAGTCCTTGTTTGTATTTTATATTTATTTCATTTCCTACTTTTTCTTGATATTTCTTTTCTTTACTTCATCATTGATTGTTATTTTTGCCTTCTATTTTTATTATATATAATTATTTATATACTTTGTTAATTTTGTATAAGGAAATGCCAGGCCCTCATTTACTGATTAATTGTCAGACCAGCAATAACTTATGACAGATGGAATAAGGAAAGGAAAGGTCCTTTTATAGTCCACGATACCAGGCGATCTGCTTTTTGGTCTACAGATGGCTTACAGGATATGGGACTCCTCGTACTCCCAATGTGAGGGAGGAACCTAACTCGTGCTCCACAATATGGGGCATACATACCTTACCACTGCAGGATTTGAACTTGTGGCCTCTCTTGCAAGTGTACAAGTTCTCCACCACTAGGCCAACTCGGGGATTTGAATAGATATCTTGATTGCATTTCAGTGTGGTCAATTCGCTGGGAAAACAAGACCAGTGACATTATTATAAGCTCTTGCGCAGGTGAAACTCGTTCACTCCTGATAGCGGGATAACGTCCTTCTGTCATTTTCGTTGATCCCCAGCAATTGATCATTGCTGCCAAACCCACAGCCTCTACGCAAAAACTATTCTTTCAAGAATGGGACTGGAGAAACGGCTTTAAAAAAGGTTTATTTACATTTCAGCTAACCTATAGCAGAGCTGAAAGAAATGATCCAGTAAGCAGAAATAAGATGTCCATAACTGCTCTCTAACAGTAGGGCCCCATATAGTCGTTTAACGAATATTTTTAGTAGTGACTGTTCAAAAAAAACTCAGTATAAGCAAAACTTAAATGAGAATTTGTGCGCAACGTATTAAGTCTGCGAGGTGATCATGAAGTCATGCCCTAACTATGGTCCAACCAATTCGGGGGATAACGATCTTTATTTATCATGTCATCAAGTTTTTCCTTTCAAAAGTAGAGCCTGCCTGAAATGTCAGGCCCAAAACACTAGCACTGCAGTTGAATTCTCATGGTTTTCCATGAAAATTACTTCAATCAGGTCCGTGACAACTCCTAAACAGTTGACATGGTATAAAATGCAAAATGCACAATCAAAAAATTAAAATTATTCAAAGCAATTACTTCACACTACATGGCGCTGTGTTATTATTAAGAAACAAACTATTCTATTTCACCGCTCCACTGCTACAGATTTCCAGCGTAAACATGACCAGAAATTCAATAAAGTTATCCAAGATACATCTGACTTTTTTATATGGATATGGGAATAAATAAATAAATACCTGTACCTAAAGCCTCACTGAAATGCCAACCCAAAGAGCGCAGAATATATAATACACTGACTGCACCTGTTTAGAAAGTACTGAAGCAATAGAAACAAATGCATTAAATTACATCAAAGAATATATGGTAAAGAAATATGGAGAGTTCTGGGATGTGCAAGAGTTGATTTTAACTGGTTCGATAGGTCAGGTGAGTGTTTTCATTTTGAGATCTCTAAAACAAATTTAAAGGGTGAATTTGACACTAAAAATTGTAAGGGCGAAAATTATGTACTTCGTATTTTTATTTTTCCCATTTTGAATCATATTTGATTAGGTAGGTTGTCGTGATATATTGATTAGTCTATAAGTAGTGTTTTTGTTTGTTTTTTCTTTTTCTTTTTTTTTTTTTTCTTCATATATTAGGTTTTGTGGTAAAGTAATTAATTTGAAATTAATCTGTCTTCTTTTGATATTAATTGATTTTGATTTGCAAACAAAAATATGTATATTTATGTTTTTTTGTGTAGTCATTATATGTTGGCAACTTTATAATTGTGTCTATGCAACATTCAATAATATTTTTAGGTGTTTTGACTAGTTTTTATTTCTTCATAAAAGATTGGGAAAACTATAATAAACACCTATTTAAAATAATCATAAAAAAAAAAAAAAAAATGCTTGTTAAATTATTAAAGATTGAATAAATGATACAATTTTTATATACAAATTACAAACTAGGAGAGAGGACTCAATAGATGAGTGCACACCAATTGTGAATATGGTGCAACGCATCTGTTGGCCTCCTACAATGATCTAACAACTAAACCCTTACAGTTGTGATTCAGAGATTGGACATCTAATTTGAATAGTTATTCCAATCATCATGAAGGTACATTTAACTTGTCAACCCAGGGACGTAGACTTGAAATGGGTCAGCACAGTATGTGCACTAGGAATCCAAAGTAGCCATCATCATTCTACAGCTAAGAAAGACATAATGCTGAAAGTAAATTGCTTGGAAATAAATAACATGAGTGTTAAGCATCAACCAATAACTATACTAAGCTGAAAGGTTGTTATGAAATAACTTGCACAATAGAAGAATATGATATGAAATATGCTACAAATACTTGATAATAGCTGAGAATAACAAGCCACTTCGAGGGGGAAAACCTCCAAATATCTCCAATGAGAACACACTTCACAACTTGATGATGAAATAAGACTCGCAACCTCCTATATATACCTATTTATGCCTAGGATATCACCTAGGCCAACTTAGACACACCTATATAAATCTTAGGCCGACCTAAACAACTAAATAACAATATACTAATGATAATATGACTTAATAGAGAGTTAAGATAGCTACAAGCTGACTATTCATAACCCAATGTACAATAATATTAAGGGTGTAGCATGCCCCCTTCTTCAAAGAAGCACTGTCCTCAATGCTAATCAAGTTTGGATTCTTTTGAATGTACTCCTCGTCCTCCCATGTGGCATCTTCAACTGGTAAATTCTTCCATTGGATGAGATACTCAGTGAGAATTCTATTCCTCAACTTCTTTGTGCATGTTTGAAGAATGCACTCTGGTTCCAAAATGATTCGTCCTTCTTCATCGAGCTCTAGTAGTGTTGTTTGAGTTGGAATATTATGCCCAATTACCTTCTTCAAATAGGAAACATGAAAAATTGGATGTATCTTTGTTGTTGGTGGAAACTCTAGCTTGTAGGCAACACTACCGATCTTTTGCATGATTTGATATGGACCATAATACCTTGGAGACAACTTATTATTCTTTTTTGTTGCTTTAGTGAGATTTTCTTATAAGGCTGCAATCTCAAGAAGACCCAATCCCCAGCTTCAAAACTTCTTTCACTATGATGTTGGTCTTCCTGTTGTTTCATTCGATTTTGTGCCATGACTAAATTCTCCTTGAGTCCTAAAAGTACTTGTTGTTGATGAAGCAAGTGGTCTTCTACTGCCTGAACTCTTGGTGACACCTTTATTGATGATGTGATGGAAGAAGGATGATATCCATAAAGTGCCAAAAATGGAGACATTTTTTATGAGCTATGAAAAGAAGTGTTATACCACCATTCTGCAAGTGGTAGCCAATCTACCCATTGAGACTATTTCTCTGAAGTGAAACAACGTAGATATCCTTCCAAACACTTATTAACAACCTCAGTTTTCCCATCTAATTGAGGGTGGTATGAAGAACTATGAGCCAATTGAGTACCAAAAAATGAGAATAAATCTTTCCAAAAGTGACTAGTGAAGATAAGATCACGATCACTAACAATAACCTTAGGTGTACCATGTAGTTTTTGGATATTCTCCAAAAAATATTTTTCCACTACACTTGTCGTAAAAGGATGTGATAATGCAATGAAATGTGCATATTTAGTGAGTCAATCAACTACTACCATGATGGTCCATTATGACCTTTAGATTTGGGAAGCCCTGTGATGAAGTCCATGGATACCTCTTCCCAACGCTGGCTAGGAATAGATAAGGGTTGCAAGAGACCTGGTATCTTAATTGTCTCCCCTTTATTCCTTTAACAAACCAAACATTTAGCCACAAAATTTTGAACATCACCTTTTAGCCCCTCCCAAAAAAAAGTCTTGCTTGACTCAATGATATGTCTTCAAAAATCCTGAATGACCACCAACTGGAGACTCATGCAACTCTATGAGAATCTTGTGTTTAAGAGTGGAATTCTTGCAGAGATACAAATGCTCTATATACCAAAGAGTATCTCCCTTCCAACAAAACTTATCTGAACTACTATGATCACTTTTTAATTGTTCGATGAGATTACTTGTCACAACATCATTTTGCCACTCTACTTTGGCTTCCTCCACCCAATTTGCTTGTAATATTGAAAGGGAACACAATAAGGCTTCCTCTTTCTCATCCTTCCTTGAAAGTGCATCTACTACAATATTTTCTTTCCCTTTCTTATATACAATCTCAAAGTCATATCCTAACATCTTAGTGACCCATTTTTGTTGCTCTTCAGAAGATAGTCTTTGTTCTAAAAAATATTTTAGGCTATCATGATCTATCTTAACCTTGAAGTGTCTACCCACTAGATAAGGCCTCCATTGTTTAACTGCATGAAGGATTGCAAGCATTTCCTTCTCATAAATAGGTTTTAGCTGATTCTTACCCTTTAATTCATGACTCTCAAAAGCAATTGGTTGACCTTCTTGCATGAGCACTACTCCTATCCCATTTCCAAAAGCATCACATTCCACAATGAATTCCTTGGTGAAGTCAGGAGTGGCAAGCACTGGAGTTGTACACATAGCCTCCTTCAATCTCTCAAATGTTGTATTAGTAGACTCATTCCAATGAAAAGAATCCTTCTTCAATAGAGTGGTGAGAGGTGCTGCTATACGACCATAATTCTTCACAAATCTTCTATAGTACCCTATCAAACCCAAGAAACTCCTCAGTTTCTTAATGGTTTTTGGAATAGGCCATTCCATGATAGCCTTAATTTTGTTAGGGTCCACCTTTACTCCTTCATGTGAAACTATGTGTCCCAAATACTCCACCTCCTTAAGACCAAAAGCACACTTGGATGGCTTAGTATCAAAGAATACTAACACAAACTTTCTCAAGAACTTCTTAAAAATGGAATTCATCAAACTTTGGAATGTAGATGGTGCATTGGTAAGACTAAATGGAATCACCAAAAATTCATAATGACCCTCATGAGTTTGAAATGTTTTCTTACAAATATCTTCCTCCTTAATCCAAATTTGGTGATAACCAGATCTAAGATCTAACTTGGTAAAATACATAGCTCCATTCAATTCATCTAGCAAATCATCAATGACTGGAATAGGAAACTTATCTTTAATGGTGTACATGTTGAGCACTCTATAATATGGACACATGCGCCAAGTATCATCCTACTTACGTACCATCACCACAGGCGAGGAGTAAGCACTTTGGCTATGCCTGATAATTCCTACCTCTAGCATCTCAACAGTTTTTTCTATCTCACTCTTTTGTATGTGTGGATACCTGTAAGGCCTGATGTCTGGTGGTTGGCTCCTTGGAACTAATTTTATGGCATGATCATGATCCCTCTTAGGAGGAATTCCTTTAGGCATATCTCCAAGAACAACTGAGTGACAATCAATTATAGCTTGCAAATCTGGATGAGGAGGAGCATTAGATTGAGAGACTTCTAATGAACATAGCTGGGCCACAAATCCATCCACTCCTTTCTTAAGAAAATTTTGCATTTGATGAGAGCTTACCATTTGTGGGGATTTTTCCTTCAACCCCCTTAGCTCTACTACCCTTCCTTTTGATTGAAATCTCATGAATAGTTCTTGGAAGTTTATCTCAATCGTTCCCAATGTAGTAAGCCATTGTACTCCCAAAAAAATATCTGTTGCACCCATGGATATTGCATACATTAGGGTATCAAGTTGATAATCTCCCATGGATAATTTAATGCTATGACATTTCCCTAAACAATTAATTGTACCACCATCTACAATCAAAACTTGAATCTCTAGAGCTGGATATATAAAACAATTTAGATGAGTAGCTAACTTTTTGTTGATGAAATTATGAGCACTACCTGAGTCGATCAACACTGTTACCTTCTGCTTCTTTAAGAACCCCACCACCTTGAGAGTTTGTGGAGCACTGAAACATGAGAGTGCATGCCAAGAAATGATTGGTTGAGAATCATTTGATTCCTCATTTGACTCCTTTTCATCCTCTAGTATGGGTTCCTCCTCTTCTTCCTCACTTGGACCTTCAATATAGAACAATTTCTTTTCACTACATTTATGTCCTCAAATCCTGTATTTGCTATCATAATTGAAACACAACCCTTTTGCTCTTTTCTCCTCAATTTGTTGTGGAGTCAACCTAGTAGGTTGTGTTGCATATCCTTTCTCTCTTGTCACATTAGCCCCTTGCTTCTTAGGAATCAAATACTTCTCCTCTACCCTGCGTGCTAAGATAAAAGACTCATTTATGGAGCTAGGCCTAAACATGCGTACCTCATGTTGAATGTGATCCTTGAGACCCCCCAAGAATAAATCATTCAAGTTTTCCTCCATAATTGTATCCACTCTTAAGGATAGATTTTGGAATTGTTGAATATAATCCTTACCTGATCCTGTTTGTTGAAGTTTAGCTAGCTAGTTGAAGAAGTTGTTTGTCACGCTATTGCTATATTGTGCTTGGAGTTCCTCCGTAAAAATTGAGCATGAGACGGTGAGCCCCTTTTTCCTTCGATGAGTGCAAAGCCAATGATACCAAATGAATTGATCTGGTTCTAGATATAGGGAAGCCATTGTGACCTTTTGTCCATTTGGGATTTGGTGTACAAAAAAATTCTCCATTTGGTTTATCCATGTTAGAGGATCCTTGTCATCGAACTTGCGCATATTCACCTTTGGTTTATCCATGTTAGAGGATCCTTTCCATTGAACTTGTGTATATCCACCTTTGGAAATAAATTCCTAGATCCCATAGGAGTACTAAAACTTGTGTCAATGTTAGCTGACCTAGAATTTTCACCTTGGTCACTTGGGAACTCCTTTCTTGGTTCAGCCATATAGGTGCTTAACATGTTTCATATGTCTAATATATCTCCTCTTAGGTCACACATATCCATCTTCATTGAGGAAATATCTTCCTTGACCTTACTGATTTCCTCATTATGAGTAATATCCTCTATTGTTTCCCCATCCTTATTAGGAGTCTTCCCCGGAGTGACAACATTCCTTTTTCCCCTTGTTGTAGGCCCCATCATGATGGGAACCACTAATTTTGAAATAAATCACACAAATGAAAATTAAATTCTCTGAAATTTTTGTTGTAACTTGCTAGGGCCAAAATAACTCACCTAGAAAAATCTCCAAGAAATAAGCAGATTTGTAGCATGGAGAGTAATATTTGTGAAAAAATTTATTTTTCAATAACTTGCTTATTTCTACTCCAATTCTTCCAAATTTTTTTACTGTAATCTCCTTTAGTATGTCTTCAAAAATCCAATGAAAATTAGGCTCCAATTTGACAATACGTGTGAGATATGCAGATTCCAAAACAATTGTGTAAAAACCCTAATTCTGTAATAATTTGCTTAATTTTGCTCCAATTCTTCTGAAATCTGGACTATAGCTTCTTTAATATGTTCTTCAAAAACCCTTTAAAAATTAGATTTTTTTTCCAAAATCTGAAAGATATACTCTTCCCAAAACTGCCTCCAAATTTGAGAAAAAACATTTCCTCTACGATGCCAAGATCATGCTCTGATACCACTTGTTATGAAATAACTTGCACAATAGAAGAATATGATATGAAATATGCTGCAAATACTTAATAATAGCTGAGAATAATAAGCCACTTCGAGGGGGGAAAGCTCCAAATATCTCCAATGAGAACATACTTCACAACTTGATGATGAAATAAGACTCACAACCTCCTATAAATACCTATTTATGCCTAGGATATCACCTAGGCCGACATAGACACACCTATATAAGTCTTAGGCCAACCTAAACAACTAAATAACAATATACTAATGATAACATGACTTAATAGAGAGTTACGATAGCCATAAGCCGACTATTCATAACCCGATGTACAATAATATTAAGGGCGTAGCAAAGGCATGACAGAAATGAAAATCTGAGCAAACAAACAAAAAACTACTCTATATGATTTGGCTACAGAAACAGTCATAGAATGGAATTCTAGTGGCTACAGGAACAAACCGTGCCAGATTCTTAACTAATTACTGAACATAAAGTAACAACTAAGCTAAAGGATGGAATGCTCACCAAGTGGGCCCTCTTGGATGAGTATCCCTTAAGACAAGTGTAAACTCAGATGCACAAACTTATAACTTCATTTTATTCATTGGAAAACAAAAGTACAATGGAGGAGCAACATAATTGTATTACTTGAAAACTAAGAATGCAAGTACATCATCAGATTTATCAGCCCCCTCGGAAAGAGCATTTGAGTCTTATTTATAGGAAGAAAAACTACTAACTAACTACCTAGCAAGGCAGTCAACTTCAATAGATTAGGAGGACGCCACTTTAGGGAAAGCATGAAAAATGGAGAGGAGATTATGCATGCGTGGAATCTAGTCAAGCATGTTTGTCTTAATACAAATCTAGCACAACAGTAACCCCTAGATTCGCTCAACAAACAATTAAGATCATTTACAAGGTGGTTGCAATCCTTTGATTTAAACTAGGAATTTCCCTCTCATTGAGAGTCTTCCCTCCATTGACCTTTGAACAATCACCTTGTTGACTTTGATGGTGAATGACCAGCTGGCAAAATCTTCCTCAATTTTGTAGGCTACTAATTATATCTGCATAACAATATTAGTACACATAACAATTGCATATCCATAACTATCTTAAAGTGACATTCATTAATTCACATGTAAAATTAACATAGATAGCTCATATAGCATGTTAATGTCATTTAAAGGTTACAAAAATAGCTTATGCCCAAATGTCTATGGTTTTGAGGAAATATCACAAAAAGGTCAGCATCCAAGTATCAAAGTCTATGATAAATTCAACAAATAGATATAAATACTATCAAAATTGAGTCATAAACTGGACTCGTCACTCCCCCTAACCTAAGACTTTGTTGGTCCTCCAGTAGAAGAAGAAGGGTTGTTCTTTTTCTTTGTTAATGCCCTAAAATTTGCAACTATCAGCTTCCCTACATCAGTTCTTGCAGTGCGTGAATTAGGGTCCCAATAGAACCTTTGTTGTTTGTCCAACCTGCTCTATCTCTATCTCTCTACAGCTATATCATACTGATAATGCCTAAAATTTGGCACAGGCCATAATAGGATAGGTGGCTGAAAGGTTAATGGAAGCCAAAATTGCCCCTTTGTCCTTCCAATTTGTATATATCTATCAACCCTCTTCAATGTTGCAACATAGTTTTGCAAAGAGTGAGGTTCAGATTGTTTAACCCATCAGTCAGACTATTCCACCTTTGTGACAAATTTCCCATTACGGCTTCCCCTGTGGTTTTTGCTACCTTCTCATATTCTTTATAAACTACTTCTCTCTTAGGAAAGATCATGTTGCGATAGCTTGGTCTATAAAGAATTTTATGTCAATCTCTGAAAATGCCCCTTGGATTTCTAGATTTAGCCCTGATGGCTAGGGGAGTGTTGGATTCTATTTTCCTATAAGTTGTAAACTGTTGTCCCCAACTAATCTCATTTTGTATCAAAGACATAAATGCCCTTAATTGGACATCCCCAACATAAAACAATGGATTCCAATAATGGTCTTGGGTCACAACATAATTATGCAAATAGAATTCACACAATAAATTCTTCATTTTAGGAAGAGCAATCCAATAAGCATTGAAAAATTCAAGAGGAGTCTCAATGGAAGGATTCAAACCTGAAATAATCCTTGCTAGTTTAAAATAAATATGATTTTCCTTTAGATATAGAGCATAGACCCTTGGAGGAGTCTTGGACTCTAATATCTGAGGTACTAAGGTTGCCATATTGTCCACCTTTTCCTTTAGAGCAACAATTTATGCATTCTTATCTTCAATCTCCTCATCTCTCTTTTGAATTTCCTTCTTCAACCTGTGTTTCTCTTCTTTCCATTCTTCTTCCCTCCATTGTATCTACTTCCATAAATTCGTAGCTATCATGTACATTGAAAAATTAGAGGGCCTATATATTCCTACCATAATTTTTCTTGGCACTGATGCTTGCTCTTCATGCAGCACTAGTTGTGTTAGCTCTTAAAAACGCAGGTTTGAACCACGAAAGGTTGCCAAGCTTTCACAACGTTTTAGGGTAACAGACAAGCTCAAATGAATTGAACCTTCTACTCTTTAGGTGCTTCCAGACCTAGGTGGGTGTACCTATAACAATAAGGCAGACTTGACCTTTATTTATCTCCTAAAGCAATTTACCCACACTGGCAAATAAAAGTGGATAAATGAGTTTTATATTGGTAAAAATTGTATAAGCAATATCAAGGTTAAAATCTAATGTGTTCATCTGAATGAAATTAAACAATGAAATGGTAGAGACTAGTGCCTTATTGGGTGTACGAAGTCAAATGAAAATCTGAAATGAATAACTTCTTTCTGGAAGATACTCAAATTGTTTGGCATATAATTTTAATTTTATAACTGGTATAAACATGCAAGGGTGTGACTACTGAGTTCTTCTTAAGGATCCAAATGAAATTCACTAATTACTATGATTGATTTAAAGGATTTAATCTTTCCTTGAAAGAACCAATTAATCCAATCATACAAATACAACAAGTGTGCACTGATAAACTGAGAAATATCCTTGATATACCAATTTAAACAATTAGAAAACATCAACCTTGGAGACAACTTCAGCAATACTTTTAATTAACTCAACAAATAATTGAAACTAGAAAATTCCACCAAATCAAATGAATTCAATTGAAATCTCCATCATTTTTTACATGCATCATAGTCTCATAAAAGACATTTTTGTATCCTACTGTATTTTTTGTTCGCTCCCTACTCTATCTATCTATCATTTGTTGTAAAAAATGAGTATTTATACATCAATCATTTGAAAAGTCGCGTCCATTCATATTCAAATCTGGGTGATCCATTGTATTCAGGCCTTTTCAAATGTTCGCCAAACACCCATGAAGACATCCTGTAGTCATACCAACACACTGAGTCTCTTTGACTGTCAATAGATTTTATATCGCTTTGATGTCGTGCAGTCACACCGACGTCTTGATTCTCCCCGACACTCTGTGCCTTCAGTATTGAGTATCACTAAGACTCTCGCTGATGAAAACTATCGTTGTGACTCAGGGGGTCGGCAAAATGTTCCATAGCTTACTTTACGTCTTCGGTTCATTTTTTGGTCGTCAAGACTTAACAATTTTCCTGCCGATGACATTGTTGGAAGTTGTTCCTTAACTTGTTGGCTTAGTCTTCATTGTCAGCCAATCGCTGGAGTTCCTAAGTCTGTAACCTTGTTGCGGAGTTCGAAAGTTTTGTAACTTCCCAACTGACCGACTTTCTTCTTTATCGGCTGACTAATTTACCAAGGCATTTCCCTTATTCCTTCAGCGTTATCAAGTATGAAACGTGGCAATCACCCGTGATATTGCGATTGTTAAAGACCTTGTAACTTCTGATCGCGCGATAGCGAACAACCATTGAGATCAAACGACGATTGATCAACGGTCACGGAAACTCATCCCCTTTTGCAAATAATATGAATCTTCACCTTTCTTGCCAACAACAACAAAGGGTCCTAGCCACAAAGCTTCAAATTTCCCATGCTTTCCCTTTTCCTGACACCTTGCATTCCACATTAGCACCAAATCATTTTCTTCAAACTTTCTATCTTTTTCCCTTTTATCAAATAAATACTTCATTTGTGCCTGCAATTTCACATTTTGGTTTTGAGTTGCTCTTCTTACTTCATCAAGCTCTGCCAGTTGTTCCATTCTTTCCTCCATTGGTTTTGGAATATCTATATCTTCCTGAAGAATAAATTTGTAAACTGGTAACAAATTTTGCAAAGGCATCCTAGCTTGTGTTCCATACACCAATTCAAATGGGCATTTTCCAATTTCCTTCTTCACAGTTATCCTATCAGCCCACACAACCAACCTCAACTTTGAATCCCAAGCCTTGTTATTCCCACCTAGTATCCTCCTTATGATCTTCAAAAGACTTTTGTTGTTGGATTCTGCGTGACCATTAGCTTGCAGATGGTAAGGGGCTGCATAAGAAATAGTGATACCATATGTACTAAAAAATATTTAAACTCATCAGATCTGAAACACATCCCATTATCTGTTATCAATCTTGATGGTGTACCAAATTTGGTAATGATGTTATTCATTAAAAAATTGATTACAACTTTACTTGTTGCTTGCTTGGTTGGGACTGCCTCTATCCATTTGGTGAAGTAATCAGTAGCTACCAGGATCCATTTATGTCCTCCACTTGATTTCTCTTGTATCTCCCCAATAAAATCAATTCCCCACTGATGAAAAGGGGCATCAATCTGTAAAGGTTTGAGTGGTAAAGCTCCCTAATACTTCATTTTCCCTGAGAACTTCTTACATGCTTCACATCTTCTTACATATGAAAAAGAATCATTAAAAACTTTTGGCCAGTAATAACCTGCCCTAAGAATCTTGTGTGCAATTGTCTTTGCAGAATAATGGCCTCCACAAACCCCTTCATGCATTTCTCTTAAAACATGCTTAGTATGTGACTCATCTAAACATAACAACATCCTGTCCCTGTTTTTCCAAAACAAATCACCTTCCATGAACACATATTTGGATGCTTGTAGCTTCAAAGTTCTTCTTTGATTGTCACTTAATCCTTCAGGGCACTTCATGTATCTAAGGTAACACATGATGTCTGTATACCAAGTAGTATGCTCAATACTTGCAATTGCATTTCTTTCATCTTCTACATTGCAAATTTGATTTGCTTCAATATTTGTTTCTGCCATTAACTTGGCCAAACCCTGACCTCTCACTAATTTTGTGATCTGTATTTCCATATCAAATTCTTGAATTTTATTAATCCACCTGCATCTCTTCCCAGTTACTTCTAACTGTGCCAAGATATCCTTAACAGCTGCATGAGGGACATAAGAAATCACCTTAGCTCCAACAAGATATGGTCTAAAAGATTTTATGGCTTTCACCAATGCAAACGCTTGTTTCTCCATTATATCATATTTCAATTATGACCCCTACAATGACTTGTTGAAAAAGGACACAAGCTGCTCATGACCTTCCTCATTCTTCTGTAACATGACAACAACTATAGTATGCAACGAAGCAAATGAAAATATTTGAAAGGGTTTTGAAAAATCTGGAGATTTAAGGACAGGAGCTTCCTTGATGGCCTTTTTGATGGATATGAAAGCTTCCAATGCCTCTGCGGTCCATTCTATCTTTTGTCCCTTTCTTAACATGTTTGATATGGGCTTAATAATTTCAAAAAAATTAGAGACAAATCTCCTAACAAAATTGATTTGTCCAAAAAAATGACTGCATGGCCTTGATGGTCTTAGGAATAGGAACTTTATCTATGGCTTCAACCCTCTCAGGATCTATTCTAATTCCCTCCTTTGACACAATATGCCCTAAGAGTTTACCATCTATGACTACGAAATGTCATTTTTTAGGGTTCAGACTAATACCATATTCTAGAGCTTTAATAAATACCTTTTCCAGATGTTCTACATGATCTTCAGCCCTTTTTGAATAAGCAGTAATGTCATCTTGATATACCACCATGATAGCATTAATCAAATCTACAAATGCTATGTCCATAGCTCTTTGAAAGGTGGCACCTACATTTTTGAGACCAGATGGCATTCTCACATAAACGTACGTTCCCCATGGAGTTGTAAAGGTTGTCTTATACTGCTCAGATTCTTTGAATTTGACTTGGTTGTAACCAGAGAACCCATCCATCATAGATAACAACTCACACCCTGTTACTTTATGTAGTACAACCTCCATATTAGGTAGAGGATAATTATCCTTGAGAGATACCACGTTTAAATTTCTGAAGTCGACACATAATCTGATATCCCCATTCTTCTTCCTCACAGGAACCAAGTTTGAGACCCATGTTGAGTGCCTGATTGGTTTGATGATACCCCCATCTCTGAGCTTTGCCAATTCTTCCTGCATTTTTGGTTCCAATGTTGGGTTGATAGGTCTTTGTCTTTGCCTAAATGGCTTTGCATCCAATTTTAATGGGATTTCATGTTGAAACAAATCCTCCCTATATGCTTTGAGACCTTCATAAGACCATGCAAACACATGTTTATATTTCCTCAATAGTGCAATCAACATTCTTCAAATTGTTGGGCTTATTTTCTTTCCAATGTATACCTTTTTTGGTTCCAGTTCAGTCCCTAAATTGACCTCTTCAATATCCTCCCTCTTGACTGGTGTCTACTTCATGAGGGACTGATCATTTCCATCATATACCCTTTCCAATGCTACTAGCCCTTTGGGAAGCTTATTAGTTTTAAGTTGTAAGACCTATTTCCTGAATATTGTCTGCTTTCCATCTACTTCTTCAACAAAGGCATTGAAATCAACTTCTTGAGCTTCATATTGATCTATACAGTGAAGAAATTTCAAGAGGTCATCATCATCATTAAAAACCTGCCAACTATATATATTGTCAGGCACAACGGGTCTTGCTTTGAACTCGATTTGAGACATTGCAGCTATTGTGATGTCATCTCTTCTTAATGCTACATTGGCTAAAAATTCTACCATTATATTCTTCGATCTATCAATCCACTCAATTGAGAAAGCATCAAACAACTCAATTGTGTCCCATACAACATTCCTATATTGCTTCAGCCTCTTGTGTTTTGCTGCACATTTTGATTTAACTTGAGAAACAACTAGCTCGGAATCCCCTAGAACAGCTAGCAGCTTGATCTTATGTTTTACAACCATATTCAAACCTGTTAACAAAGCTTCATATTCTGCTATATTGTTTGTGCATTCAAATGCTAGAAAAAATGAATATTCAAAAGTAACTCCTTCAGGGGAAACAAACACTATTCCTGCTTTGTTACCTTCTTGGTTGCAAGCTCCATTGAAGTACATTTTCCACACACCATCATAGTTTTTTGCAACATATTTATCAATTGGATCACCATTGACTAACTCTAGCTGGGCTAGTTCTATCTTAAAATTCCCAATATCCACATCACAAAAGCAATTGACTTGATCTGGAGGTACACAATCTACAATTGGGTTCATCCTTGGCTCCCTGTACAACTTAACTTCCTGGCCATTCACTAGAATTGTTGCATAAGACAAATCAAATTGGACATTTCCCCCAACTATTGTTGTCCATTGTCTTGATAGAAGCATTCTAAATTGAGGAGGGGTATCAATTACAGTTATATCTATATTGTAAGCAACTTGAGGATAAGCAGCTAGTTTGACTTCAACATCTTTCATAACACTTACTACTAGAACAGGCCTGCTATCCATTGCATAACACTTCCCTTCATTAGTATCGACCCACATGCCTAGCCGTTTCATAACTCCAACTGGCATAATATTGATAGCAGCGCCAGAGTCTATCATGCAATTCCTCAATAGTTTGTTGTTTATAAGCAGCGTGGTGAAAAAAGGATCAACTTGTGGGGAATTTACCAATACATCATTTAGGCATACTTCTAGGATAGTCACCTTCTCTTGCTTATTAACCATTTCAGTGGCCATCTAATTTTCAGAATTTGTACTTTTCTCGTTTCCATTTGATATCAATTGAATTCCACTATCCCTATACTCCTTAATTCTCATCATTTCAAGCAATGGGACAAACATTTTTACCTAAGATAAAGCCTGAGAGAAGTCAAATGCAGAACCATCTGCCTTAACCATCTTCTTTTGCTCTAATGTTTCCCCTTTAGATTCTTCCTTTTGGACAAGTTTCTACTTTTCTTTGTATAACTCTTTGTTCTCTTCTTTCTGAACAAGCTTTTGTTCGTTCTTGTCATGTTGCATATTCTCGGTTTTCTTCAAAACTCTTGGTGTCACCTCTTTGTCTTTCATAAATATTCCCCTGGGAACACCTTCCTTTTCATTCATTGTCTTATTTCTTAACCAATACCTACTCTTCGCTTGTTCAACTGCAACAATGGTTAACCTCTTTATTTCCTCTTCAGTGGGTCTCCTTATATCACACTGAGTAGGCACCTCAACAGAGTATTGTTCTGCATAACTCTCTTCAGAATCAGAAAAAACTTATTGTTTAGCCATGTGGACATTGCACCTTTGATTTGAAACATCGTACTCACAGCCTTCATCTTCTGAAGATGAATATTCCTCCTTAGCAGGGTGAAAAGTATTTGAGGTCAAGTACACTATGTGATCCTCTCCACTGTCACCCACTAGCATCCCTTCTTGCATTTTTTGGGCTACAACACAGTGGTCTAGGGAATGTGGCTCATCACAACCTTCACACCAAAGATTATTATTGACCATATACGCCCCCTTCTTCCTTAATGGATCAAGTGTTTCCTTGTTCTTGGGTATATCCATTATAGGTTTTCCATCCTTCTAATTTGTATTGTAGGGAATGTCATGTAATCAAGGCCTCTTATTTATGTACATGTTCTCCTGTTTGTATTGATAATTATTGGCTTGATGAGGAACCCTAGGATTTTCTCTCTTATTGATCATCCCAGTAACTTTCATGTTGTTTTCAATGGTCAATGTTATCTTCTAGGCTTCAGCTAAATCTCTTGGAAACCTGTTTCTTAGTTCATATCCCGTTTTTGGATCAAGTGCATTCAAATAAATACTCATTGATGCAGAGTCTGGCAACTTTGACCCAGGTGGTATTTTATTCTACAATTTGCTAAACCTCCAGTTAAAGTCATAAATTGACTCATTTTGATTTTTTTGAATTTGTACTAATTCATGTAAAGGAACATTTGGTGCACATGGATTTCCAAATTATTCAAGAAATCGATCCTGAAATTCTTGGATAGAATTAACATAAGCTGTTGGTAGGCCATTGAACCAATCCCTAGCTTCTTTGGTGAGTGACATCATGAATAACCTCATATGTAAATCTTCATATGCTATATCCAAGTCCTGGATAAGAGCATTAAAATTCCTCAAATGATCTTCAACAGTAATTGCACTGCTCCCTGTAAACTTAGGAACAAGACTTCTCCAACTGCTATCCATAGGGTAAGGGTATAATTGAAACCCTGTCAAATCAAATTGTTTGATCATTGTTGCATATTGTTGAGGGGGAGGATTATGCACATGCTGATACTGGTACATTGGATTATTGTATTGTGCATGAAGATATGGCACATATTGCTAACCACGAGGTGGTTGTAGATTTGTATATTGTGATGCAATATATGGTGGATGGTTTGGTTGCTTCTATTGATTTCTCATATGATTATGAGGAGCCTTTGATGGGTCTGAAGGCCCTGTATTATCATTTCCTTGCCTATGAGGCGGTACATACTTTGAAAAATCAGTTGTCTGAGCATCAATTTGGGCTTTTTGCAATTTCAAGTCTTGTATTGCTTTTATCATTTGGGCCCTCTCCTATTCAGCTTTTGCTCTTTCTACTTCTTGTTTATGAAACTCTAACTGTGCTTCTACTTCTTAACGATTTGAGAACTCATAATTTTCTTGACGAATTACATGGTCAATAGGCTCATTTTGATTACCCTCCATTCTTTGATCATATTCCTGTTGATATCTGATTCATTCAGCTTCAAGTTTGGCATCGAACTCTGCCTGTTTCTGAGGATTATAAAAAGGATTTCTTTGTTCTTCAGGGGTACAAGGTTCTGCACTTGAATTATCTCTCCATGTATCATAACGGTCATATGTTTCACAGTGTGGTCTCGATGCTTTGTCTTTGTTTGTTATGCGCATGTCATCATTTATCTTCTTACCCTTATCAACCTTATCATCCTTATGTGTCCACTTACTGTTGCCAGCAGGACCTCCAGAAGGACCTCCTTTGTATTGGGGTCTTCTACCAGTCATGTTGAATTGATGCAATGTTTTTGTCAGAGTCGCCACTCACTTTGTGAAAAGTGAGAAAAATGAAACCATTCTTGATTTTATCCCCCAGCGGAAACACCCTTTCAAAAACTTCTCAAATTATGATTTTTTTTTTAATGACTATATATCTTGATAATCTTCAACCGGATATCTTGCAATAAGTCCCCAGCAGAGTCGCCAATTTGTTAGCTCTCAAAAATGTAGGTTTGAACCACGAAAGGTTGCCAAGCTTTCACAATGTTTTAGGGTAACAGACAAGGCCAAATGAATTGAACCTTCTACTCTTCAGGTGCTGCCAAACCTAGGAAGATGTACCTATAACAATAAGGCAGACTTGACCTTTATTTATCTCCTAAAGCAATTTACCCACACTGGCAAATGGAAGTGGATAAATGAGTTTTATATTGGTAAAAATTGTATAAGCAATATCAAGGTTAAAATCTAATGTGTTCATCTGAATGAAATTAAACAATGAAATGGTAGAGACTAGTGCCTTATTGGGTGTACGAAGTCAAATGAAAATCTGAAATGAATAACTTCTTTCTGGTAGATACTCAAATTGTTTGGCATACAATTTTAAGTTTATAACTGGTATAAACATGCAAGGGTGTGACTATTGAGTTCTTCTTAAGGATCCAAATGAAATTCCCTAATTACTATGATTGATTTAAAGGATTTAATCTTTCTTTGAAATAACCAATTAATCCAATCATACAGATACATCAAGTGTGCACTAAAAAACTGAGAAATATCCTTGATATATCAGTTTAAACAATTAGAAAACATCAACCTTGGAGACAACTTCAGCAATACTTTTAATTAACTCAACAAACAACTGAAACCAGAAAATGCCACCAAATCAAATGAATTCAATTGAAATCTCCATCATTTTTTACATGCATCATAGTCTCATAAAAGACATTTTTGTATCCTACTGTATTTTCTATTCGCTCCCTACTCTATCTATCTATCATTCGCTGTCAAAAATGAGTATTTATACATCAGTCATTTGAAAAGTCGCGTCCATTCGTATTCAAATCTGGGTGATCCATTGTATTCGGGCCTTTTCAAACGTTCGCCAAACACCTGGGAAGACATCCTATCATCATACTGACACACCGAGTCTCTTCGACTGTTAATAGATTTTATATCGCTTTGATGTCATGCAGTCACACCAACGTCTTGAATCTCCCGACACTCTGCGCCTTTAGTATTGAGTATTGCTGAGACTCTCGCTGATGAAAACTATTGCTATGACTCAGGGGGTCGACAAAACGTTCCATATCTTACTTTGCGCCTTCGGTTCAATTTTTGGTTGTCGAGACTTAACAATTTTCCTGCTGATGACATTGTTGGAAGTTGTGCCTCAACTTGTTGGCTTAGTCTTCATTGTTGGCCCATCGCTGGAGTTCCTAAGTCTATAACCTTGTCACGGAGTTCGAAATTTTTGTAACTTCTCGACTGACCGACTTTCTTCTTTATCAGCTTACTAATTTACCAAGGCATTTCCCTTATTCCTTCGGCGTTATCAAGTATGACACATGGCAGTCGCCCATGATATCAAGATTGTTAAAGACCTTGTAACTTCTGATCGTACAATAGTGAAGAACCATTGAGATCAAATGACGAATGATCAATGGTCACGAAAACTCATCCCCTTCAACTTCATCAGACGGGACATGTCGTAGCATCCCGTGATATCGCGATCAGCCATAGCAATCTGATGGGGTCATTACGGGATGGCGGGAAACGAATGAGCAGTGAACACATGTCATGGTGGATGGATGTGGGGACCACTTAGAATTCTGGGAGCCTTGTTGAGAATATTGAAGATTCCTTTTTGATGCTCCGGAATTGCACCACGATCGATAAGACATAAATAAGCCCATTATGACTTACATTGATGCATGTTGTCTTGCCGATAGGATCTTTCTATCGCTGAGACCTCAAATTATGTCTGCCTGATGTGTATCCACAAATGTAATCTAATCGACAAGATATTCTTGACCTCTTCCTGATAGACTGCAAAAGACACACGTTAGTATGAAGTGCTCTATGGATCGGGGAGACCCTCACCATCTCATGCCGACACAAATTATACATTCAAATGCTCAAGGATAAATGAATTCCATGGGACCAAATGATGAAAACCAAATAATGCATGGGAAAAATGTTATGCAAAGCAAATTCATGAGCTTATAGCATGGACTTCTTTGGAAAATCATGAGCGTACACAACTATAAAATTTTCAAAATTTATAGTTCTAACAGGTTGCAAGAATTCTAAATGTTCAGCCAATTCTGACTGCAGGGCCTGTTGTTCTGGCTCTTGCTCTTGTTGCATGAACTCTTACTTCTACTCTTGCTACAAGAGGTCCCGATTTCCCTCAAACTCTTGACTTTCAACTTGTTCAACAATGGCAACAAGGTCTGCCAATGTTACATTTGTTGCTACCTCAAATATGTCATTTTCTCCAACGTTCCCCTACCCCATTGGGGCCTCTATGTCCTCTTGTGATGTTTCTCTAGTCCTAGGGCTTCCCAATGGAGACGCACCAAAGGCTAGCTCAGCTGGTCTTGATTTTCTATGAGGGCTCTCATGTTTTTCTTTGGCTGCAGGAAGAATAGTGTCATCCTTTCATTTCTTAGAGCTTGACACTTCCTTTCTTGCAGTTTTATTTTTAGCTTTACCCTTCCTTATTTCTGCCTCTTTCTTTTGTGCCCTAGTTCGAATTAGGATGCCGAGAGAAACATCATCATCAAAATTTGAAGAGGAACTTTCTATGTCTGAATGTTCTACCTCAATAGAACTAATCTCTATGGTTTGTTCAATTGCAGGAGGGTTTACACTAGGGCCTACACCAGAAGTTGAGGCACTAGGAGTGGCTTCTCCCGTGCTCAATCTCCTACTAGCCCTACAAGGTTGAGGCAAAACCCTAGGTCACAAATGCTCTAGTCTAATTTGATCAATTTTTAAGAATTCTTCCCAAGTCATTTCAAACACATCATGCAGAGATTTTTCAACTAACAATTTGATTAGACAATGGTGGGAAACAAAATTATCCCTACCTTTTTGGGTTTCATCCGCTATGATTGAGAGAAGGTGGTATAGCATGTTTGGCACATTCATTCTCCTCCCATGCCTCATATCATTCAGGAGTTTGAAATGCACAAAATTTAGATTCAACTGACAACCTTCACAGGTAATCTACTTCACAACATGAACAACTATCTACTTCCATGGTTCAGCCAGAGAGGTTCTCTTCGCACCTTGCTTTTCCACACTTAATGGAGGGTCACCAGGTTCTATAAATTCGGTCCTAGCTGACCTGGAGTCCCTAGAAGTAGGGTAATTTTCACCATTGAAAGGCAACCCTATAACTTCTACAATCCTTTCTTCAATAGCCATTACTTCCAACCCTTTTACCGTGGCCTTTCCTTCAGACGATGTCTAGGAAAATTCCAATGCAACGTCTTCATCAAAACCATCAAGCTTTAGGAAATAATCTAACCACTTGCAATTTTTGAACTTGGCCTGGCAAGGTGTGTCCTGCAGTAGTAAGTCACGAACTGTGGGTTCATTTTGAATTAACCCACCTCTCATTGTTCAACTATCTGCAATTAAACAATTACTCTGCAATGTTTCTCTTCCTGCAATCCTTGTCTAAAAGTTCAATTCCTCTTTCCTGCAACGCTGCTAAACTTTCAACGCTAATGTCACCTGAATTTATCTTTCTTTGGAAACTTAGGATTATGACAAGAGCAATAAAGGTGGTAAAGGAGTAATAAATGAAGGCTATGATTGAGAAAAATGGTGGTGGTCGATGTCACCTCACACATACAAGTCGTCATCACACTCAAAATTCAAATTGGTTTAATTTAAACTTTGCTAACGTGAGCCAACATGGACTGACACGTGGACATGGTATGCATACTTCCCCCCCAACCTAAATTTGAGCATGTGTCCTCACATGCACAATAGTTATGGCGATTTGACAGGGCAGGGAATAATTACATGCTATGGAGAACATCTACATTAATTTACAACAATTAATTGAATGTACTAAAAGACAATTGAGAGATAACAATTTGATGCACATGTACCTGAATCCTTGGAAGATCTGTTGCAAAGATTATAGAGAAAGTATCAATCACCTTTTAAAAAGTTAGTTGAGCAATTAATGAAAATGTGGCAGAATGAAATGAAGTGGAATGAAGTTATGGCGGCATGATGGAAGAGAGAGAAAGGTGGATATGGATGTATGAATGGGTGAATGAATGAAGAAGTGGACTCCCACAAAAGTAGAATTTTTTATTATGACAAGTGATATACCCGAGTTAGCCAGAAGAAGGGACACTAGGTCTGCTTCCTTCGGCTGTAGGAAGTTCGGGTGTTGCATGCTGAGTGAATTGCTGCAAGAATTCCTCCTTGGAAGTTGGCTTGTGATATAATATGAGGTGATGATCATTGACAAGCAGCTTAAATCTGACTGGATCAATAGTAGTGAGTTGAACAACACCATTGGGGAATACTTCAACAACCTCATATGGTCCTAGCTATCTTGTCTATAATTTTCCTGCATTATCCTGATACCTTGAGTCGTAGAGCAATGCCCAACCACTTGGCTGGAATTTCTTGTCCTTAATGAATTTTTCATGCCACTTTATTCTCTAATTCTGCACTATCTCTGTGTGATGCAAGGTTGCCTTCCCCATCTCATCCAAAGTATTGAACTGCATGATTCTTTCCCTTTGTGCCTCAGAGATATCAATCCCCAAGTCTATTGCAGTCCTAAGAGTCTTGTGCTCAAATTCAATGGGCATCATAGCTATCTTTCAATACAACATCTCAAAAAGAGTGAAGCCTATGGTTGTTTTCTAGGTTTTCCTATAGGCCCAAACAACTTCTGGAAATTTGTTTGCCCAATCCTTCCTATGAACAGCCATTGTTTTGGTCATAATGGCTTCAATTTCCTTGTTGATCACCTAAACTTGGACATTGGATTGAGGGTGATAAGGAGTAGACTTTTTGTGCCTTATGTTGTACTCATTGACCAGTGTTGCAACAAGGGTTGAGGTGAATTGAGCCCCTTGATTAGTCACTATCTCTCTTGGAACCCCATACCATGTGAAAATATCCTCATAAAGAAATTGAGTAACCTTATTATCTCTTGCATGCTTCATAGCCTTAACTTCTACCCACTTGGTTACGTAATCAGTGCATACTAAGATATAGGACCTACCATTTGATGGAGGATCAAGGGGTCCTACAAATTCCAATCCCCACTTGTCAAATGGAGTGATTACAACTCGGGGCTAGTAAAGGGGAATCTCATCAAATTTGGTTGGCCTGCCCATCCTTTGGCATCTATCACACTTTCTTTTATATCTCCCTACATCCTTGTGGAGTGTTGGCTAGTAATATCCTGTATTCAAAATCTTCATTGTTGTCCTCTTGGCTGCAAAATGTCCTTCGCATGGTTCATTGTTGCATGCACGCAAAATATCATATGTCTCATCTTCCCTCACACATCTCCTCATGACATGGTATGGCCCAGTATAAAAAAATCATCTTGCAATCCATGAAAAAGGAAATGATTTTTCAATGAGCACCCTTCTCTCTTTTGGAGAGAAGTGAGGAGGAACTCTCCCTATGACCAGATTGTTAGCTATGTTAGCATACCAGGGTGTATGCACACTAATGGAGAATAGATGTTCATTAGGGAAAGAGTCATCAATGACTTGGTTATCCTCTAATGTAGTCAGCCTTGAAAGAAATTCTGCAACAACATTGGTCTTCCCTGACTTATCCACAATGGTTATATCGAACTCTTGCATCAACAACAACCATCTTGCCAACCTACCTAAGATCAGGGATTTATTCATGAGATACCTAATGGCTGCATGATCTGTGTGTACAAAGATTTGATAGCCTGTTATGTAGTGCCTGAATTTATTGAGGGCATAGATTATTTCCAATATTTCCTTTTCTGTCACTGTATAATTGAATTCAACTCCTTGCAAGTTTTTTCTAACAAAATAAATAACATTTTCAATAGCTCCTTTCTACCCCAAGACTGCTCCTATGGCATAGTCTAACACATTTGTATGGATGTGGAAAGGAAGCTCCCAATTGGGCCCTTGGAGTACAGGAGCATGAGTCAAAGTTGCCTTCAAATCAAAAAATGTCTTATCACAGTCTTCAGTCCACTGAAACTCAGCATTTTAAGTGAGAAGAGTATACAATGGTGCTACTATTTTTTTGAAATCCCTGATGAAATTCCTTTAGTAGCCTACATGGCCCAAGAAACTCCTAACATCTTTTTGTTTTGTAGGTGTAGGAAGATTTGTGATCACCTCAATCTTTGTAGGATCTACTTGAATTCCTTTGTGAGAGATGTAGTGGCCAAGGACTACACCTTACTGCATCATCATCAAACACTTTTCATTGTTTAGAGATAGATTGTGGTTTTCACATCTCTGTAGGACTCTCCTGAGATTCTCTAATGCTTCATTGAAATCAACACCATAGGTGGTGAAATCATCCATATAAATTTCCATGCAATCATGAGAAATATCTGAAAATATGCTAATGACTGCCCTCTGAAAAGTTGCAAGTGCATTGCATAGGCCAAATGGAAGGACTAAGTATGCATAAATCCCCCATGGAAATGTAAAGGTGGTCTTCTCCTGGTCCTCAGGTGCAATTTGGATATGGTTATAGCCACTAAATCCATCTAGAAAAGAAAAGTACTGCTTTCTTGCAAGTGAATCTAGAACTTGATCTATGAAAGGTAGAGGAAAATGGTCCTTCTTGGTGGGAGCATTGAGTTTCCTATAATCGACACAAACTTTCCACTTCCCTCCCTTTTTGGGCACAATCACCAATGGAGACACCCACTGGCTATCTGAGATGGGATAAATAAATCCTGCGTCTAGCAATTTCTGTAGTTCCCCTTTGGCAATTTCTCTCAATGTAGGGTTAATTCTTCTTTGTGACTGCCTCATTAGGGTACAATCATCTCTGATGTAAATCCTATGAGTGCAAAACTTAGGTTCCAATCCCTTCATATCATGATAGTCCCACACAAATGCATGTTAGTGAGTCTTCAGTAAGTTTGTCAATGACAATTGTTGTTCTTCAATCAACTTACTGTTAATGTTTAGATATTTTCCTTTTGTCACTTGCACTTGTGTAGTTTTATCTACTGTAGTTGTTTCACTAATGCTTGGTATCTTAATTTCATGTGGCAGCAATGTATGAGATATGCTTGTTGTTGTAGGAAGTTCTGTTGTAGGAAAAGTGGGTAGAAGTATCTTTACTGAATCAACAAAATGGGAGGATGATGCTTCTTCTACTTCACAATAATTCCGAATTATGTTAGATAATACTTCATCTTCCTCTTGAAGCAACATGAAAGAGCTTCTTCCTAACATCATAAGTTGTGCCAAAAAATTAACTTCCTCAACCTCTTGACCAACATGTGGCCATATGGAATTATCCAGAACGTGGGATGGCTGAGCAGGAGGGTAGATAACAAGTTTTTTGGTGCTCTTTCCATCAGAAATCGTCATGTCTCCTATCCTGCATCCAATATAGGCATATGTTGTTGCTAATCATGGTCTTCCTAGAATTATAGGGTACTCGTCGAGTGAGCATTTAGGAGAAATAATCATGAAATCTGATGGGTACTCTCATGAGTCGAGAGTCACTAGGAGGTCCTCTACCATACCATCAGGTTTAACAGTTGAACTATCTGCAAGCTGCATGACAGTAGGAGTAGGTCTCATGCTTGCAACATTTAGTTGTTGCAGAATATCTTTGGTCATTACATTTATTGTTGCTCCCAAATCAATTAGAGCATTCTTTATTTGAATCTCATTTATAACAACTCCTACCACAAGACTCCTCGGATCATTGTATTTGGGAACAATCACTTTCCCAAGCATGATGTCAACCAACTGTCCCACCACATGAACCGTAGTGGGGTCTTTCCTCTTCCTTCCTGGCTTCTTAAGACATGCTTCCTTGATTGCCTTGCCATAGATTGGAACATATTTTATGGCCTGAAATAGAGGGATCTTGACACATACATGTTTCAACTAATCTAGAATGTCAAAGGCTAGTTCTTGCTTTTCTTCTTTTTGGTCAGTTATTTCCAACCTCTAAGGAAATGGTAGTTCTTGTTCAGTCTACTTGACAGGGACTGGTTTAGGATTCTTAGGTACACTTGGCTGAATGGGGGTATTCAGAGGCTCCTTTTCTTCCACATGAAGCTCAGTGATAATGGGTGAGGAAGGAGTTGGAAAGGTAGTTCCTAAATGCAAGTGTATGTCACTTACACTCGCAACATATGCAAGGAATTGATTTGGATCAACAGAGTATATTGGTTGTTGTTGTGGTTTGTTATTTGGGTTAGGTGTGGGTTGAGCTGGTAGCTGAGTAGGTTTAGGTGTATTTGAAGTTGAACTCGCAGGAGGAGGCATTATAGCAGGCTGCTAGGGCTGAGAAGGTGGTTGCATTTAATTGGTTGTCTAGTTTGGCCATTGTTGTCCTCCTCTCCATTATGATGTTTGTTGTTAGTTTCTTGGAGGTGGCTGCCAATTCCCCTAAGGTTGCTACCACTGGGGTGGAGAGTTTTGGTGATTGGGCCAGACATTTGAAGGGTTATTCCAAGGTTGTGGTGGCTATCCTCCATAATTGGATGGATATGGGAGCTTCCATTGGTTACTAGATGAATAAGAATTAAAATATGGCCCAACAAAAGAGAGTGGATCTAGTGGCATACCTAGTTTTGGAGCCAATGGCCTTCTTTGTGCAATGTAGTAGACTTGGTCACCTTCACCCTGGATTGGCTTGAACTCGGGTGGAATCTACTTACTTTCAATATTAGCTACCATCTTGCATATGTAGTCCTTCTTCTTTTGTCTGCAATGGGGGCAATATTCTACCAACATTGCCTCTACCTCCTCTTGTTTCTTCTTGGCCTGAAGTGTATCCAACTGAGTAGCTAGATTGTTTATAATGTCTTGCTTGAAGTTTGCGAGCAAGTGAGTAATTTCCATTCTTGAAACTCCATTAGTAGATGACTTACCCATAAAGGATTAGTAAGCTCTCCCTTTCTTTGAAGTTTCCCTAGAGTAGTTCTAGCATATCTTCTTGATATCCTCCTAAGGGAATTGGGTGATATATCCTCCTCCCATTAGGTCCAAGGCATCAGTGTAGCTATCATTGATTCCTCTTAGGAAAAGCATCTTTTGTGATTCTTCATTGAGTTTATGGTGTGGAGATTTCTATAGACAAAATAGAAACCTTGCAATGTAATCCTCCAGGCTCTCATCTTCCTTTTGCTGCATCCTAAAAATGTCATCTCCTCTCATGTCACTGCCCCTGCAATATTCCTTGTACTTCACAAGGAACTTTGTTTTCATGTCCTCCCAAGTCTCCATAGTGTTTTTTCCTAGGCTCATGAACCATCTTAATGTAGCCTCTTTCAAGGTGGTAGGAAATAGCTTAAGCATATGGGCATCGGTGGTATAGTCATAACTCTTGTAGAGTATGTCAAACTCGAACAAGAAAGTATCAGGATCTTCAGTGACAAGTCCATAGAGCTTAGGAAGGACTAAAGTAGGGATATTTTTTAGGTTTTCAAATTTATTTTGATGAGCAATGGGGAAAGGAAAAGCTGGTTGGTTAGGTCTATTCCTATTTGCATCACCCATGCCTGCCTAATGTAGTTCCAAAGTAAGGGGATTTTCAAGTTGATTTTGGTCTTCAGAGGAAATTTTAGAACTGGTTAGATCAGGAAATGCATCAACAAAGGGGTGTGGCTCTTCTTCTTCTCTTGGCAGATTCAAATGCTCATCTAGCTGGAATGGATTAGGGTTATTAGGAAGGAATCTCCCATGAGCGTCTCTCCTCCTTCCTCTATGCATACGATATCAACTCAGTATCAACCAGCTCACACAAAGAATTGGTAAAATAATGGTGGATCGTTACTTTGCTAAATAAGGGGTATACTAAGAACAAAATTTCATAAATATTACAGCAAGAAAAAATATCAATGACTCCAAAGATCTCCCTAGTTTGACACCATCACCGACAATGACACCAAAAATGTTGGCCTCCCACAATGATATAACAACTAAGCCCTTACAACTGTGATTCAAAGATTGGACATCTAATTTGAATAGCTATCCCAATCATCATGAAGGTACATTTAACTTGTCAACCCAGGGACGTAGGCTTGAAATGGGTTAGCATAGTATGTGCACTAGGAATCCAAAGTAGCCATCCTCATTCTATAGCTAAGAAAGACATAATGTTGAAAGTAAATTGCTTGGAAAGAAATAACATGAGTGCTAAGCATCAACCAATAACTATACTAAGTTGAAAGGAATGACATAAATGAAAATCTAAGAAAAAAATAGAAAACTACTATGTCTGCTTTAGCTTTAGGAACAGTCACAGAATGAAATTCTAGTGGTTGCAGTTACAAACTATGCCAAATTCTTAACTAATTACTAAACAGAAAGTAATAACTAAGCTAAAGGATGGAATGCTCACAAAGTGGGCCCCCTTGGATGAGTATCCCTTAAGACAAGTGATTGATTCCACAAAAGGATATAAAAGTAATGGAAAATCCTAACCTAGAAATTGGACATTCCAACAAGTGACTAACATCTTCTTATGGTCGTTCATTTACATTGTCAAACTAAGGAACGTATACTTGAAATGGAGCGAAACTGTATGTGCACTAAGAACCAGTTTCAATCACAATTTACCATAAATAAATGCTTGGAGGGAATTCTACTTATGTTGCAAAAATGTAATGTAAAGTCTTCTTAACTTAAAATCATAACTTAATCAAAGCATAAATCATGACAACTATTTATAAGAAACAAACTATGAACTGGCCTTATGCTACAGGAACAAACACAAGGATGGATTGCCGATGCTGTAGGAACAATATAAGACTGAGTTTGTGCTGAAAATTTCAAGAATAAAATCTAACTTATAATCAATAGGAGATAAATAACTAACTACAAATACTCACTAAGTGGGCCCCCTTAGCAAGCATCAACTAGTTTATGCAAGAATTGAACTCAAAACTTCATAAGCTTTTATTCATAAATTTGGAATCATATACATTGATTGCTCTGCTTATAAGAAAACTAACACAAAACACTGTCTCTCATTATAATAATAACTTTTACACAACCTGTTGCTCACTCACGTAGGAGGAGAACTTATATTAGAAAAGCAACTAACTACCTAACTCTAACAGAGAAAGACGTGGACATAAATGCATCATGAAACCAAGGAACAGACTTCTCATAAATGAAGGAATATCTGTTCAACACGATTCAGAGAGAATTTAGTATTCCACTCTTCCTAGATTAATGATCATTTAGATTTCCTCCCAATGACCCCGTCAGAGAGTCTTTGCTGGAACAACTTCCTCGATGCCGTGTTGGAAATGGACTTTACTGCAGGGCCGAGATCTACTGCACTTTGACTCGTTCATGCTTCTTTCAAGAACCTGCGATGCACATGGCGACATAAGCGAAAGAAAGCATGCATGGAAAATAACACGATACACATTCATTAATCACATATTAAATCCATTTCATTATCCAAAAACCACATGCATTATATCAGTCATTCGGGAGGTCAAACAAGGTAATTAATACAGACACATAGAGATGTTAAGCTGTAGGAATATAGGAATGTATTGCTACAGGATACTACCCGATTTTAGATAAAAAGCCTTTAATCAAAGAGTTAAAACAACTATCAGCAATAAGAGTAAGGGTATTAAAAATACATCATAATATTCAAATTATGAGCATATTTCGAGCTCCTCATTTGCCCCCTACTTATCCTAATGATTGTCCTCCAGCATTAAGCTTTCTAGTTGTTTCTTTGAAATTAGTAGGAGTAGTATGGCCCTGTAATGAAGTTCCAAATTTGTAGTAGAAACCTCTGAAATTTTTCCATCTCTCATACCTACGGGTTTCTGTATCCTCATTAACATCTTTAGCCCAATAAGGGTAAAGTGGCCACATCAAAACTGGAGGTCGAAATGTTAATGGTAACCATAACTCAAACCTTTTCTGGAGACCAAGCTGCATGTACTTCTATGTCCTTCTGATGGCTGCCTTAAATTTCAGAGGGCTATGAGGCTCAGGTTTCCTCAGACCAACAGTCAGTTTTTCCCATCTTGTTTCAATTCTGGAAGATGAAAGCTTCCAAAACAGATATGGTTGGTCTTTGAACTCATCATACACCTGCTTACTGATATCAAATATTTTCATTATTTCTGTCTGATCATTGAATCCATACACAACAGTAAGCCAAGTTCTCAGAATTGTGTCGGGAGCTGAGCTTTCAAGTCGCAGTGGAATAGGTTCATTCCTTTCAGCCTCTTCATAAGCCTCTAATTGTCTTCCATAGTTAGTTTCATTGGCCGCCCAAGACACGAGTGACCTCAAATGAATGTCACCAATGTAGAGAAGCGGATTCCACTCTGTTTCAGAGGGAATTAGCAAACCATGCAAATGAAACTCACATAAGGAAATTTTCAGCCAATTGGGTGCTACCTGATATGCATCATAAAATTTCTTAGCTGTATGAATGACAGGGTCTAAATTTCTTGAAATTCTCATCAATTGGAACCAAAGAAATTTCTCTTTAAGGCACATAGCATATACCCTAGGTGGTGGTCTAAATTCCATAATTTTACTAGTTATCTTCATCATTTCATCCATTTTCTCTTTCATTTCTTGAATTTCCTGTTTTTGTCTTTCAATTTCTCTTTTCAATTTCTTCTTTTCTTCCTCCCAAAGAATTTGTTGAATTTCAGTTTTAGCTAAATGGCGGAAACTCAAAGTTTGAAATGTAACAGGCCTCCATGTAGTCCTAAGATATTCCAAATATTCAATCAACAATGTCCTTTTATAAACAACCAATGCCTGACAAGTTTCAGGGGGTAATTGGGTTTCATTGGACACTTCAGATTGTTCAAACTGTTCTTCCTCTTGCTGCAAGATGGACTCCTATTGCTGCGTAGGAGGAGATTGTGCTTTTTCTGAAACTTTCCTAACTGCTTCAGCGAAGTCATCAAGACTTGGCATCCCCCTTTCATTACTAGTACCATGTTGTGCTTCCTCAACTTCCACTGTCTCAGTTTGCACTTCCCTAGGAATAATAGATGGACTTTGTGGAAGATTCTAAGATACATTCTGAGAAACATCATGACTGAATTCTTCAGATTCCTCATAAATTACTATAATTTCAGGTTGAACGGAGGTTGAGGTAACTTTATGCTGTTTCCTTGATGAAGCTCTTTTTGGCAATGTTTCTAAAGTAACAGCTGCAAGAGACACTTTTGTGGCTTTCCTCTTTCTAACCTGTCTAGAGGATTCAGACTCAGCAGGAGAAGATGATAGTGAAACTGCAGTGGCAACAGGCGTTGCTGCAGGAGAAATTGCTACAGGGGAAGATGCTGCAGGAAAGAGGAGTAGAATGTTTTCGATTTTGAACAGGAGGGTCAGATTTTGGGGTTTGTTCTGCCCTAGATGACTCTCCTACCTTCATTTTCCCTTTTTATTTTCTACCAACAGACCTAGTTTGTACTTGGGTAGAGGGCTCTGGTGTGGAGGCTGTAGGACTAAGTGTTGCAGGAGCAGATGATTCTTGCTCTGCTTCCCTACTTGTAGATTCTACTCTCTTTTTCTTTTTCTTGTGTTGTGCAAGGAGTGCTCTAGGAGGCTCTGGAGGTTGCAGACCCTTTTGGGCAACAAATTCTTGCCAAGAAAGGGGTGATACATCCCTCAGGGAACACTCGATCAAGAATTTAATGAGGGCATGATGGGCGATAGAGTTATCCCTACCCCTTTGGGTTTCATGGGGACAATGTTCCAAAAGGTTTAACAAAAAATTTGGAACATTGACAACTAAACCATGCCTCATATAACTCAATACTTTAAAATGATAGGAATGCAAATAGGAAAAACGTCCCTCACAAGTCAAGTACCTGATTATGAAGGTAGCATATTCTGAGTATGGAGGAGGCAGTGACACCCATTTGCATCCTTGTTTGGAAACCTCCAAGGGTCTATCTTTTGGTATTGTGAATTCTTCCCTAGTAGAGACAACATCTCTCCCTAAAGAAAAAAATTTCTCCTACCGCCGGAAGCCCAGTTACTTCTACAATCCGCTCTTCTATAATAGCTATTGTCAAACCCCACACTGTAGCTTCTCCCTCTGAAAGAGTTCTCAAAAACTCACCTACAGCTTCCTCATTAAAGGAATCTATCCTCAGAAAATAATTCAGCCAACCGTAATTGCTGAATTCCTGAACCGCTTGAGGATTTTGTGTCAAGGGTTCATGAGTTGTAGGCTCATGTCTTAGTAACTGGCCACCCATATTCATAAATTATTCTTGCTGAAATTCCTAAAACTCAAACTTCTTCTGAAAATTTGAAAAACTTCCTCTGTCCTGCTTCTTTCTGCCCTGTTGTTACTTTTCTTTACTTTTCCAAGAATGACACAAAGGATAATTGCATGAAATTATTGTTAAAAACTACTCAAATCAAGCAGTTAATTGTTGTTTAGGATGAAAACACGCAGTCATATTTGGTAAGTACAAGAAAATAAAAATATCTTAACAGTTGTGACAGTGGCATAAGAAAAAGTTGAAATGGATTATCCCTGCCCCCTACTTAAAATTTGGCATGTGTCCACACATGTGCGAAAGGATAGGCGAAGAATAGGCAATGATGACTGATATGTACATAGCAATTAATGAACAAATGAAATAAATAAACGATGTGAGAATAAAAGATATCGCGTACCTTGTAATAAGTGCTTGTACATGCTGGGAAAGATCACATCTCAGCATGAAATGAAGGTTGGAATTGAAACCATAAATGAGGGCGCTATGACAAGATGGATGACATGGATGGGTGATGTGGAAGAAGAGGAAATGAATGGTGGTGATGGATGAAAAATGGAGAAAGTGGCTTCCTTAAAAAGGAAATCTTTATTATGGGCATGCAACATAGAATTTTAAAGAGATGCTATAGGAGAAAGGTCAAAGCCTTTTGCTGCAGGAAGATCAATGGCTGCATCCGAAACAAACTGCTTCATAAATTCTTCTTTGGATGCTGGCTTATGATACAACTTAAGATGGTGTCCATTAACCAGTAGCTTGAATCAGACAGGATCTATTGTAGCTAATTGAATTGAACTATTATCAAACACATTTTCTATTTCATAAGGACCAAGTCATCTTGTGGTGAGTTTACCTTGATTTTTCTTGTACCTGGAGTCATAGAGCAATGCCCAATCACTGACAAAGAATTGCTTAGTTCTGATATGGTGGTCATGCCATTTTTTTCTTTGCTGCTGAATAGCTTCAGTATGCTGCAGGGCAGCTTTCCTTATCTCATCCAATGCATTCAGCTGCAGGAGATGTTCCTTTTGGGCTTTTGAAATATCAATGTTAAACTGTAGAGCAGTCCTTAAGGTCTTATGCTCAAACTCTATTGGCAACATGGTAGTTTTTCCATAGAGTAACTCAAAAGGAGTGAACCCTGTAGATGTTTTCCATGTTGTCCTATAGGCCTAGACTGCTTTAGGAAGGTGACTGCTCCAATCCTTCTTGTGTAATTTAACTGTCTTAGTAAGGATTGCCTCAATTTCTCTGTTGGTAACCTCTGCCTGACCATTAGCTTGAGGGTGATAGGGGCTAGAATTTATGTGCCTGATCTTGTAATCATTCATCAATGTAGTGATTAAGTTTGATGTAAACTAAGCTCCTTGATCAGTAACAAGTTCCCTTGGGACTCCAAACCGAGTAAAAATCTACTCATACAAGAACTCAACAACTTTATTGTCATGGGCATGTGTCATTGCTTTCACTTCTACCCACTTGGTTACATTATCAGTGCAAACCAAAATGTATGATTTCCCATTGGATGAAGGATCAATAGGCCCAACAAAATCCATGCCCCACTTGTCAAAGGGACTGACTACCACTTGAGGATACATGGGCATTTCATCAGACCTTGTTGGTCTCCCTATGCGTTGACATCTATCATATTTTTTGGTGTAGGCTGCAACATATTTGTGTAGTGTGGGCCAATAGTATCCTGTAGCAAGCACTTTCATAGATGTTCTCTTGGCTGCAAAGTTCCCACCACATGGCTCATTATGACGACATGCAAAATGTCATAGGTCTCATCTTCCCTAACACACCTTCTCATGACTTAGTCAGGTCCTGTGTAAAATAAACAGTCTGCAATCCATGAAAAGTTAAAACTTTTCTCTACCAACAATTGCCTTTCCTTTGGTGAGAAGTGGGCTGGGATCTTGTTGGCTGCTAAATAATTTGCAATATCTACATACCATGGAGTTCGAGCAACAAGAGAAAATGGATGTTCATCAGGAAAGCTAACATCAATTACCTCAGGGGTGGCAGGTGTAGTTGTTTGAAGTCTTGACAAGAAATCAGCCACCACATTAGCCTGGCCTGGCTTATCAATAACTATGATATCAAATTCCTACAACAATATGAACCATCTTGCTAATCTGCCAGATATGATAGGCTTATTCATGAGGTACCTTATTGCTGCATGATCTGTATGGACAAATATTTGATAACCAGTGACATAATGTCAAAACTTGTTCAGGGCATACACAACTGCTAGCAATTCTTTCTCTGTGACTGTATAGTTTAATTCAGAGCCTTGAAGGTTTTTGCTAATGAAATATATGGCATGCTCTATGGAATTCTCTTTCTATCCTAAAACTGCCCCTATGGCATAATCAAAAGCATTTGTGTGTGTGAACCATTTGAATCTAGACCTTGCACAAACACAATAAACATGCAAACAATTAGATCAAACACAAGGTTAGAAACAAATGATTCCTCAAGAAATCCATTTGAAATTTGCAAAAGATAAGAAATGAAAATGAAGAACACAAATGAAACAATTAAATCCTATCTAATGCAAGCAAACTCTTGATCTCTTGAGGGAGTTGGTGCAAATAGGTGTGTGGAGCTTTTCCCTTTCCCAACTCCTTGAATGAAAATGTTGATTGAAGATGATTGATCCACTTGATAAGTCCCTCAATGAGCTCCAAAATCTGCAATAAACTAGTTAAGAAGATGGATGGAATTTGAGAGATATTTGTGCATAATAACTTTGCATAATTGTGGATGATAAAATGCATGGTGAAGCATTCTATTTATAGAATGTTGAAATGGAAACAAAGCCAAAATAGAGCAATGTGGGACAAAGATTTGGCCAATGGAAAAATGCCACTTGTCCAAATGTGATTGGATGAGGAATGAGCAAGTTTTGACAAATGTGCCAATAAATGCATTTTTGAATTTGAATTTTGAGAAAAGACATGTAAGAGGGGGAAAGAAAATTGCATTGAATGCCACTTGGCTCAAGGCAAGGACATGTAAGAAGAAGTAAATGCCTTGTTGGAAGGACTTGTAAGAGAGAGTAAATGACATGTTGGAAGGACATGTCATTCAAATTTTGAATTTGAAATAGAAGAATATTCCTCCAAAAGATGCTTTGTTGAGGGAAAATGAAGATTTAATAAATCAATAAATTGATTTATTTGTGCAAGTGGAGATATCTAGAGAATGCAAGTGGGTGAGATTAGTATTTAATCATGGTTAGATTAAATAAATGATGATTATGTTAGTTTGATGATGATTAGGTGAGTTGACTTATTTTGACTTAGATTTTTGGATTAATTTAAATCAAACAAGAGAGGAAATGATTTAATGAGTTTAATTAAATAAACATGTTTTGATTATTTAATTAAAGAGATTGAAGTAAGATTAAATTAAATAAGATTTTAATTTATTCAATTTAATAGATAGACTTTAGAGATTTAATTAAATAAAATTAATTATTTAATTAAAATAGGGATAATTAGATCAGATGAATTGATTTAATTAACAAGGGAAAGTGACTTAATTAGACAAAAATAATTTATTTAATTAAGAGACGAATATTGATGAATTTAATCAGATAAGGGAATTTGATTAAACAATTAGACCGAGGGATGATTTAGGAAGAAACGATGTTAGTAGATCAGAGTTAGATGCGCAATGTCAACTTGTACATTTTGCATGTCTACAGTGTGTATATGAAAGGGCAGACTCCACTTCGGTCCTTGAAGAATAGGTGCCTGAGTAAGTAAGTTCTCAAGCTGCAGGAAAGATTTGTCATAGGCCTTAGTCCAGTTAAATTCAGAATCCTTAGTCAATAAGGCATATAATGGACTGGATATTTTGCTGAAATCTTTGATAAATCTTCTATAATATCCAACATGTCCTAGGAAGCTTCTAACATCCTTTTGTTTCATAGGTGTTTGCAAAGTTAGAATAACTTCTATTTTTGCAGGATCAACTTGAATTCCTGCTTGAGAGATATGATGGCCTAAAATAATTCCCTCTTGCATCATCATAAAACACTTCTCACTATTCAAAGACAAATTTTGCTCCTTACATCTTTTCAACACTTTCTCCAAATTTGCTAATGCTTCTTCATAAGTAGCTCCATAAGTGGTGAAGTCATCCATGTAGATCTCCATAGAATCATGAGAAATGTCAGCAAAAATACTGGTCACTGCCCTTTGAAATGTTGCAGGTGCATTACACAGGCCAAAAGGTAAGACAGAGTAGGAAAAAGTGCCCCATGGACTGGTAAAAGTTGTTTTGTTTTGATCCTCAGGGGCAATTCTAATTTGATTATACCCACTATATCCATCCAAAAAGGAGAAATACTTTTTACTAGACAATGAGTCTAACACTTGGTCAACAAATGGCAGTGGAAAGTGATCCTTTTTAGTTGCTGTATTCAGCTCCCTGTAGTCTACACAAAATCTCAATTTTCCTCCTTTTTTAGGAACAATCACCAATGGAGATACCCATTGACTGTCTGAAATGGGGTAGATAAAACCAACATCAAACAATTTTTGGAGCTCTTTTTTAACTATTTCCCTGAGTGCTGGGTTTATCCTTCTTTGAGGCTGCCTAACAGGTGAACAGTCTTCCTTAATGTAGATCCTATGAGTATAAAGTTGAGGATCTATTCCCTTCATATCCCCATAGTCTCATGCAAAAGCTTTGTGTTGATCTTGCAGCATTGCGACTAGGGCAGTTTGTTGAGATTAAGGCAACTTATTATTGATGTTCAGACAACGGCCTGGAGACACTTCTACTTGCTTGGTAAGATCATTCATGGAGGCTACTGATAAAGGTGGTGTATGTATTTCATGTGGAAGAAAGTTGTGATAAACTGCAGGAAATTCAAGTGGCAGGCTCTCAGAATTCAGTTACTGTAGGAAACACTACTGAAGACAACTATCTGGAACATATGGGCTACTCAGATCAGAGTTGGACTGCAAAATGTGTAGACCATCCTCACTCTGAAGCTGTGAAAATGGATTAGTTTGCAGCATCATTAGCTGAGCCAATGAATTGACTTCTTCAGTTTCCTCTCCTGGCCAAATTGGTTGAGACAAGTCTAGCTGAGGCTGGGCAGGTGGGTATAAAGCCAATTTCTTTCTTGACTGACCATCGAAAATTGTCATGTCTCTTGAACAACATCCTATAAGAGCATCAACTATGGCTAACCATGGTCTACCTAGGATGAAAGGATATCCTCCCAAAGTTGCCTTAGTGGACAATATGGTGAAATCTGCTGGGTATTCCCAAGACTCAAGGATGACAATGACATCTTCTACCACTCCATCAGGTGTTACTATGGAACTATCAGCAAGCTGCAGGATGGTAGGTGTAGACCGAATGGTTAGGATATTCAAATACTCCATAGTATGCTTGGTCATTACATTGATGGCTGCACCAAGGTCAATCAAAACATTCTTTACTATCTGGCCATTAATATTTATTTGTACCACAGGACTCCCAGGGTTAGTATATTCTGGAATGACTACCTTCCCTAACATAATATCTGCCAACTGTCCTAGAACATGGATGAGATTTTCTTTGGGACATCTATTAGCTAATCCAAAAATCAAAGGTAGGCTCTTTCCATAGACTTGGATGTAGTAATTTGCAATCTCTGAGGAAAAGGCGGTTTGTCCTGATGCTGCAGGACAGGCTCCTTAGAGACATTATCTGATACAGGTATATGTTCTGCAGGGTTAGTAGGTTGTTCAGAGGCAGAGTCTAGAATCTCTGTAATTACAGGTGGCTGTGGAGTAGGGAGAGTGGTTCTAGACCTAAAATGGATATCATGAATATTCAGGGCATAAGCTGGATACTGATTGGCTTTTGCAAGATACATAGGCTGTTGTTGTTGTTGCTGCTTATTATTAGGATTTGGCAATGGTTGAGCAGGCATAGGTGTTTGTTTTGGAGGGCTAGTATTTGCTGCAGGTGCTGCAGGAGGTGGCATGAGGGGTGGAGGTTGTGGCTGCTGAAGCTGTAGGGATCTAGGGGATTGGTTTTGCCATTGCTGAGAACCTCTCCATTGAGGATTCTGCTGCCAATTACCTGGGGGTGGAGTCCATTGTCCTTGTGGCTAGTGCCAACCTCCTTGAGGAGATTGCCATTGAGGACTCTAATAGTTAAGCCAGTGTGGTTGAGAAGTATTCCAAGGTGGTGATGGGCCATATGTAGGTTGCCATTGGTTATTGTAATTAGAATAAGGATTACCAAAAGTTAAAGGGTCTTGAGGCATACCTTGTCTTTGAGCCCACGGTCGCCTTTGTGCAATGAAGAATACTTGATTGCCTTGCCATAGATTGGAACATATTTTATGGCCTGAAATAGAGGGATCTTGACAAATACATGTTTCAACTGATCTAGAATGTCAAAGGCTGGTTCTTGCTTTTCTTCTTTTTGGTCAGTTATTTCCAACCTCTAAGGAAATGGTGGTTCTTGTTCAGTTTGCTTGACAGGGACTGGTTTAGGATTCTTAGGTACACTTGGCTGAATGGGGGTATTCAGAGGCTCCTCTTCTTCCACATGAAGCTCAATGATAATGGGTGTGGAAGGAGTTGGAAAGGTAGTTCCTAAATGCAAGTGGATGTCACTTACACTCGCAGCATATGCAAGGAATTGATTTGGATCAACAGAGTATATTGGTTGTTGTTGTGGTTTGTTATTTGGTTAAGTGTGGGTTGAGTTGGTAGCTAAGTAGGTTTAGGTGTATTTGAAGTTGAACTCGCAGGAGGAGGCATTATAGTAGGCTGCTAGGACTAAGAAGGTGGTTGCATTTAATTGGTTGTCTAGTTTGGCCATTGCTGTCCTCCCCTCCATTATGATGTTTGTTGTCAGTTTCTTGGAGGTGGCTGCCAATTCCCCTAAGGTTGCTACCACTGGGGTGGAGAGTTTTGGTGATTGGGCAAAACATTTGAAGGGTTATTCCAAGGTTGTGGTGGATATCCTCCATAATTGGATGGATATGGGAGTTGCCATTGGTTACTAGATGAATAAGAATTAAAATATGGCCCAACAAAAGAGAGTGGATCTAGTGGCATACCTTGTCTTGGAGCCCATGGCCTTCTTTGTGCAATGTAGTAGACTTGGTCACCTTCACCCTGGATTGGCTTGAACTCAGGTGGAATCTACTTACTTTCAATATTAGCTACCATCTTGCATATGTAGTCCTTCTTTTGTCTGCAATGGGGGCGATATTCTGCCAACATTGCCTCTACCTCCTCTTGTTTCTTCTTGGCCTGAAGTGTATCCAACTGAGTAGCTAGATTGTTTATAATGTCTTGCTTGAAGTTTGCGAGCAAGTGAGTAATTTCCATTCTTGAAACTCCATTAGTAGATGACTTACCCATAAAGGATTAGTAAGCTCTCCCTTTCTTTGAAGTTGCCCTAGAGTAGTTCTGGCATATCTTCTTGATATCCTCCTAAGGGAATTGGGTGATATATCCTCCTCCCATCAGGTCCAAGGCATCAATGTAGCTATCATTGATTCCTCTTAGGAAAAGCAGCTTTTGTGATTCTTCATTGAGTTTATGGTGTGGAGATTTCTATAGACAAAATAGAAACCTTGCAATGTAATCCTCCAGGTTCTCATCTTCCTTTTGTTGCATCCTAAAAATGTCATCTCCTCTCATGTCACTGCCCCTGCAATATTCCTTGTACTTCACAAGGAACTTTGTTTTCATGTCCTCCCAAGTCTCCATAGTGTTTTTGCCTAGGCTCATGAACCATCTTAATGTAGCCTCTTTCAAGGTGGTAGGAAATAGCTTAAGCATATGGGCATCAGTGGTATAGTCATAACTCCTTTAGAGTATGTCAAACTCGAACAAGAAAGTATCAGGATCTTCAGTGACAAGTCCATAGAACTTAGGAAGGACTAAAGTAGGGATATTTTTGAGGTTTTCAAATTTATTTTGATGAGCAATGGGGAAAGGAAAAGCTAGTTGGTTAGTTATGTTCCTATTTGCATCACCCATTCCTGCCTAATGTAGTTCCAAAGTAAGGGGATTTTCAAGTTGATTTTGGTCTTCAGAGGAAATTTTAGAACTGGTTAGATCAAGAAATGCATCAACAAAGGGTTGTGGCTCTTCTTCTTCTTCTCTTGGTAGATTCAAATGCTCATCTAGCTAGAATGGATTAGGGTTATTAGGAAGGAATCTCCCATGAGCATCTCTCCTCCTTCCTCTATGCATACGGTATCAACTCACTATCAACCAACTCACACAAAGAATTTATAAAATAATGGTGGATCATTACTTTGCTAAATGAGGGGTATACTAAGAACAAAATTTCATAAATATTACAACAAGAAAAAATATCAATGACTCAAAAGATCTCCCTAGTTTGACACCATCCCCGACAATGACACCAAAAATGTTGGCCTCCCACAATGATATAACAACTAAGCCCTTACAACTGTGATTCAAAGATTGGACATCTAATTTGAATAGCTATCCCAATCATCATGAAGGTACATTTAACTTGTCAACCCAGGGACGTAGGCTTGAAATGGGTCAGCATAGTATGTGCACTAGGAATCCAAAGTAGCCATCCTCATTCTACAGCTAAGAAAGACATAATGTTGAAAGTAAATTGCTTGGAAAGAAATAACGTGAGTGCTAAGCATCAACCAATAACTATACTAAGTTGAAAGGAATGACATAAATGAAAATCTAAGAAAAAAATAGAAAACTACTCTGTCTGCTTTAGCTATAGGAACAGTCACAGAATGGAATTCTAGTGGTTGCAGTTACAAACTGTGCCAAATTCTTAACTAATTACTAAACAGAAAGTAATAACTAAGCTAAAGGATGGAATGCTCACAAAGTGGGCCCCCTTGGATGAGTATCCCTTAAGACAAGTGATTGATTCCACAAAAGGATATAAAAGTAATGGAAAATCCTAACCTGGAAATTGGACATTCCAACAAGTGACTAACATCTTCTTATGGTCGTTCATTTACATTGTCAAACTAAGGAACGTATACTTGAAATGGAGCGGAACTGTATGTGCACTAAGAACCAGTTTCAATCACAATTTACCATAAATAAATGCTTGGAGGGAATTCTACTTATGTTGCAAAAATGTAATGTAAAGTCTTCTTAACTTAAAATCATAACTTAATCAAAGCATAAATCATGACAACTATTTATAAGAAACAAACTATGAACTGGCCTTATGCTACAGGAACAAACACAAGGATGGATTGCCGATGCTGTAGGAACAATATAAGACTGAGTTTGTGCTGAAAATTTCAAGAATAAAATCTAACTTATAATCAATAGGAGATAAATAACTAACTACAAATACTCACTAAGTGGGCCCCCTTAGCAAGCATCAACTAGTTTATGCAAGAATTGAACTCAAAACTTCATAAGCTTTTATTCATAAATTTGGAATCATATACATTGATTGCTCTGCTTATAAGAAAACCAACACAAAACATTGTCTCTCATTATAATAATAACTTTTACACACCTTGTTGCTCACTCACGCAGGAGGAGAACTTATTTATATTAGAAAAGCAACTAACTACCTAACTCTAACAGAGAAAGACGTGGACATAAATGCATCATGAAACCGAGGAACAGACTTCTCATAAATGAAGGCATATCTGTTCAACATGATTCATAGAGAATTTAGTATTCCACTCTTCCTAGATTAATGATCATTTAGATTTTCTCCCAACGACACGGTCAAAGAGTCTTTGCTGGAACAACTTCCTCGATGCCGTGTTGGAAATGGACTTTACTGTAGGGCCGAGATCTGTTGCGCTTTGACTCGTTCATGCTTCCTTCAACAACCTGTGATGCACATGGCGACAAAAGCGAAAGAAAGAATGCGTGGAAAATAACATGATACACATTCATTAATTAAATATTAAATCCATTTCATTATCCAAAAACCACATGCATTAAATCAGTCATTTGGGAGGTCAAACAGGGTAATTAATATAGACACATAGAAATGTTAAGCTGCAGGAATATAGGAATGTATTGCTACAGGATACTACCCGATTTTAGATAAAAATCGTTTAATCAAATAGTTAAAACAACTATCTGCAATAAGAGTAAGGGTATTAAAAATACATCATAATATTCAAATTATGAGCATATTTCAAGCTCATCAACAAGTGTAAACTCAAATGCACCAGCTTATAACTTCATTTTATTCATTGGAAAACAAAAGTACAATGGAGGAGCAACATAACTGTATTACTTGAAAAATAAGAATGGAAGTACATCATCAGATTTATCAACCCCCTAAGGAGCATTTGAGTCTTATTTATAGGAAGAAAAACTACTAACTAACTACCTAGCAAGGCGGTCAAGTCCAACAGATTAGGAGGATGCCACTTTAGGGAAAGCATGAAAAGTGGAGAGGAGGTTATGCGTGCATGGAATATGGTCAAGCATGTTTTCCTTAACGCAGATTTAGCACAACAGTAACTCCTATATTCGCTCAACAAACAATTAAGATCATTTACAAGGTGGTTGCAATCCTTTGATTTAAACTAGGAATTTCCCTATCGTTGAGAGTCTTCCCTCCATTGACCTTTGAACAATCACCATGTTGACTTTGATGGTGAATGACCAGCTAGCATAATCATCCTCAATTTTGTAGGTTGCTAATTATATCTTCATAACAATATTAGTACACACAACAATTGCATATCCATAACTATCTTAAAGTGACATTCATTAATTCACATGTAAAATTAACATAGATAGCTCATATAACATGTTAATGTCATTTAAAGGTTAGAAAAATGGATTATGCCCAAATGTCTATGGTTTTGAGGAAATATCACAAAAAGGTCAACATCCAAGTATCAATGTCTATGACAACTTCAACAAATAGATAATAAATACTATCAAAATTGAGTCATAAACTAGACTCATTAGCACCAACCCAATTTAAATGTATTAGAGGAATTAATAGTTGAAAATATATATTACTAAAAAATTATTAAGGAACCAACACATGCACATATGTGCATGTGTAACTAAACACCCTTACAATGTTAGTTTGAGGACCATGCAAATATTTTTCCATCAAATCATACTACATGACCCTTATAGTGTGATTGTAATAGAAGATCATGTGTACAAATTATGAGAGTTATTTAAAATAAAATCATAATTTTTCAAAAAATTACAAGTGCACATATAATAAAATTCATCCTTTTTGAAAAGATACAAAAGTTAAATTGGTCCAAATTAGACATCTACATGACCACTTAATGGTTTCTAAAATATACATGTCATAAATAAAAGTACATCTCTTCTACTTGGACATTTAAGTGCATATTTATACATACTTGCTCTCACTTTCTATTGACATCTTGATGGTGTGAGTGGGGTTTTCTACTTATTCTGCTTCCTTTTAGGACCTTTTCACACTTGTCTACTTAAGTTTATTTAGGACATTTATTTTTCATGTCTCAAGTCATAAAATTAAGATATGTGTCATAATCTTATGTTATTTTATGTCAAGCCCTTATTTATAAATACAAGTGTTTCTCATTGTAGAATCAATCAGTATTATATATTTGCACTTTGATGAAATAAAATTGTTCTATAATTTTGGGTCTCTCTATGCTCACATTGAATCTCTTTTATCTCGAGTTCTCCATTGTCAAATATTACATGGTATTAGAGTATTATGTACCAACTCTTACATGATATCAAAGCTTGTGGCATTGTTTTATGTTAGCTTGTTGAGAGATATAGATTGTAAAAATTTGAGAGTGATCTTGTCTTTCATCAAATAATGATTTATAGAATTAGAAAAACTTGATAGAAGTACTTAATTTTTAGGGTTCTTCTATGTGGTTTTAAATTGCAAGTGCATTTTGGAGCTCAATGGAGTAAGTTTGATCACACCATATTAGAATGTCTAAGAAAATTTTTCCATTTGTTGCATCTAAATCAAATAGAGGCATGATTTACAAGAGTTTGAATTTGGTAGGTGCAACCCAAATCTAGTAGGTACATGATCCTTTAAAGTATTTGGAGTCAAATATGACCCTACCATTGCATTTAGAAATCCAAAAACCTAAAGACCAACTATCATTTCATTAAAATTAAACACTTTTACCCAAGCCATCAAAGAAATTTTTTCCCTCATTGATCATATGGATCATATTACAAAGAATATTATCTACACTTGAAGGCCACTATGCCTAGTGTGTGGAAAACCAAGAAATTTTTTGGTGTATTGCTTAATATGTTGGGTTGGTGCTTTAATTGAGGAGTTTTTTAATTTATTCTATGAATATTTTAATCATTTGTAGGTTGTAGGGTAATGTGGCATGTATTGCAAGGTATCTTATACTTACACATTAATTGCAACAATTATCGATAAATATACCAATAGGAAGATTCCCTAACCAATGGTAGTTCCCAACAATGACCAAGTGACAATTAAAACCTTGTCACCATCACAAATTTTCCATCACCACAAATGGTCATAACAACACCATCTCTTCTTTAGCCCTTCCTCTACTCTACCACAAGTAGTGTTTCTCCTCTATAATGGTGGAAAAATTTGTTGGTACCACCTTCTTTTACCCTTGCAACTTCAAAACCACCCATAAACTAGTAAGTGACTTATCATCAATAAAATAATGATTTTAGTCCTTAAAAGGGTATTTTTTTGTGCAACAATAATTTTGGGGGAAATTAACAACAATTTTATTGTACAGTGGTGGTTGGAGGCCAACTAATAGTGGTTTCAAGATCAAATAGTATATTATGTTGATAAAGATCATACTATATCATTTTCATCTACTAATATTAGCATTGAATCAAGGTGACATAAGCTTTTTCCCTCAATCCTACCTTCCTATCCATTCATAATTTTTTTTCGGTACATAATATTTAGAGGGTCCATTCTACCTATCATATCGGCTCCTTTTTTGGAGCATTTTTTTTTATCTATGGAAAGGTTTTGAGAGCTTCATAATGGTGTAGACATTTTAAATTTGGTGTCTAAATTTTAAAAAATTATTGATTTGCATAGGTGATCTTGAGAATTTCTCATATTAAAAACTTTTTGAGCTCCATTTATGCTCATACAACATTTTGTGTTTTTCTTAGAATACATCATTTTTGAGTACTTATCATTGGAGCAAATTGATATATTCTATTATGTGAAAAATTGTACTTTCAACTCTATGGCCTAATTTTCCATTTATAATACACCAAGATTGTATTTTTCTTAGGAGGATCTTTGATTATGGGATTTTAGGGGTGATCTTGTGTTTCAATTGTTTTCAGTGGTTAAATTTCTTGACTGGTTTAGTGTGTGAATAAATATGTGGACTTAAGGAATCTTATTGTAATCAAATTGGATAGAAAACTATAAGTCATAGAAAAATGGAATACTAACACATTTTAAGTGGATTTATCTCTTGCCCAATCTTTATGTATTGGTTCCTGAATCCCCATCCTACTATGAAAAATTTAAATATGAGAGGGAAAGATTGAATATATCTATGATTGATTCATTTTAGTGTTAATGTTGGCACTATGCTCCATCTCACATATGGAGATTTTTGGAGACTCAAATGAATCTCCATTCCCAGAGGATCTTGTTGCAAATTATTTTCTCTTGAGAATTTTTGACCATATATGATCATAAAATAATTTTGATGCTTGAGAAATGGGAAGAACTTGAATGTCAGGATGACATAAAGACTTCTCCTCCTACAAAGGCCTATATTGAAACTTTCGCTTATAAGACTCCTATCATAGATTTGAAGGTTTTATCTTCTTTATCTACAAGTTAGCATCTTGAGGTTGGGGACTCTTGTATTCTAGTGTTCATAGTTAGACATGTTCTGTGTACACATCATCTAAGGACATGCAGTGTAGTTAAATGACATGCACTAGGATATCATTTCCTTCTTTAGAGTTCAATGTTGCTTTAGATGAGGATTCTAGTGATTTAATGCAACAAGATAATAAATAGTATCTTCTAAATATGTCTTCTTGGGATAAGTACTTATAAAATATTATAAGTTTTTTTTGTGAGTATCTTCTAGAGATCGATCCTTGGGATGATTACTTGATAGACATTACAAGTTTTTGTGTGAGTCCCATTTTGTATGTTTCGAGGATACTATCTAGAACATTCATTTCCTCTTTGATGTTAGCTCCTATAGAGTTGTATCATTTTCTTTGGATGCCATGAGGGTACATTTAGATAATATTTTTCTTTCTCCACCTATCTATTTTTCATAGTTTGGCATTAGCTTGGATATCCTTAAGTAATATTCATTTAGGATTCATCTTTGTCTTTGGATTTTATTCTACATATGTGTTTCCACTTGGTTTTGATAGTCACTTTCTTTAGTTATGCTTGTGACTCTTGATTAGACTATGACACATTTCAACACTAACATGGAAACACATAGGAAGCTTCCAAAGACATCATATGTTATTATCCTTCTTCCCTTATATTCCTTTCAAGAATCATATGACATCATGCATGCATCTTTGGCCTTGTCTAAAGGGAGAAATGTTGTTTAAAGTCTTGGATCACTTTAGTATTCAATGTCGATAATCTAAAATTGGTGCAAGAGATTACACATTAAGAGTGGATGGCTACATGGCCACTCTTTTTCTTTATATTCTATGAGGGATCTTTTCCTTGCATGGTGTATTATCCTTCTCATTTTTTTGAGGTGAGTCAACTAGAGCTTTGTTCATCCTCTCTTAAAAGTAGCTTTGTCCTATGAGTTTTCTGCTTCTCATCTTTTGATAGGAATCATAATTTTATATGGCTACCTCATCAAGATTTGTTGCTAGAACCCATCCTTGTTTCTCTTTCCACTAAGTTTTACTTAAGAGGGTTGTTGGTGTGAACAAGGTTTTCAACCTATCTAGTTTTTTTAGGACATTTTCACACTTGTTTTCTTAGGTAGAAAACCTCTTTCACACTAATACATCTCTCACTTAAATAAAGTTAAGACACAAGCATTTAATATAATATACATCTATGAAAGTGGGGGATCAGTTGGTTAAGAGTGAGCTCTTTTGGATCTATCATTCAGGGTCTCAGGCACTTTTTTGGTTGGATTCTTGGGATAGGAAACCTCCTATCCTTTATACTTATCCTCACCTCCAGTCTCTGTGTGATATTTTTACTGTTGCTAGTTGGGACACAATTGAGCATTATAAGGTTGCTCAACACTATGGATTGGTTGTTACTTTTCGATGGAAGCACTCTTCTGATTGGCCACCAGGGGGTTCTAAAGTGGATAGGTGTGAGTTGGATTAGATTCTTTCTTCTCGTGAATGTAATACCTTGGGGGGCAGGATGTTTTGGCTTTGGCCAGTAATGATTTGTCTGGGAAGTACTCTATATCTGCTGGATATGGGCAGCTTGGTAGGCATATGTTTGGAGACATTGAGGTCCCTTGGTGGAAACAAGTATGGCACTCATCTTCATGGCCCAAGTGTAACTTCTTCATGTGGTTATTGGTTCACAATAGGTGTCTTACTTGGGATAATTTGTGCAAACGTGGTTTTCAGAGCCCCTCTGTGTGTGTGTTGTGTTGTAATTATGAGGAGAGTGTTTCACATCTCTTCTTCCACTACTCCTTTGCGAGAGAGATTTGGCACTTGTGGTGGAGTGTGTGGAACATGTCCTATTGGAATGTCTCATCTTTGGATGAGTTTTTTGACTGGTGGGGAAAGGCCTCTACTTCTTCTTCTTTTCTTGAAGTTGGCTTCTTGGCCCCTCCTTTATTATTTGGCACATATGGATGGAAAGGAATCATAGGATTTTTTAGGATGTGATGATGGTGGCCCATCATTTGTGGTGGAAAATTCTTCATTCTTTAGGAGAAACTATTACGAAAAAATGTGATTTGACGAAAGCAATGGATCCTCGTGATGTTGTTTGGTGCAATCATCTTCATCTTCCTCCTCAACAAGGACAACTCATAAGAAGTAGGGGTAGACATCCTCGTCAAAAGATAAATACGGAGGGAGGTTGGTCTCCTCCTCCTTAGGGGGTGTTGAAAATCAACACAGATGGGTCTTCTCGGGGAAACCCTAGTCACGCTAGCATTGGTGGAGTTGGTCGGGATAGTTCTGGGATTGTTCAGTTTATCATTTCTATTTACAAGGGTTTTCAAACTAACAACTTAATGGAAGTTCTTGCCATTTTATATGCTATGATGTGTGGCTATCAGCTTGGGTGGAGAAGGATTATATGTGAGTTTGACTCCTAGGTGGTGGTGAATCTTTTCAATAGGCAGGATTTAGAGGATGTTAATTGGCATTTAGCTTCGGTTGTTAAGCAAATTCTTACTATTTGTGTTTCTTTGGAGTCAGTTACTTTCAATCATATTCCTAGAGAATGGAACATTGTTGTGGATTGTTTGGTCAAGTGGGCCTCTGATCATATGAAAAATTGGAACATTGTGGATAGGGGTCAATTACCCCTAGATTTGTCTCATGAGCTAGACAACTTAGTTGAGTTTGGCAAGGTTGTGTAAAGCCTTGCGCTGTACTTCTTATTTTCATAATTTTTTTACCCCTCTTTTAGTTTAACTTACCACACAAGAATTTAATAAAGATCTCTTCCTCCAAGGAGTCTGTATGTTCATCATTTCATATATCATTGAACCTACTATTTGAAGGGATAGCGTCATAGTTGGAGATCAAATCATGTATTTCCTGCTGATATGTCTAGAAACTGACAATCTTCTCCTCACTCCAACCCATTTGTGTCAACTATTCTTGTAGAGGTTTATAAATTTTTACAACTGGATTCCCCTCTGTCACAACCTTATAGATGGGAAGCCATGGGGGCCTTTCAAACAACACACAAGATACATCAATACAAACATTTGGAGTAAGTACCTCTAGATTGTGCCTCTGGTCCCAGTATGGTGGTGGGGTATGGGCTAGAGAGATCCCCATGCTGGGTAAACATCCATCTAGATCATAATTCCATCAGTCACAAATAATACCAAGCCTAGTTGAGTCAGTTTGGCCTGCAACAGAACATCTGCATTCCTCTTCTGTAGTTTGACCTTAGCTCATGAAATTAAGGGCTTGTAAACTACAATTTTTCTCCTTCCCACCTCAAATGTGTTATCAATAATTGACAACTGTCGAACCATTTCTATGGTGATATTTCTACTTGTTACACAAGTAGGCAACCTCTGGGTATGATCCCATGGAGGGGGGCTTCCTAAAAAATTTCAGTGGGTGTTGCTGAGAGTTTTTAAGAATATTCTAAAGCTGGTGGTCCCATGAATTTAGTTTTACAATTCAGCTTAAAAGCTTGAGCTCCAAAATTTAAGGAATAAACTAAAGTATTTTGATAAAAAATAATAAATAAATAAAAATTCTCTCATTTTTTCAATTTTTTTAGGAATTTAAAATTTTAAGTGATAGACAAGTGGTAGAAAAAATTCCTAAGGTGTAGGGGCAATTTCTAGCCCCACCTCAATTTCACCTACTAAAATTTGCAGTCCTAAAATATAGGGGTTGTTATTTTCCCAGAAAAGATTCTAATTAATCCTGTAGCATAATTTTTTTTCATGGGACCTCTTGATCCATGAAAATAGAAGTCCAAGCCCCCCCATGGGACCATTCAGTAAAAGGATCCTTTGTGAACCCATGCATCCTCACAAAATTAAAATTCACTCCGCAAAAATAGTCATACGAAGGCCGACTATCTGTCATCTATGCAACTTGGTCTTTTGTAAGCCTAGCAGGGGTGTCCTATTGGTTCAAATCTAGGAGGGATGGGGTTGAAAAAAAGTAAAAAAAGGCATAATAATCATGCATGGAAAAAATCACATGGGTCCAAACAGTGACTAGATTCCTCATATCTGATGCATTGGTGATACTCAGTGGCATGTATCTTTGGAAATATTGAAAATTCTAATGCAAAATCATGTGTGCAAGAAAATAAGAGTACCTTAATTTATAAGCCTTGTCATAATTTTGCAACTGCTTGAATATGCTCTCTACAATGATGTTTGTGAAGTCATATCAGAAAGGTTTCTTTTGTTTCCTGAGTTTGAAACCCAAACCCATTTGAAACGCCTCCACATTATTGTCTTGATCCAGACCACAAGTGGATATGAGTAAAATACTCAACTCCTATATCATGGTTGAATTGTGAGTGGACAATCAAATTTATATGTGAAAAATGAACTTGGAAATACCCTTTTTCTCTCCATCTGAGGACATCTTTGGGGATTACAAATGGGAGACAGACTAGTCTTATACCTAGGCCTTGGACTTGAAGATTTAATTCATTTTGACATACAAAAGTCATTATCCTAGTTTTTATCCCTTTCTCAGGGTATAAATCTGAGATGCTTATATTTGTAAATTTAAAATAGTCTTTCTCATCTATGCTAGCTTCACTATCCTCAATGATATTATGTATAACAATAGTATCAACAAAACTTTCATTCATACTTCTATGACTATCCATTTCTACAAATATAGAGTAATCAAACCAAAATCAAAGGTTAACATGGTCAAATCTAGTAACCTTACGAAAACTATCTATACAAAACACATACACCCAAAAAAAAAACCAAATCTTTCTCATTAAAAAATAATGGAACTACAATATATATAGCACAAAATAAACCCTACCTAGTAAGAGCATGTAACCAAGACCAAGGAACACAAAAAATGAGCACATGCAACCAAGATGACCCAAACATGGCACAAACAATCAACACAAGCACATGCAAACATGAGATACTCGATCTGAGTTGCACCACCAACTCCAACTTGCAACAACCACTTATACCAAAGAGGAAATCATGATAGCACCAAAGGAGATGATAATCACAAAGAAAAATGAATGAAAACCAAGACAAAAAGAAATAAAAATCATTTCTCATGCACCCACCAAAAATGTGGTAAGTGTGAAGTATTATCATTAATACAGAGTTGAGAATATATTGAGGATACATCATATCCCATGGTAGACTACAAAACATCAGAGATTTTCTTAATCATGCCATGATGACTAGCTCTGAAACTTTGACAAAAGATGACACATCGACCCAACACTAGCCATTGACCATCCAAATTATAGAGATCTCTTTACAATCATACTAGGATGACAAACTGTGACATGCCAATAGTTATTATTACATGCCAAAGAATATAAGAAAAACATTAGAGTCTAAGGGCACTGAATGCAGCTAACAAACTCTTAACCTTCTTAATCACAAGTTACCGAAAAGCCCTATCCCTCGATAATGTATCGACATACCCACAACTCTGATACTGTCCTCCTACTTCTATAAACTTTGATGCCCCATCAGGCTTCTACATTCCTTCCTGTTGGACTTCACCCAATTCTGATATGCACTTCGCTTGCTATCCAATTACTATGAAGTTCGATACACAAAATTCAGTATCCCACTTTTCCAAAGTTTGATACCCAACACTTCGTATTGGACTTTTGAAAATCCCGATACCCTAATAATATGATACACTACTATTGGACTTATCACAACACCCATACTTGGGAATTTAAAAAAAAAAAAAACTAAAATGCTCCAAGACAAAAAAATAAAAGCAGCAAGTTATATTTATTTTCAATATACTTATTCAATTTGCAAGATAGGCTAGATAGTTTCCTTAAGATTAATAATTTTTTTGATATATATTATTTTATTAGATTTATTAAATTTAAATGTAGATGAATGCAAATTTTATATCAATAGTTTTCATATGATGTCCCTTCTTTGATTCAGTGTTTACTTGAAGAATTAGAAAACTATACCATGAACTATGTATATAGAAAAGCCAATCTAGAGTTGACACATTCGCCAACTCAACAATCAATAGGAATGGGGAGTTGAAAGTGGACACATTTGGTGATTCATAACCCATGACGAAATCTTCCTTTTGTCATAAGTATACTACATGGAACCATCAATGCCAAAAATTAGAGGCTAATATTTAGAAAATAGTGATAGTTTTAAGTAATGCTTAATATTGGAATTTCCATTCTTCCTTCATCTCCCTTCCTTTGTTCATTTGAGTATTAATTACAACCCAAATTATTTCTTGGGCATTGAGAATATGTCTCAATTAAATGGTTTCTCACTTTTCTTTGATGTGTACATTTCATCAACATTCTTATTGTAGCTTTATAATGGATAGGGATGAAGAGTTAAAATTACATGCATTTGGTCATTTGTGGTCTGAGTAAATATTCCTTTTTGTAACCATGTTATGGATAATCCTTAATCCAATTGGTCAAAGGCTACTATAGACACCTAAATTTGGCCACTTACATTTGGTCAAATTTATCCTTTTTATCTAAATATCCTCTTATTTGCATTAATTAAGTAATATTACTATTATTTAATTAATACCCCTAAAGTCCTCTAAATCCCTAAGGTATTTAGTTAAATAATTAAATACTTTACCATTTATTCCTTTTCTCCAAGGAATTAAATAAATAATCCAAAATCCCTTTATCTCCCATCCCCCATAATGTACACTTAATCCTAATCCACCTCTTAATCCCATCATTAGGGATGCACACATTCCTAATCCATGATTAGAATGTGTCACATACTCCAAATTTTTCAAGTTGGCTCCTTATCCTCATTAGCCACCTAACTTTCCTCTAATCCTTCATCAACTAGCCTAATCAACCCTTTGGTCAACTCTCCCCATCCCCGAAGAAATTTTTAATTCTTTTTTGTCTTCCCAAGGTCTTTTTGAGGAATTTTTAATTCCTCTCCCATCTCCCAAGGAATATTAAATTCCTTTTATCCTTTTCATGCAGATTAAAAAAGAATTTTTAATTCCTTTGGTCAACTCTTGATCTCAACCATTCACTATTGATTTGACACCATTTTCCGATAGATGTTCGTCGGTCGTTCGACAAATCTTTGTCGGACAAGCGATGAAAGGACGAAAATATTTTCGTCGAAAGGCCGACGACGAATTAAATGTCAAAATAACGGCGCAGATTCGTTAGTCGTCGGCATCATAAAATGACTCAGACTTTCGTCAGAATATCGATGAACACTTCATGTATCCATCGATGAATTACACTAGAAGCTCGTCACCATTTCGATGAAATGGGAAAGGATTAGCGTCGAAACAACACCAGATGTTCATCGCCATTTCGACGAAATGGGCAAGGAGTAGCGTCGAAACACCACCAAAAGTTCATCGAAAGTGCGACGAAAGGGGCAAGTAGTAGTGTCAAAACAACACCAAGAGGTCGTCGAAATTGCGATGAAATGGGAAAGGAGTAGCATCGGAAGAACACCAAAAGTTCATCGAAAGTGCGACAAAATGGGCAAGTAGTAGTGTCGAAACAACACCAAAAGTTCGTCGAAATCTCAACAAAATGGGCAAGGAGTTACGATGAAACCTTCGTCGCAGCTATAGCAACTTTGCCAACTTAACAGGGCCAGCCACGTGACAGTGGAAGCTCATTTGGGCTCTCCCCCCCCCTCTCACATCACTCTCAATTCCCCATACCCAATCATATAACATTAATCATTCATTCATCCATTAATAACATATAACATTCATTCATTCATCCATTAATAACATATAACATTCATTCATCCATTAATAACATATAACATTCATTCATTAACATATAACATTCATTAATTAACATATTCACATTCATTCATTAACATATAATATTCATTCTTTCAGTTTTTACATATTATCAAAAATATGGTTGTCATGATATGATTACAATCACCTTTTTTTTGTTTCTTTTTTAAAGCTACATAAAGCTGAAGTGGAGTATCATTTTCTAAATCAATATCTGTCCCCCATTTAATTGTTCTACTCTCTGCTTGTGATCTTAATGTACACCTAGTCGTCTGCTCATGACGTGGATGCCGCTGCAAGGGGGGGTCTGCTACAATAAGAAAGAAATGTTAAACTGATATGTTTTATTATTATTGTTACAAGTATTTCATTAATTAAAAGAACATTAGAGTGGTTGTCTTTACCTGATGGGTCCACATCATGTTCCTGAACTTTTGTTATAGACTCATGCTCAACATGTTGAACACCCTCTAAATCCTGATCTGCAGTTGAAACATGAAAGGTTACATTAATTAATACACCAATTGAAATTAAATATGTTTAAGAGAACATGAGGGTGGTCTTCTTTACTTGATGGGGCCACATCATGTTCCTGATCTTCTCTCGCATGATCATGCTCAACATGTTGATCACGCTCAACATGTTGATCACGCTCTACATGCTCTAAAGTACCGGGATGCACACCATGACCTTCATCTACAGGTTGTGCTCCACCCTCACTAGGCTGCATTCCAATGTCATGTGCAGTATTATCATTGCTTGAATGTTTAAAACAAATAGGCATGTAATTACTTTATGGTGGAAATTAATATTGAATAGATTGCACAAGTATTCAATGTTTGCAATGAAATATTGTGTTTTCCTAGTCAAGACTCTTAGGCATTTAGCCACGGCTCCATAGCCTTGCTGGAAGGCAATCTTAAGGTCCTCTTCTGTGGGAACTCTGTTGAATTCAGAGCCCTACATTTTTGCATAAGATCATGAATTTTTCTTCTATGGTGTGATAAAACCAAAATTGTTTTCAATTTATTATAATTTGGATGCAATATTTCATTTATTAATACTTACAATTCGTGCGGCTAATTTCATATAACCACCAGAGCCAAGTTTGTGTTGCCTGTGCTTTTCTAGTCTTTCCTTTTTGCCTTCGATGTGTCGGGTAGCCTATGAAAAGTTTGAAATACGTTAGATTATGTAAAAAGAGAGTAATCAATATATAATTACATTGTTGATAGTATCACACATAGTAGCATTAATCATTTGGGGAAAAAATCGGCAAACCAAAAGTTCAGGATTTTTTGAAAAAATTAGGAAAATATCGGGAAAAAATTGGATTTACAAAAAAACACAAAAATTTAAAGAAAAACAGTCAGAAACTACTTTAAAAAAAAAAATTAATGGCATTTCCATTGCATACAGACATTGGGAGCAAATAAAATATAGAGTTCGTGTGAATTATAGAAAATAGATTT
>VDFB02047397.1:30694070-30808612 GCA_007258455.2 Sequoia sempervirens
ATAATCAATATTGAACATCTTAGATTTTAGTATAACTTAAATATTAAAAAATTTAATGTATAAGTTTATAAAATATAATATATATTTTTTTAAATAAAGATTTAAAGATTATTATATATGTATATTTAAAGATCCATAGAATTATCTTCTTAACTATGAAATTAATATGATTAATTTCATTTATAATTTTGTGTTATCTTATCTTTTTAACAATTTTTTGGTATCCTACCCCAATCTAAATCCCAACCCTACTATTAACCCCAATCTTAAGCCTAACAATAACCCTAAGTGAACACTTATCCTAATTGAACCTTAACCTTGATTTAGCCCAAACCCTAACCTTAACCCTAACCCTAATTAAACTCTAGCCCTGATTGAAATCTAACCCTAATTAAACTCTAGCCCTAATTGAACCCCAACCCTAACCTAAACCCTATTTGTTCCTAACCCTAGTATCTCACAAATACATGATCAAGACCTTGCCAACTCTGGTAAACCTTAGTGGATAGTGATAAAAGCTACCTTATCTTTCATTAAGGTAGAAATTTTTTGTTATACAACATGCCCCTTGAAAATTGGAGATAGGCACCTAAAAGAAGGTAAACACTCAATGAAAAATGGTCAAGTGGTATTGTGGAAGATGTGATAAAACTTTCCTCAATGTGATTATAAATATATACTTCAATGCAAAGTGCAAGACCATACTTCATTCACTTGGATTACAACTTTGAAGCAAAGGGTAAGAAATTATGGGTGTAACAACAAAAGAATTGAACATTTTGAAGCATTAAAACAAGCATGATGTTAAGTTTTCACACACTATACAAGTTAGTCCTTTTCAACAGATACATATTTAAACTTCCAAGTGAAAAAAAAGAGATTTGTAATGATGAACAAAGGATTAAAATGCAATGTACCATAAAAATAACAAAGTTTGATTATTCATCCGAGCAAAGCTTTATTAGACTCAATTGCAAAGCTATAGGTTTCATAACATTCAAATGCTTGAATGTATATAATGTTAACAATGTATTCAAACATTTGAAAAAAAAAATAGTGGATATATCTTAAGTTAGTTAATGCCATTTTGTCATGATATACTTCTTTGATGCTGTCAATACTAAATCTAATGATTGATGAACATTTCTGCTTTTAAATTTATTATTCTTGGTTGATTGTTGTTATAGACAAGTTGGTATGATTTCAAATTTCAATGTGTACCCCTATATATGGGAATTGAGATAAACAATGACACAAACAATAATGAAATCAAATTGATTGCTTTCCAAATTCATATTCATGAAAATGTAAGCATTTTTTCAAGTCAATAGGCATCTTGATAAAGATAACTCTCGGCGTGTTTTACATATATTATTTATTAATATAGGTATGCTAGTTAATTAAATTATTAACTATATTTTATTTGTATTATATATTGAATTGTTAAAAGATGTAAAAATCTTAAAACTAAATATATAGGAAAATGGTTAAAAAATTACATATTTTTCAAAAAAATAAAATATAGTGTGTAATTTAAAATTATATAATTTTATAATATTTATATTATTATTTATTGAATATTTTATATGAATTTAAACTAAAAAATTAGCCTCTACATATATATCTCCCTCTTCCCCATCTTCTATCTCTCCCTCCTCTACATATCTCTCTCCCTTTCTCCCTCCCTCTCTCTATCTCTCCCCATCTCTCCTTGATATCTTGCTCCCTCCCTATACCCCTATCTATCTTCATATCTCAACCTATTTGTCCCTTTATTTTCCCATATATCTCTATATCTATGTCTTTCTCTTCCCATTTATCTATCTCTCCCTCTCTCTTTCTCTCTCTCTATCTCCCCCTATTTCTATCGATCCCTCTCCATCTCTATTTGTCTTTCTCTACTTATCTCTCTCTATCTCCCCTCTCTCTATACCTCCTTATATCTCTATCTTGCCATCTCTCTCTCTCTCTCTATATATATATATCCCCTCTCTATCTCCCTATCTCTCTATATATTTATTTCTCCCTCTATCTCTCTCTATATCTCTATCTATTTTTATCCCTTTTCCTCTCTCATTCTATATTCATCTCTACTCTATCTATAGGAGATACAAGGTGAAGCATTGGACCTTCCCAAAGATCCACCCATCTCAACACTACTCCCAACTATTTTGAGAATTTAAGTACATATTGTATGCTAGATTAAGAGGCATGTGTCAAAGCTCATATTTATTGATGCAAAATAGGTCCAAAGTCACAAATTTGATGTAGAGTTAGTTATAGTTTTGTACAAAATTTCAAGTGCCACATAGAGCAAATATATTCCAGTTTTTTATATCATGTCATCACCCCAGACCCCATCAAGATTTGTATCTTCATCAACATTAACAAAGCAAAGGTATGTACTCTAACTTTGTATTTAAATTTTTCTATATATATAAATATTTTAATATTTTCCCTCAACCATAATATATATATTAGTGTGTATTTATTTTATTGCACAAAAGAATTAACCTAAGTAACACATTAAGAATTCTAAGGATTTGTATGCTTGGAAAAAAAATGCATAAATAATTTTTTGTTGATGTCGTATTGTATAGTTTAGAAAACTCAAAATATGAATAGGATTTTACACAAATATTATGGTAGCTTACAATGCAAAAGAAGGAAGGAAATATATTATCAATTTTAATCTACAATTTAATACCATATGAAAATCACATGTAGTATTATCTAAAATTAATTCTTGACATATTAATTTTATAAAATACACTTACCATTCAATAAACTTCTCCCAAGAAAGAAACCCTAAGTGAACATTAATTGAACCCTAATTGTAGATTCATAACTCTAATCATACTAAATTCTAGATATCATAATTAAACACAAAACTTTATTCTATTCTAATCCTAACCCTAGTTAAACCCTAACCCTATTTGGACTCTAACCCTTACCCTAATTGAACACTAAATATAATTGTAATTGGCCACTAAGCATAATTGAATTCTACCCCTAACCCTAACCCTAACTCTAACTAAACCCTAAACCTAACTCTAATCAAACTCTAACCCAAACCTACTTAATTGATTCATAAGCCCAACACTAACCCAAACCCTAATTGAACTTTAAAACTAACCTTAATTAAGTATTAACCTTATTTGAACATTTATTGAACACTAGTCCTAATTGTACCATAACCCTTACTTTGAACTACAGTTGAACTCTAATCTTAACCCTAACACTAATTCTTATCCTAATTGAACCTTAACCCCAACCCTAACCTTAACCTTGACCCTATTTTAACTCTTATTGAGTTCATAACTTTAATTAAACCACAACCTCATCCTTAATCCTAACCCAAATTGAACATTCATTGAACCCTAAACCTAACCCTAAGTGAACACTAATCCTAATTGAACTCTAACTTTTTAGTTGAAAATATTAAAGTGCCTTAGATTTTCCCATTCATCATCATTTATCATTCAATTCCTAATAGAACTCCAAGTAAAAATTCTATAATTTCTTATAATGTTTTAATAATAATAACCCAATACGGCGCTTTAGAGTTTAAGGGTTAAGGGGAGAGAGATAGAGGGAGGAGTGAGGACCCATTTACATATTATTTCTTTTATTCTTTGTCGGCTAAATATTTGGTTACCCATTTGGCTAGCGTAAAATGACCCAAGAATTTAATAGAATGGACTACTCATATAATACCTTGCATTATGGAGCTCAATTCTGTGATATATTACTACTTATCAAATCCTTTGTAAATAATTGTAAACTTATGACTCCATTTAAGCATTTAATTGATTTTCTTGAATCAAAGCAAAAACATAGACACACAATTGAACAAATTCTCAAAAGAAGAATGACAACATCATTAACATTTCATTCAAAATTCACTCAAATCCACATAAGGAGAGAAAATATATTAGAATTATACGTTTATTCATGCTTATAAGTCATATATGCATACAATTTAAGATAATTTGCATATATTCATCCAAAACTCAAAACAGGCTATCTATTCTATTCCGTCCACTTGGGGTTTTAACAGCCAATGGCACCACATATATCACTTCCTCATTAGAGGACATATATCTTTCTACCCATATATTCAACTCAAAACCTAGCTAGAGATTTCATCAGTTCTCTCCCTACAAATGAGCCTTGAATTCCCTTTTATATGACAAGGGAGCAACAAGCTTCAGGCTCAAATGTAATTTCACCACAAATTTTCATTTGAACAAAATTTCCATTGCATTTGACTTTCATTTCAAAACTTCCCACACGCTGAATCAGAAAACATAGTGGCGCATCTAACCGGGAAAGCTAAAAGAAAAGGGAACACAAATTGTCATCAAAATCCCCTTGTCGCTATCCACGCAAAAAAACCAGGCAACCAAATTGCCACGAAGGCACCACAACAACTTCTTATTTACCCGCCACCCTGCCCTTACCAACACTCAGACCCTGCTATACATGCCCGCTTCTAGTTGTTGCCCAATACGGTAGACCCTCAACCTCCTCTTCTTTCTTGTCCTTGCCCAATATGGTTCTAGTCCATCCGCTTGGGGTTTTAACAACCAATGGCACCACATATATCACTTCCTCATCAGAGGGCAGACTATGATTGAAGCGAGGTAAATATCGACAGTAGTCAAAGTTGATCTCAGTTACATCAGTAGTAGTGTTGCTCGTATGGTCAATGGGCGAGTGTTGGCATCCAGAGGAGCCATGCCCATACCTTATTTTCCTACCGACACTAGTAATAGAGCACACCGCCGACTGCTTGCCTTTGTCATCTACCAGTTGAGCAACAACGTCCTGGAATTGCAACCTTCTACTGCATCTAGTGGGCACAAGCCTGGGCTTGTCAACCAAAGAACCTCCCTGAATAGCAGGACTGAGCTTTTGTGAGCTCAAACGAATAGACCTGCTTACTGACTTACTCATTTTCTCTTCTCAAAAAAGAACTCAAACTTGATTAGACTCAGCCCACAAAGTGCTCTAACTGCTACAAGAATGACACTATTAATAGTTAATTCCTCTTGTATTTATTGTGCGAGGTAATGGCAACCTTCATCAATGCTTAGTAAAAATGCATGTGCAAACACGAAAATTTGGCAACATATGTACTGTCACCGTTTAACTAGAGCTGCATGGGAATCCAAAGATCACCCTTCATGATTGCCAACAACATCTTCACACAGATTGAGATCGATGTGACTACACAAGCAAGGAATAATTCATTAATGCTTCACCATTTGTACGATAAAATGACTACCATGTGCTGTTTTCCAACTTTGAATACTGCCCGCTAATCTCCTAAAGAGTCAGAAGATCAAACAGTTTATCTCAGGCTAACTCGGTTTGACATCCAATGAAGCATCATTCACCTTCCTCATGACCAATAATATTAATCCATCTCGGAAACCAACTACCATGTCAGCAGGTCCTATACACTTTGCAAACTGAATGGCTGGAGCTATGCATCGCAATCTCGTTGACCTCGTGGATTTTAACCAACCTTCATCTTCCTCCTGCGAGCTAGCAGGGAACAACCGAGATTTACATTAGCTTTTAATCTTGGTTGTCAATCTAAAACCACGGGTTATGAGCTCAATAGTGGAGATTGGGCCCCACATTCCATATAGGACACACATCTTCCTTTTGCTAACCTCGTGCCAAATAACAGGGCGACACCTTAGGTCTATGAGTTGGCGGGGTACGATCAAGATCTTCTCCCATATCTTTGAATCTGGAAAACCTACACATTGCACAGTTAGTATTTAATGAAAGGCTTTGGCTAAGCCACCGGCGACATGACCATTGGGGTTAATGGCTTAGGCTTATGTCATCAGATTAAAATTAAAACCCAACTTTGATTTTAATACTTTATTTCCTCCGCATGGTTTTATTTCCTAAGTCTCGGTTGGCCCCGTGTTTCATCTTTTAAAAAACAACTTATGTTGTTGTTTGTCATCCGCCTAGTAATGCCCACTTCTCCTTTTAATGAATTTTTTATTTTGCAAGGGTTGATTTAGTGCTGCCGTTGATCTATTTCCTACAAATATCAACGGTGCCCGCCATCCCGTGATCGGGAATTGAAGGATTGCGAAATCACGCGTGGGCGCCACGTGTCCTATCCAGGGGATCAAATTTGTGCTATCACTGACCAACTGCCATTTGATATGAGTCATTCCCCGCCATCCCGCGATGGTGCTTGGGTTGATTGCAAAATCATGGGTGGGCGCCATGTGTCTCATCCGATGAAGCCTAAAGAGTAAAGGAAACACTAGTCGACTTTAAATGTATTAAGGGGCATATTACTAAAGTGTTCTCAAGACACACATGTTCTAAATCGACGGATATGTTATAATCTCACTAGAAAAGATGCTCGAAGGTTAACGACATGGCTGACAACTGTGTTAAAGGAATGAGATCATTGATGCTCAGGATCAACGGTTGCCCGCTATCGTGCGATCAAAAATTTTAGGATTGCGATATAACGGGCAACTGCCACGTGGACTTCCTTCATAGTGTATGGTAAGGTGGGCCCCTTATTGCCATGTTGAAAATTGTGTCTGCTTGTTTTGAAGGTGGCCGTCGATGATTTGATCAAGCTGAAGAATCGACGACTCGAATTTAAATTTGCATCAAATATGGTTGGAGCCGTTCGTGCAGTGCGAAATTGAGCTTTAATGGCAGATGAGACACTTGCTGGCATAATTTGATCGACAATAAAATAAATTTTCCTGCTTGGTCTGTATCACAAAGCATTCAACTATTTCGCGGAGCAGTTTCAGAGCCGAAGGTAGAATTGTGAGTTTCTGCAGCCAGAATTTGGGAGTTCTGTGAACAAAGCCGTGAGTTTATTTTCTATGCCTCCTGGTCATTTTGCATTTGAATTTGGGAAAGGACTAGCTGGATGTGCTGTGAGCTTGTTGATGAATGTGTTAGGGCTATAGTTTAATTATAGTTGTGAGAAATTGTAGTGTTTTGTCCTATAATTTTCTGTCTCTAGTTAGTCCTAGCTATCTAAATTATAATGTTGTAAAGAAGCCCTAGTTTTTCCGAGATGGCACCGACCAAGCAACATTCTTGCCAGAATGAATATTTGAAATGAAACTTGTATGATGATTTCCTGGATCAATTCCCCTTGTCAACTAATGATAGGTGGAAGGGATTGGTCTTGTTGATGATGTTTTCTACACAACAACTCAGACAAAATATAATATCCTATCTCTCTTGAAAGGTAAATCTCTATCAGCAAGCCTCAAGAGATAACCTCAAGGTCTCTAATGTTAGGTCTTGACAATGCACAAACAACTCAGTGATAAATGTGAAAATGCTAGTAATCACAAGGGGCTTTACAAATGAACAATGTTGGAAGCATACTTTCATCAGATGCAACAATACGGTGATGCTTTTAATCCTAAAACTAACCTAGATTCAAAATAAATAGAAAAAGAGATAAGGGTTAAGAGAGATTTCTAAGACTAAGACCTAAGATCAATCACAACAATGATGAATGTTGCAGATGGATAGATCCCCAATGAAACCAATCTCTATTTGATCAAGGAAAAGCCTACAACTCCACAAAAATGGTGCAATCTTCTAAGGAAACTGAAGATTTTTCAGACTTTGAACATTCATTCACATACCCAATAACTGGCACAATGTAAACAAGCATCCATAATTGAACTTAGCACAAAATAAGGCCCAGACTAAATTTACATAGCAAATTACAGTCAGCAAATTGCTATAAGTATGGACCGGAGATCGATCAACATCATTAACATTTTACCATTATTGCAAAAGAACTAAAATCTAGCATCTAACATTGAGAATTGAGAACAAGAAACCATAAACTGTCAAAGTGTAATACAAAGCTTTCCAAATCAACAATCCAATTGCATTAACTTCTCCAGCATTACATAACAATTTCTAGTCTTTTTCCTCTCCTACAGCTACTATCTTGCATAATCTAACTCCTAACTTAGCCAATTCTGGCTTCTAATAAGCTCTTCTAACCTAGTCTTACCCCCTTACAAATGAGAAGGCACTGGCCTTTTATAGAAAATTACATTTTGAATCAATGGCCAAGATTTAATTCATCCAATGGCACAAATTACACCTCTAGAAGCATCTAGTAGTTACATTTAATTTGGGAGCTCAAGGTACATCATCATCCCATTGCATAAAAGTAGTTATATCATGGAACAATAAAAAACAATATTATGCTAGCTTGTCATTAATGAAAATTCTGATTAGATGATGAAATCAGCTTCACATGTCTTCTAGAAACTCCTTCCAGCTATAGAAATTTTTGGGTTTTTAAGGAATTTTGGGATTTTCAGGGGTCTTGGGATTTTGAGGGGGTCAAGGAATTTTCGGGAAAATCTTGAGGGAGCGGATTTTCCCGGATTTCCTATAGGGTTGAAATCCCCTAAACCTCATAACTTTTTTTCTACAAGGAATTTTCAAAAAGTTTAAAAAACAACCCTGCCTAATTTTTTGTCCTCTATCCACAGATGCAAAAAAGATTTACATATAACATTGAAAATTCACTTCAAAATCCCCATTTTTGAATTCCAAGACAGAAAAATTTCCCCTAGAGCCTCCTCATCAAACCTAGTCTAGACTTAATGCCAAAATAACCTCCCAAGAAGAGCAAAACCAAAATTTGACCAAGCCAAGAGGCAGAGATGCAAAGGAAAAAAGAGGGTCCCCGCCTCTGGTGGGGCGTGTGTGCGAAAATTGCACAACAGGTCCTAATGCGAGGGAAAATCCTGGGGGAAGGGTTAGTGTATAATTGCTCTAACATTGCTGATGCTAGGGTTCCCCTCACTGGCTTGGAATTGTTCAGATTGTGGTACGGACAGAGGAATTTTCCTCACCCTTTTTAAAATGGATGGATGTATGATATGGGGAAGCTGGTGGTACCAAATGTATTCCCTGATGTAGACCTACTTAGGACAATGGCTGCAAGATATGACCCTGTTACACGGATAATTAGGGACAATGATGGAAAGGTTCTATTGAGCATTAATAAAGAAGAGGTCCAACATATTTTTGACTTGAGTGAACCGAGCGAAGACTTGGTTCCTATCAACCTTGAGGAAATGAAGCAGGAGTATACAAAGCTGAAATATTTTTTTAGAGCAAGGTTGCTTCCACCTCATCTAGCTAAGGTAGGAGGTTCAAAATTTCATATCAGCCCCAGTGACCAGGAACCTTTCAAATTAAATTATTTTGCAAACCATTTCCTGGCCACTTTCTATTCTTTATGTCAGATTTTGGGTTTCAGTCTTGGTACGGTAATGCCCATTGCTTATATGTTCATGGGGGTGCAAATACAACACCCTAACTTCTATGCGACCTATGAATTCGCTTCTTTCTTGGCTGATAGGATGCATGAAGGGCTGTCAAAGTTGCAAAACAATGATACAAACACTCAATTCTTTTGGTATTCTATGCTAATGCATATGTTTTTGTTTAAGAATGCTGAATTTTTCTCTGAGAGGATGAAATTAAGGCAATTAGTTGATGGAGAAAGATTGCCAGTATAGATATGGGCTGCAGATTTATCTTGTAATAAGGAAAGCACTAGTTATGTGCAATTTGATAATTGTTTTGCTTCCAAATTAAGGGCTAGATTAATGGTGAATATACCTAGGATCCTTGAGGAATTACATGATTTCCTCAGGCCAAAGGAGAGGAAGCCAGAATTGAAGGTTTACCACAACTAGGGTGACATTATCCTATACCCAGTTAGCACTATCTTGAGAGTATATGGTTTTCAGGGAGCCCCTCATATATTTCCATACAATATGCAACCAAGAGTGGGATTTGCAGAAGTTATGTGGCAGATAGGTTGTATTCATGAGGACAACCTCACTGGAAGGGGTAAGGGAACATTTTTCCCAGATTATACAGTGGTGTCTGATTTTTTATTTTCAAAGGGAGGCTAGACGCATTTTGATAATTTCTTTAATGATTACCATTTGAGGTGTGGACCAAAGCAGCAACATGATCCTGAAGGTTTCTTTGCTCTTTTCAAACAAAGAATAAAAACTAGAAAATTTGTGCATGAGTTCAATTTCCCTGAAGACTTGATTAGAAATGAATTTGATTTGAATAGACAGGAATTGAACAAGGAGAAATGGATAGCTTATGGTAAGCTACTAGATGTTGTGCAAAAAATGGATCCAAAATATGATCCACTATTGAAGTTCAGTCCCCACCATAAGAAAATTGATTTTCTAATGGGAAACTTTAAGGAAATTAAGGGCACATTGAGGAAAAAAAAGATAAATTTAGAATTGAGACTGGGTGTACAAGAGCAAGGTGCTAGACCAATTGAAACAAGGCCAACATACCAGCCTACAGAAAGGTGGCCCATTTACAGGAGGAAAAATGATAGTAGCAGTGATGAAGAAGAAGTGGACAGAAAAAGAAAATAGATTATGAAAGTGCCTCCACAACTAAGTCCAAAATTCAAAGTGTCTGGGGCAATCAAAATTATTGATTTAAAATCATCACCGGAAGAGAATCCCTCATCACCACCATCTGAGCCAAGCCCTAAGAGGAAAATAATTGATCAACCACAGGAGGATCTGATGGATGAGATTATTGTTACTGATCAAGTCATGGAAGTTGGTATGCCTTACCCTCCTAGGCCAGCTGAATTAGTTTTATCTGATTTAGATATGAAAGGTAAAAGTGTACAAGATGCAAGAATGGAGGCATGCAAGGAGTTTCTAGATGACAATACATTTGTAAAACTCTTGTATTCTTGCAATTGGTATGGAGGATGAAGTTTGAAGAGTATCAAAATAAATGTAGGCAGAGAAGAGAACTAAGGCCTAATAGGTCAGACCAGGAGAATGATGAGGACGTAAAAGCTGAATTAATGGAAGAATTCAAGAACATCACTCCTGAAGAAGGAAGAAAATTGGTGAGTCAAGTTGGTGTATTAATTCTTCCTGAATGGGACATTGCAGATGTAGTAGCCTTTAATGATATTATGAAGTCTAATAATCCCTTTCAAGACTCTAAAGAAGAGGTCAAGGAAACATTGTAAAAATTTGCTTTCAGTGAGGAATATGAAACTCTGGCAATTTGGGCATTGGCCCCACAAGGGAGAAAACCAAATGTTTCTGATATTAATCCAAATTTCAAGAGATGATTGATAATAAAGAGAGCTTTAGAGACCTCAACCACTGAGGCCACTAATTTGATTGTGAATGTGGCCAAATTGGCCCAAAAGATTGTTGAAAGGGAGGAAGCTGAAAGAGAGAACTTAATGGAAAAATATAACCTTTTGATTGAGGAGTACAACAAGATGCAACATAAAAATGTTGAGTTGAAAATTAAAGTGGAGAGGTTTAGGTATAAGCAGATTGGGGAGACATCAAGTGCTCCAGGAACCAGTACATTACCTTCCATAGTAGGGTCAGTGCCTCCTGCTTCTCCAATTGTTTCCACACTAGGATCTCCCATTCAGAATCCTATCCTCACCCTTTCTTTAGAGGAAGTGGAAGAAGAAACAGAGTGCTCTGTTGATCCTACAAAGAAGCAGCTCTTGCAAAAAATTGATGAATTGCAGGCATCATTAAACAAAAGTGAGGAGGGATCTCTCTTAAAGCAAAAGGAATTTGTTACTACTGTTTTGAGGCATTTAAATGAAAAGGTTGATAGAAAATTTCTATCTATACATTCTTTATATTCTTTGCTGTTAGCAGCAATAAAGAATATTGATAGGGATCAGGAAGTAGAGATACCAATAATTGAAAATTGGATCCCTAGAGCCAATGATCTGGATATCATGTATAAGGCCTCAAGGTTTGATATAAATAATAGGCCCCAAATCATTAAAGCCTACTCATGTGTTAGTAAAATCATTGCAAGGTTTTCAGACCTTACTAGATGACTTGAGTAGGAAGATTAGGGAGCTTGTGAATAATTTCAATGATTGGGGTAACACATTGTTACCTAATACAATTGATGAGTAGGGGAAAATCAAGTCATTTTAACAATGGCAAGCTCAAGCAAGTGAGGCCATCAATGATAAAATCAATTCAATTTGTGATGAGTTAGACTATGATTTGTTGGTGAGTTGTATGGACAAAATCATTAGTACCAGCTCATTTTTGGAATCTTTTGAAAGGGATGAGAATTAGGTAGCGGTAAAATACACAACCTTATAATATCAAGGTGGATGAGGTAATTAATTTTGACTGGCCCACTGATGATGAGTACCAGAATTGGGTAACTAAATATTTGAATGAGGAGGAGTAAAAGGAGTGAACTACTAACAGGTGGCAAATCAGATGTTGCAGTTGCAATGGTTCCAGTTTTGTGTTGACGGATTTCTCGGTGCAATTTTCTTGTGGTTTTTTGCATCAACGTTCCTCAGCTAATATGATGAACAAGAATATTTTTCAAGGTGGTGGCTGTTGTATCAAATTTTGGAATATCACCAGGTGCGCCAATTGACTGGTGATAGGTGTACTTTCTGGCCCGGTGCTTATTTTCTCCTTCATTTTCTATAAGAAGGATTTCAAGGCTAGAAGTACGAGTTAGCAAGTTAGATAATTTTTGTCGAGTCTAGGTGAAGTTGCAGAGTGAATTGTAAAGTATGATGGTTTTAGAGAAATACAATTTAGGTTTTGAGTCATTACGTAACAGGTTTTGAGTTCATAGAGATGTAATGTTGTATAACAGTACTAGCATTTGAGTTGAAATGAAAATTCGAGCTCATGTCTCTCCATTGTACATGCATATCTAAACTTTGAATGAAATAACTAAGGGTTGTTTTATCCATCTCATTGTTGTGGTGTGTATGATTTATTTTAGCTTTAATTTAAGGAATTAATCAAAATGCTTGAATGGGATTATAGGTGGATATGTGTTGTATAAGGATTTGATAAGTAGTCCTGGGTTAGAATGCATACTGATGAAATTGTAATGCAATATTGTCAGGGATCTTATATGTGATGTATTAAATCTGTTATAAACCTCTAGATGCTTATGAATTTGACTCCTGCAATGGATATATGGCACTGATCTAAGTTGTAATTATTAGTGTAGTTCAATATTTGTTTGTCTTTGCCTAGAGCTTGCTACAAATTGCAAATCATTGAATATCTTATAAAATGGATTGTGTTTAGTTATCTCACACTCTAGATAGTTGATATTGTCTATGAATAGCCAATTCTAGTTGATATTATCTTATCGTGTTGAGCTATTAAGTGAGATCATATGCTATTGTTAATCTTGTTTATAATAATGGTGCAACGGTTGTAAACATATTAAGGGATCACCCTCCTAGGTCTTGTAGAGCCCGAAGTGTAGGAGGCTTTTAAAGTCCTCATCAGTTGGTCCAGGCCCTTCGAGTTGCCTTCGATTGGAATTGGCAATTCCATAGGTAAATTAGAAGACAAACCTAGTTACATTGTAAAAAGAACCAACATACACGTCAACCACTGAACAACCACCTCTACAACTGAATTTTTAATCTTTTATGATCACATGAAACATAAAACACACTAATTTCAAGGTTGTTAACATCACTATTGAAATGTTTTAATTTATTGACCTTTCAAATATTAAAAAGTACATAATTAAATTAATTATGTAATGGCATAAAAATTAAAAACATCATGGATTAATTATGTAACCACATAAGTAAAATATAATTCTATTAAGAAATTAATATCAAATAGATAATATAATCGCATAACTTATACATTTCAATGTCATTGATCTTCTTCTTCATCCAACTCTTTGTTTGTATCATCCGATCCAAATTCGACATTGTAAGGATTGGTCATATCATCATCATCATCATCGATATCAATTTCGATAATGTCATCATCCACACAGATATCATCTTCATGAACATTAACTCCAACATCATCATGATCTAGTTCCTCCTCTTCGACATATTCATCAGGGACATCATCAACTAACCGTTGATTCTGATCATCATCTACATCATCTTCTAGTTCTTCGGTATCTTCTTCTTCCACCACATTATACTTTATCGACCTTCCTCTTGGATCATGTTTAACAATAAATGACCAACCCGGTTTACTTGGAACCTCTGAGTAAAATACCTGCTCACATTGGCTTAGAAGAACATAGAGCTCATTTCCAGCTCGCTGGATCAACCTTGTATTAACCATGGTAAATTCATTATCATGTTCAATAATAGTTCTCTTAGGATCATTTTCATTCAATCGTAGCTTGTACCATAGGACGACAAATAAAACTAATCTGAAGGACTTAAAGTCACACTCAAGTATATCATCCAAAATCCCATAGTATCAATTTTCTGAGACTTCTGGATGTATGTCGCTTCTAGATGAAACATTAGTCACCTAAAATATTGTAGTTATACTAGAATCACAAGTTTTCTTCATGTCATCCAACATTTTGATTCAAAATTTACGACCATTGCACCACATAGCCTTGTGGTGTTTCACCTGTAATATGTCAAACATGTAAACAATATCATCAGTTGATAAACATATTTATTCTTGGCCGAATGTATGCAAAGAAAACAATCTCAACGTATATATACATCAATATACTTGAAAATAATTAAATAATATGGGTGATTAATATATTTATACGTACCTGTTTATCTCTTAAACCATATGCTAAATCAATTTTCCTTTGTGTAACATTATAATCTCCATTACGATGAGCTTCTTTAACCAATGAAGCCACACCTTCCCATGTTAATGCACGACCAGATTGTTGACATCGTTCAATCCATACCGTCATCCAATCAAGATTGTTGGCGACATACAAATGTAGTGCATCCCACTCTCGACCAACTGTACAAAAAAATTTGAAAAACAAACAATTATAAAATTAAAACCACAACAGATTAAAAAAAATTAAATAAGTACAATATACATAAAACCATATGTAAAATGTATTCCAATTAATCTCCATGACCATCTTATAATTACCTCTCACTTTCCTCAATCTACCTTTCCCCAATAGGTACTCCCCTTCAAATTTGTTAATGGAGTTGGGATTCCAAATGTGATCTACATGGATCTTTACTACAAACTTAGGAAGATATTCACTAATGTACACCATGGTCTGGTATACCATATATCCCTCCACCATAGAACCCTCAGGATGTACTCTTTGTCTAACCAAAGCCTTCAAAAATTTCAAGTGCCTCTCAACCATCCACATTGACCTTGTGTGTATAGGTCCACACAATTCAATCTCCTCAACTTGGTGTATGAGGTAGTGTTCTTGTGCATTGAAAAATGTTGAAAGTAGACACTTTTTCATTTCACACATTAGACGAAGAATTTTTCTCTTCCAATAATTTATATCTTCTTTATAGATTTATTTAGATGATAGCCATCTACAAGTGATTCAAGGCACAAATATATTAACGAGATTTAACAAAAATATACAGTATATTACATAACAAGTAAAACAAATGGCAATTATAAGATGTATACAACGAATTGAACAAATCTCGCTACTTACTTCATGTATTTTCCAACATCATATATAACTTGCGTGACATTGTTGTCAAAGTTGTCTGGGAGAGATAGAGGTAGAACGTACTGCAACAATTATAAAATGATCTTTTCATTATTTTTCCAAAAGTAGTAAACACAATACATTGAAAAGTACAAGCATTATACAAGTGTATATAATATACCAGAATAATAACCTTAATGAAGGTATGCTAATTATGCATTTTCATCCCTGACCCAAATTCACTTTTCTTTGTTATTATATTATTTATGTTCACAACAAATCCTATGGGAAATCAAATTTTTTTTATGACTTCTTTTATAGCATTGCTTTACTGCTCTGTTAATAACCAAGGAAGGGAACTTACATTAATTTGGTCTCCATCGCTATTTAATTGAATGAAATTTTTCATTGCATGATTGGCTTCCTGAATGTCACTACAAATTTTGACAATGTTTTCTTTGTCATGCCTTCCATCCAATATTTTCCATAACGTTTCTGTTATATTCTTTCCGATATGCATTGTTTCAAGCAAATGCAGAATTTGTAGCTGCTCATAGTAGGGAAACCTACTAAATTGTCTGGGATAACTTTTCAGTCCATGTGGAAGCCGACCATTAATGCCTTGACGACCTTCATGAAGCATATAAGTTAAAAAATTAACAACGACAATCATTGTCAATTACAACATGAGTAAACACAACACAATATAAAAAATATAAATTCAAAACATATCATATATGATAGATAAAAAATTGATCCGATGTATAACCTTGATGATTAATTCTATTATATTCCAACTTCCATAGGCTTAGGTGACATTCTTCGTGGTTTTGATGTAGTCTCCTCTTTCCCATTGAAAATATGTTTTTCAGAGTTCGATACTTATGATTTCTATGGAGGAAGTGCCTATACTCATCAAACACCTGCTTTCCTAAACTTGTTGAATGACGAGATTTCATCTTTGGACCACAAATTGGACATGCAAATTTTCCCTTTGCTTGAAGACCTGCAAGATGATATATAATTGGATTAAATATGTCAATTTTTATAATTATATATAATGAATAGATTATTTTAAAAACATGCATGATATCTACTTCATCAAATTAAATATTGTTAAAGTGCAGTCGAATGTTATAACATACCACAAAAATGTGTTAGCCATGGGGCATCATGAATTGTCCATACAAGCATTGCATAGAATTGAAATTGTCTTTGTCCTATTGGTCTAGAGACGTCATACATAGTGATGCCATTCCATAACTTTAGTAACTCGTCGATAAGAGGCTCGATATATACATTCATATCTTTAACTTGGTACTTACCTAGTTGAATGAACATAAACATTACATAATTATTATAACCATTTTATTGCAATATATATAAATTAATGTACATGACTATTGAATGAAAAAAATATAAGTCATTATGCAACAAATAAGACAAATGAGATGCTACTACGTTAAAGAAAAATTGATGTAAACAAATACTTGGAACAATCATTGACAACATTATGTGCTCCCTCTTTATTGACATCCATGGAGGAATGTTATTGTTGATAACAAAAATAGGCCACACTGAGTAAATAGATCTCAGCTCCAAATGGATTGACACCGTCGCTCCTAATGAAAGTCTGAGATTACGAGGTTCTTCTTTAAAGTGTGGCCATTTTTCCTCCATGTCCCTAAAAATAGAACCATCGCAGGCATTCAAAGAATGTCATCTCCACTTCTATTCGCATGGTAATCCATAAATTGCACTCAAGCTTTCACAACTCAAATAATTGCATAAGGAATAATGGGAATATAACTAAGAACCTTTATGACACCTTTTGTTAGTTGATTTGTTCGACATCTACCGATATGAAATTCGACATTCTCAAGGTAAATTCCTTGTTTATGATATATAATATGATCATCGGGACATGCATCTATTGCTTGATACTCCATTTTAATATATTTCATAATGGCACATAAATCTCGGTATGAGCAAGGTAAAACATTTGATGGTGGTAACAAAAATTCACCAATCAATCTACAACAAAAAATAATTTGTTCATATAAAGAATATTAATGGTACATATTTCATCCTTTATTTACTATTGATGAACTAACAACAATTAAAATTGATGAAAAGATGACATATATGACATACCTTAACACTGCGGGAGATTGCTGTGTTTGATAAACCATTCATAACCTTCAAATCTCACAACAACAACAATACAACAAAGAGAAGAGTTATTTCGTGAGCCTTCATAAAGGATCTCAGATATTTCTTAAGTACAAAAATCATGAACATCATCAAAGTCATCTTGATCATCATGATCAGCTCTTCCACTAAATGTGTCATAGATCAATGTATTCATACCATCATCTTCAACTGTGTTTTCTGGCGCATGATCATCTTCTTCCATAAGATCATTAACTTCATCTTCGATATTCACAGCTCCATGTTCGTCCGATTGCAAAACCACATTCTCAGGGCCATGATAATCCATATCATCTGCCCTAGGCTTCCACCTTATAATAATGATAGACACAAATAAACCATGATCATGATCAAGTGATTATATATATATATATAAAATGTTAAAATGATATAAACATTTATAAATTCAATCAATATAAACACATATAATGAACAACTTACCAATGGATGATAATCATGCCCCCCTTCAACGTGACCATGCTGCCTACAATGTTTCTCAGCTGTTGTGATTAAAAGTCTTCTCATCTTTAAGCCCTTGCAATTATTGCAAGGACAATAAAATTTCCCATCACCCTTTCTTTTCAATCTAGCCCACAATCTATTAAGTGTCTCTTCATTTTGTTCTAGACTAATATTATCTGATATGATTTTTCTTTACCAAGCTTGACTATTTAGATCTTCAAAAAATATCAAACTCACACTCCAATAATTTTTATTCATAGACGGGTAACATAATCTAATAATTTTGATATTTTACACCAAATTTTTTTGCATGCAACCACCCCTGCAAAAGAGAAGATAGTCCTAAGTTAATGATCTCAAAACACTTTACAATGCTAATTCCAAAACTTATTAAATTCTAATTTTACTATGATTTTACAACCTAAGACTCCTAAAATCAATATTGAACTTGATCACAAAATTCCTACAACAATGGAGGTAGCGAGCTAGTAAGAGCAAGGGACCCATTCCTAAGGAGCAACAAGTCAGAATCATCATTGCTAATGTCAATACGGATTTATCCTTTTAGTTAAAGATGCAATGTGTCACTTCTTATGACGAGTTTATCCCTAGGGCCCTCAACATTGAGAGAGCCCTAATAAAAAACAACAGAAGCATTGGTAAGAGCATGATTAGGGTACAAACCCTAGGCCTCCGTAGAAACATAAACAATAACTATAGCGGATTAGTGAGGTTGCAATACTAGAAAGATTGAGACATTGTAGGTAATAACAAAATCTTGCAATCTAAAGATTGTAGGCAATAACAAGCACACTATGTAGCTTAGTGACATTTGTAAATACAATCTACGGTAAGAAGAATGACAGTCACTTGGGATGTGACAGTCAAAAAGAGGCTAAGCAGTGACAAGATAATAAAGCTCAAACCTTGTATAGTAAAGTAGAGATTTTAATTGTGAGTTTCCTTACCCCCTTGCTGACCTTAAGGGTTTTTCAAATGCTTTTGGTAGTGCTAGACAAGGAAAATGCAATTAGGGAATGACTGTCCAAATGAAGTAACAATGGTAATAATAGGTTCAATATTTCTTAGCCATTAATGTATAATGGAGGTAGTGGATTGCATGTTTGAGCAGTGTTTTGAGACTCATCAAAGATGGGAGAATAGTGAATAATACCTTGTGGACTGTGAAGTAGTGTCAATAAGGTTGAAGGATCTTAAGAACTACAATACCATGAAACAATGAGTCCCCTGTAGTAAGTAGGCAGTCTATAGGGCATAGTTTGATTTTATAGAAGGATGCTCATGAAATGAATCTTCAAGTGATAGTGAGTGAGCTGTTTAGATTGCAGCTGAGGGTGCAATACCCAGTCTTAAAGGAAGAAGCAAAGCAGTAAATGTGCAAGAAAATTGAATCGTACACAACAAACAATTCACAATGTTATCTTCCATAATGCCTTGAGTTTGAAGACAAAAATCTCATTTTATCTTCATGATGAAAGTGGTGACCTTAATGGTCAATCACTAGAAACCATGATTTTAAAACGTACTATTGTGCTTATGGAGGAAACATTTTAAGCAAGGCAGTGAGTGGTGGTTTGGAACAATGGCAGGTATGAAGGACTTGCTTTATATGCATACTATGCAGTCTAGCTTAAGACAACGCTCTTAGAAGAGATTGAAGGTGGATTATGGAACTCAAGGGTTACCATGAAAAGGATTAAAGCAAAGACTGAGATCTATTTAAAAGCCAGCCATGAAGATATTAAAGATGTCACATGTAAAAACCTAGTAGCTGGAGTAATGAATACAGTGCCAAAGAGGATAGTGTGCTGGGGCAGATTTAGGAGATCTCCACATTATCTAATTATAGGGAAATACATCATTTATTTATTTTTTTAATTAAAATAAATCATTCTAAACCCTATATAGGATACATTGATACTTCAAAAGCCTATGAAGGAATTTGAGATTATGCAAATATATGTCAAGTAACATTTATAAGGTTTAGAAAATCTTGGTCACTCTCTAAAATAGCCCATTACACATAGGTTGTGCTTGAATGCACTACATAATTGATATAACACAACCAATCTGCATATCAACCAGAGTTATAGGCTCTTTATTGCAGCAAGAGGTAATCACTCTTCAATCATGCTATAATTACATCCTAACTTGTTAAACTTGAGACAATCTGAATGCACGCAATGATGATTGACACCTACATTATACAACCTGAATTAACTACATTATATGAGTGCCTCCATTTCCATCACACCATAGCCACATTAAACTTGGGTCACACATGAATGCATCATGTATTTGTTATAGCACAACTGTGCCACATGACCAATAGAGTTATGGATCACATAAATACAGTCACAAGAATCTGTTCCTTGGTTGTGATCTTACAGTGATTCCACACAACAAAATCTGGACATGAAATTTTCAAAAACCTTAACCTCTAAAAATGAAATCTGATGAGATGTTGCTTTAAAATATGATTTTCAAACCTGGAACTACAAATCTGACTTCGCAACTGAATTCTGCAAAAAGAAAATGACTACCCTCAACCTGGCGATATCTTCTTGAATTTTTTTTGATTTTTCCCAAGAAAATCATCCTTAGTTCTCCACAAACTGTCTCAAGTAGAGCAAAACATTGTCGCAATAAATCAAGCGCAAACTCACTTTTCTTTATGTCGGCCACAATTTGATTTTTTTCTATTTTTCATGTTTGTTGAAAATTCGACGAAAATGATAGCTGACATTTCAATGAACCTTGGGTTCGTTGAAATTTTGACGAACGTCAGGGATAAACTTTCAAAAAATTGAAAATTACACATCAAATTTTATTAGCACCTCACGAACATCGAATTTTACATATTTCATCGGATTTTGCAGTCAAATGAGTTAGTGATTGATCTTCCTCCCCCTTTCAATCTTCATTGTCCATTCCATCTCCCTTGCTAAATGGCTAACACTAAGCCATTTTTGCATTCGAAAGCATTCATCCAACCACATGCTACCACATTCTATCACATTCATCACCTCAATCTTTCAAGCCTTCAATCGCCATAGCCATCTTGCATCCAAATCAAGCAAAAATCAAGTCGTTATGTTGTCGAAATTGATCTAGGAGCACACATATCAATCCATCAATGAGGGAAAACAAATCCATCAAGCTCAAACAAGGTAAAAATTGGTTTTATTGTCATTTTAAGTTTGAGTCTCATCTTTAGCCCAATCTTGAGTGTTGTCTTTTGTTTTTTATCTCTTGCTTGAGTTTATTTCTTGCTTTTTAGATGGGGTAAAAACATTGTACACATTTCTGGCACGCCTGGTGGGACCCATGTCACAGGTCTCTTTCATTGTTTTATGTTGTTTCAAGTTTTGCAGGTTTGGATTTCACACACAGGGGTGAATCCGCCCTCGACAGGTGAATCTATCTGACATAGGGGTGATTCTGCATTGATATAGGTGATCGTGCATCCACCTATCTTGTAAAAGGGGTGATTGCGCACTCTCCTATCCACTACCTAACTTACAAAGGAAATTTTGTGGATGGATAGGTGAACTTGTAGACGGATAGGAAAATTTGCATATGGATAGGCAAATTTGCAGACGGATAGGAAAATTTGCAAACAGATAGGAAAATTTGTGGATAGCCAAATGCGCGACCTACGGATAGCCAAACACGCGACCTGTGGACAACCAAACACACAACCTATAGATAGCTAAACAAATGACCTACGGATAGCCAAACACACAACCCGAATAGCCAATCCTACGGATAGCCAAACACATGCCCTATAGATAGCCAAACGCACACCTTGCATATAGCCAAACACGTGACCCAGATAGGCGAATTTATGGATAGCCAAATGCGCGACCCACGGATAGCCAAACGTGTGATCCATAGACAACCAAATACTCAACCTACAGATAGCCAAACGTGTGACCTACAAATAGCCAAATGCGCGACCCAAATAGCCAATCCTATAGAAAGCTAAACACACACCCTGCAGATAGCCAAACACGCAACCCAGATAGGAGAATTTGTGGATAGCCAAACACATGATCTGCGGATAGTCAAACATGTGACCTGTAGATAGCCAAATGTGCACCCTACAGATAGCCAATTGCGGGACCTAGATAGGAAAATTTGTGGATAACCTAACACGTGACCTGCGGATAACTAAACGCGCGACCTATGGATGGCCAAACCTGCCACCTGGATAGCCAAATTTGCGAACGGGAAAATTTACGAATGAGAGAATCTATGAACGGGCGAACTTGCACCTTACAGAGGCAATCTTGCAACCTTTATAGAAGTGATTCTGCCCTCCATAGGGGTGAATATGAGGTATTCTAGAACCTTTAATTTTTTGATTTGAGCTTCAATTTGATTTTGGTTTTGGGTACTAATCGGCTAACTTGTTTGTCTATGATTGTGGTATCTTGCTAACAATTTGTATAGCTTGTTCCCCATGCTTGTCCAAGACCAGAGTATTAAAACTACTAGTTTATCTTATGTAGGATGATCGGTCGAAGACCCTTAGTTTAGTTTTGTCCGTGTGTCTTTTTCACACTAATCTAGGCACACGTAGATTAATTAAAGGGTCAATTAACTTTTTTGTTCTATTTGGGAGCAAATTATTGATGCATCCACTCCCCTTGCACCTTTCGGTGATCCTGGGTGATAAGAAATCACAATTCATTCTAGTCCAGTCCAGTCTACCCAGGAAGTGCTAGTGTGTCTAAGCTCTCCCCTTGCACTATGTGCAAGTGTGGGGACCATCCGAAGCATCTAGTATTTCCTACCCTTAGTGGGACCTGCCTGGGATTTCATCACCTAGGGGATAATCCCAACCACGTGTTACTAAAGGGGTATATAAAGGGGGGAGAACTAAAGTTGTACCCCAATCTAGTCACGTCATGTCTAGCGAAGCATCAAAGCTAGGGTGATACCTAGATAAGATGTGTAAGGTTGGTATGAGTTTCCAATACCTCATTAGAGCTCTTGACCCATTTTTGTGACAGGCTGGTGTTCACGGTTGTGCCTTATGTACCTAGTGTATATCGAGGACACATGAGATAGCCTTGTATAGCCTAGATGGAGACCCATGTTTTAGTCATGGCTTGGTGTAGTGGAAGGGATACACACCGTACCCCAAAATTACTCACCACGTACTCCCTTGGGTTGAGATAGAAATCCTCATGGTGGACTATGATAGTCTCCAAGAGAGAGCGTGAAGGTGAGACCGTGGCGTCTGTTGATGACCCTATGCCATTGAATCGCTAGCTATCCACCTTCGCGAGAAAGGGTGATCTAGAGAACTACCCCAGTATCACAAAGTATTAACCTTGGGGGTGTCCCCTCAAGGTGGTGGGCTGAAATCAAGTTTGTAAACCCTTATTACTAATTCTAGAATTGTGCTATTTGGAGGGCTTTCTTGTGTGATACTAGTGCTTGTCAATAGTCCAAGTCAGTCCAACCTTTTGCTTTTTATTTGTTGTATTTTTGTCCTTTGCCATAGTCTGCCCCTACCCTCATTGGTGAGTTTTCTTCTCACAAGGATTAAATTTCATTATGGATAGGCGATCCTACCCTAAAAGGGGAAATTTTGTGTCCTTGTCTAGTCTAATCATCCTTTAGGTGAGTCTGTCCTTGTCAGGGGTGAATTTTCCTGTGGGTCCCTTAGTTAGGCGACCTCGTATCTACTTGTTCCCGGAATAGGCGATTTTTCCCATCCCATAGGTGAGTTTGTGTCCAATTTGTATCCTTTGTGTCCTCCTATTCCCTAAATAGGTGATCTTGTCATCCTCCTAGGCGAGTCTGCGTCCAGTCCATACCATCCCCATCTGCCTATTCCCTAAATAGGTAATCTTGTCATCCTCCTAGGCAAGTCCACGTCTAGTCTGTACCATCCCTGTCCACCTATTCCCTAAATAGGTGATCCTGTCATCCTCCTAGGCAAGTCTTTGTCTGGTTCATACCATCCTTGTTCGTTGGTTCCCTGAATAGGCAATCTTGTCATCTTTCTAAGCGAGTGTGCGTCCAATTTCCTCGTCTGCCTGTTCTCTAAATAGGAGATCCTGCCATCTTCCTAGGCAAGTCTGTGTCCAATCTGAGTCATCCCCATTTTCCTGTTCCTTGAACAGATGATCTTGTTGTACATAGGGGTGATCCCATCTCCCATCTGTGTCTGCCTTGTCCATACATCCCCTAGCATAGGTGATCCTGCCCTATCCCTAGGTGAGTCTATGTTTGTGTCTCCCTATCATCTGTCTGTACATCTCCTAGGATAGGTGAACCTATTGTCTATAGGGGTGATTCCCATCCCCAAATCCACATCTTGAAGTCATGGAACCATGCTGCCCCACTCCCCCATCTATGATCACTAGTGATGAGACCCTTCTCTATCCACACCTATCATTATTATTACCACCCCTAGCACCACTCAAACCGTTGAAACCATCAAAACCACCAAATCCATTGAATCCCCATCTTCTACTCCTAGATCCACCCAATCCATTGAAGACACCCAAATCTAATCCAATCCTCCCACTCCTAGTATCACCAAAATCCATTCCCATGAACTCGATGAATCCCCCATCCTTCCATCTCCCCCACTTGAGGAGTCCCTCCAACACTCCATCATCATACCTCCCACACATGATGAGTCATGTTTAAGAGCTTGATCCAAATCATATCAACATATCCCCTCCTCCACATCAAGATCCTATCATCCTACTCCAACTCAAGATCATAGTCCCGCATCCATTCCATCCCATGATCCCCTTGGCACTCAAGATCCATCCACTCCATCTCATGAGCCCTTATCACCCACTGTCACCAATCTAGATCCTATCATGATTACCTAATCACTCCCCTGATCCCTTACCACTCACTCCTCCTTATCACAATGCTGCCACCCCATCATCTCCATCTCATGATCCTCCATCGTTGCCTAACCATACTATCCTAACACCATGTTTATATCCCCTTGGTACTCTTACATTCATCGATGGTGGTTTTCTTGCAAGAGAGGAACCAAGCATATACACCACCCATCCTCCCCCACCTAATATGGACTTGCATCATATTCCCAAAATAACAAGCATCCTACCACTACAACAAATCCCTGTGATTTGCTCCATTTTTTGCTTCCACCCACTGTTTTAGTGTATTTTTTGCTAATTTTTTTAAAATGTCGGTGCTATTTATAGAGATGGCGCTATTTTTGGCATTTATTTGTGCCGATGAGGACAAGTCAATGCTAATCAAGGTGCTATTTTTTGTCAAAATTAGCATCGCCTTTAGCGCCGATATTAGCTCTGAGTGTGGCACCGCCGTGAGCGCCGCCTTTGGCTCTGAGTTTAGCTTCGAGTTTAGCGCCACTTTTAGCTCTGACTTTAGCTTCAAGTTTAGCTTTGGGTTTAGTGCCGATTTAGACACCCCTATGTAGAAGAGACTTATTTATGTCTCATCAACAATGTAAAATAGTGCAATGTCAACAAGATACAGGCATATCAAGGAGAGAATCACTTACGTCACATCGACAAGGTATATCTACAAGTGCTCAGTGAAACACAACTCTTGGATATAATGAAGTAATGTCGATGAGACATTGAGCTATCGATAAGACAAATAAGATTGTCTCATTGACACTCTTCAAGTAATGATCAAAAGCATACATCGTTATACTATCGGGAAGGTGAGTAACATATGCAGTAGAGCGGTATACACCACAACCCCGTAGCAAGAAGCCTTGAGCAAGGTAGTAGTATGGTAAACAATAGAAGGGAAGGGAAAAACACCACCATACCGCATTGGGTATAATAAGAGACGACGGTAGTATGGTAATCATGGCATCATTACAATTTACAACACTAAATGCAACAAAACACATCAGTCACAATCCATTTGAATAAATCATTTAAGGAATCAAGAATATAGCACACCAAAATACACTAAAACTCTAATAAACATACTCTAATTTTTTTGTCAAAATCTTATTTTCAAGCATAGCCCACCAAAATGGAGTTTTCATTTTAATAGAAATACAATAAAACCTTTGTTGAAACGAGATGTGTGTGATAGGAGGCATAGGATTCATTGATGTTTATCTCATTCCTACTCTGATCAACAAGGGTTACAATGTTCACGCTACTGTTTGTATTCCAGGTATTTAATTGACATATGTTTGCATAATTTCAAATTCCTTCAGATGCTTTTGAAGTATCAATGTATCTTATATAGGATTTAGAATGACTTCTATTAATTTAAAAAATTAAATCAGATGCTTTTGAAGTATCAATGTGTCCTATATAGGGTTTATAATAATTTCTTGTAATTTAAAAAAAAAGAAAGATGTATTTTCTTGTGGTTAGATAATGTGGAGATCTCCTAAATCTGCCCTAGCACACTGTCCTCTTTCGCACTGTGTTCATTACTCCAATTGCTAGGATTTTTCATTTGACATCTTTAATATCTTCATGATAATGTCTTTTAAATAGATCTCAGTCTTTGCTTTAATCTTTATCATGTAACACTTGAGTTCCATAATCCACCTTCAATCTCTTCTAAGAACGTTGTCTTAAGCTAGAATGCATAGTATGCATATAAAGCAAGTCCTTCATACCTGGCATTGTTCCAAACCACCACTCACCACCTTACTTAAAATGCTGCCTCCATAAGCACAATAGCATGTTTTAAAATCATGGTTGCCAGTGATTGACCATTAAGGTCACTACTTTCATCAAGATACAATGAGATTTTTGTCTTAAAAAATAAGGCATTATGCAAGATAACATTGTGAATTGTTTGTTGTGTACAATTTGATTTTCTTGCACATTTATTGCTTTGCTAACTGCCTTTAAGACTGGATATTGCACCATCAGCTGCAATCTCAAACAACTCACTCATTGTCAATTGAAGATTCATTTCATGAGCATCCTTGTATAAAATCAAAGTATGCCCTATAGACTGCCTACTTACTTACTAATATAGGGGACTCATTGTTTCATGGTATTTTGAGTTTTATTTAGAAGGGGTTAATATGTGGCATTTTTATGTGCAGGAAGAATAGATTGTGATGCAATGTTTGGGTATGGATGTTTCAGGAAAAATTGGATTGCTATTGGTGTCATAACTAGGTTGGATTGTACCTTGAGCCAGTGTGAAACATTTCTGAGTTTTCTTGCTTCGAAGTAGAACTTGTGTGTAGGAATTTCCAAATATCCGACAGAGGAAGTTCCTACATTCTAAAGATAAAATCATAAATATGCTTATCCAGTTTCTGATCCAACCTTACATCTTTAATATCTGATAAATTTTGTACATTCTAAAGATAAAATAATAAATCTGCTTATCCAACTTTTGATCTAATTTGAGGTCTTGAATATCGAATAGAGAAAGTTCCTATATTCTAAAGATAAAAGCATAAATTTTATTGGTCCAATTGGAGATCCAATTTCAAGTCGTGAAGCTCCGACAGAGAAAGTTCCTACATTCTAAAGATAAAATCATAAATATGTTTGGTCTAACATTTGTGTTGATACAAATTGTTACTTTAGAATTATGGTATTTCTTTTCTTCTAATGTTTTCAACCCTCATTTTAGGGAAGAGCTCCGAAGATGGTTCCTTTAGATGGAGACTACACTTTTCTGCTATAGGTTCCATCTAGAAATACCAGAAGCTTAGGTACTATCATACTCAGGTACAACAGAGTTTGAGGTTACCTTGTTCTCCTTGATACAAAATGTTGTCCTTCAATCCCTCTTAAGCAACATTCACTATTATGGACTTCATCATTGTACCTTTCATGCATTCGATTTAATTTGTTATGTGGAAACATGTTGTCTCTGTCTTTGCAAGTGATGACTATTTTGTAAGCTTTTAATCTACATGACTACCCCTCATGTTCAATTCTTGTGACTGTTATGATGCTTGGGGCTGCTTACTTTTAACCAGACTATTAATGAAAAGTATCTTGGAATCCTTGATGATTAGTTTTGTCAAAATCATGGCTATGTTGATAGTGGAATGTTCTTATTAATAAGGATAAATCTTTATCCATAAGGAGATTATCCCTTACCAACATACTCCACTATCCTTTAAAAGATTGATCTTTAATGCTTCATGGATGGTTTACTTGTGATTATCCTTCTCAAATGAAACAATAGGGCAGCAGGTTGGGCTGAACCCTTGTGGGAGCCACATTTCACCACACATGCTCTAACTAGATAAACAAAATAGCCTAATTTTATCTATACCTGCACAATGAGAAAACATGTTAGATAAAATCAAGCATATGATAGATATGTTTGGTAACTTTCCTGTTGAGTAAATTTTGTTTGTGCAACAGAAGGGTTTTTATGTAGGAAAGTAGAGCAGAGCAGAGCAAAAGTAGGAATTGGACAGAAGGTCCAGAATCTATTTTATGTGCTTCATTGGAACTAAATCTAGGAATTTGTAGATGCTATATTCTCAGTTCAACATTTTGTTGTATTCTCAAATATTTTGTAAGGAAATGAGCCTTTTCTTTTCGAGCAGTGAGCTCTAGATAGTGTGCCTGAATGCAAGTGCATTCCCTTTTGATCATACTTTTAATAGAGTATACTTTGTGGATTAGTCTCCATCGTGTTTTTTCCCCTAATAGGTTTTCCACATAAAAATATTGGTTTTATGGTATTCATATTGTTTTCCTGGACATCTATGGTATGCAAGTTATTTGAATGCACATGATGATCAAATTATGTGTTTATAGATCATGTATGCACATATTTTGACTGGGGATCCTTCATTGCTCTAACAACACTCTTCTCACTCAAATGCAGGAACCTAGGAGCAACAAGGAAGACATCAACTTGGAGGCTTAGACAAGCGGGAAGACTAAAGATGATGCAAAACAAAGCAACCGGGATTCGTCATTGTCCCCTTTCTCTTTATGTGCATTTTTCTCTTTTATATCTATAAATGTATAGTTTTTCAATTATATGCATTCAAATAATCAATTCCATGACTTGTGTGGAACAACATACATTTACATTATCAATAAAGACTACATTTTTGAAAGGATTGTGGAATATTTCCTATATTATATGCATTTGCATAAGTGCAATCTAGTAATGTAATCTTCTAATTTTGTTTATGCATATGAATGTAATGTAGCAGAAATAAAAGTGTACCTTACTCTTCATTTGAAAATCACAAAAGCTCTACCTGATTGAGCTATTAACTTTTGTGTCTTCACGAACATATGTTGATACAAAATGAATGGAAGAAGCATCCAAGTAATCCTATTTTTTTCTACCAACAATTCATACCAAAGATTGAACAATTTAAGGATATTGCAATAGGTAATTTGTATTGACAAAATAATATTACTGAAGCATTTCAAAGTTTAGGCCATAAGAATCATCCTTTTTTAAACATGGATTGTGTTGTAGCCAAAATTCCATCCTAATTATTTTTGCATACTTCCATTTTCACTCATCTCTTACATCCACCATATGCATAGAATTCTTGTCATAATAACTTAAATTTAATAAAATCCCTCATGTGAGCTTCCAAATAAAACCCTTGATCACAACATCAAAGTGTTTTCCTCCTTTGAAATACTCCTATGATTTCTCATAGCATATGGCCAAGACAACACCATGTCGATGAGAGTCCCTTCAAAGTCTCCTCAACATTAGCACAAAGCACAGATCAAAAATGTAGATGAGACACCCCTATGTTGAAGAGAATTATTTATATGTCTAATCAACAATGTAAAACAATGAATGTCAACAAGATACATGCATATCAAGGAGAGAATCACTTATGTCACATTGAAAAGGTATATCTACAAGTGCTCGACAAAACACAACTCTTGGATATAACGAAGTAATTGTCGATGAGACAGTGGCATATCGACAAGAGACATTAAATTGTCTCATCAACAGCGACAACCAACATCAGAGGAACATAAGATCTAATGTCGATGAGACATTGAGATATCAGTAAGATACATAAGATTGTCTCATCGACACTCTTCAAGTAATGATCAAAAGCATACACCGATATACCGCCAAGAATGTGAGAAACATATGTGGTAGAGCAGTATACACCACAACCCCACAATAAGAAGCCTTGAGCAAGGCGGTAGTGCAGTAAATAGCAGAAGGGAAGGGAAAAACACCACCATATCGGCATATTGAAGAAACAACGAGCATTTTAATTAAAAGTCTCTTCAAAAGTTATGAAATGATGATTAGTTTGATTGATGTGACTAACAAAAATATTGATGAGACTACCGCTATTAATGAAGAGCTTGATAATAAAGGTGGCGCGAGCGCCATTTATGAACCAGGGATGGATGAACTGTCCTAAAACTTGATAAATACGGCCTCAAAGAAGTTGAAATCACTGTGAATTGTAATTAAAAGATTTGGAGAACCAAGTTGGATGGCGGTAGGCACCTGGAAATTTGTAGTATTTATCCAAGTGGTCTAGAATTAGCTCAAAGTATTTTCTCAATAAGTAGATGAAAGCATTGCATGAGTAGGGTTGAGCTGGAAAAAACCCTAGGCAAATAGAAAGCAAAAAGATAGAAAACTGAAGCTAGGCAATTGAATCAAGAATTAATCAATCAGTGTCCTAGGTCTAGGCCAAAATCTAGAAGAATAACACAGTTTAACCCATTGTGTGTGAAATTAGTAGATAAACAAAAAAATATGGGAGATGTATGGACTCCGTGTAGGGGTTATGACCTCTTTATTTATCATTATAGGAAGAAATATGACATAGCCTAGTGTCAAACCCGTGGAATCTAAATTTGGGTAAAATTGTAGTACCCAAGGTCTTTGTGAGTGTAGAGGTAATTAAGGTGTTAGCAAAGAATTACAATCTGAAGATGAAAGCAATTCTTGATGGGTCACAGTTCATGGTCATAAAGCTAGATTATATTTCCATTATTTTTTAGCTAGACACTTCCCTGAAAACAAAATTACGAATTAGAGACTTGTTGGAGGAATACTGCACCATGGACATAAGTTACAAGAGGTGGAAATTTCCTCTACATAGGGTTAAAGGTGTGGGTAACCAAACTATGAGGTTATCTAGTAAAGATAAGCACCCCATTCTCTGTGGCTTTGTTTGAAGAATACTTTCAATACACTTATTACTCAGCTGGTCAAGTACTGGGAATTGATGTTCCTAAGAACATGACAATTGCTCCCATGGTTTTAGCCATAGAAATCTAGAGCCATAATGCCTGAGCCTATGTTTATGCAGAGTATTTATCGGAGGCCATCAATAATTCCCTCAATATCATCAAGAATGACAGCGAAGCCATTGATTTCAAGCACTATTCTCTTTTCATGCACATGATATCATACGAAGGGTAGGTGATGGGGATATGGGGTGAGGAATTAAGAATAAAAAACTTAGATAATGATGTAAATTCAAGGCCTGTACAAATGTGGACATCTGTGTGGGACAACAGGTGTGGGGGGTCCCACTACATATATTTTGAGGAATATTTTGTCAAACCACTATACAAGATACTAGGCCACAAATGTGACTACAACCTCTCCCGAGAGATATTAAGATTTCTTTGACCAAAAGATATGGGTCATGAAGCAGGGATAAATCACAATTGGGGGGACTAGTACATGTTTGGGGATTGTACTATTATTAGGGTTTATGGATTTGAAGCTGCACCTTATTCGCTACCTAAGACTATGCTAGACAGAGTTGCTTATTTAGAGACCATAAGGAAATTGTCATTTTCAGCTTTCATGCATTTAAAGTGCTATGGGAGGGAGACTTTCATGCCTTCCATTTTATGCTTTCATGATTTCACTATTATCTCTGATTCAGGCTATGACTTGGTTAGTGGTAAACTGGATTATTATGGCTTGTTGGTTGGAAACAAAAGGGAAAAAATTGATCCTAAACACTTCATTTGTGATGCAAAATTTTTTTAGAAATTGAAAGGGTATGAGCATAGTTTCCTTTTAGAATATGTCATCCAAAATTGTGAAGAAAAACAAAACATGATGAGAATGAATGCCTACAGTAGGGTTATGATGGCTGAGGCTTGGAAGGTGAATAATAACCTAGGCTACATAAGGGATTTCCCTCAGGTGCATGATCCCATAGAAAGAATTGAACAGTTAATCCTCCATGAAGAAGAACTGATAAGAGATGTGCCACTTGTGGCATTTGAAAGAGGAAAGGGCATCAGTCCTAGGAGGCAAGTAGAAAATATCACACCATTGGATCACTTGTCGCCTCAGCCTACTACTGAAATGAGCTTTTTAGTTGGTTCCCCATCCATGGAAGAAGATAACACTAAGGAGGAAGAAGAAGTCTCACAGTTTAATGCTCCTATTATATGGATACCCTAATATGAGATGCCATTGGAAAGAAGTGTGATCACCTTTGAAGCCTTTGATGAGCTATCAGATGGTGTGAGGCATCATGCAAGTCAAGAATTTTTTGCAGATGATACTTTTGTGTAGGCCCCTGAATTTAAGTCCTTTATATATGAGTATAAAGGAAGACTAATAAGAGAAAGGTTAAAGGACATTGACCCTGAGAAAGAGGCTTATGCCTTGAAAGAGTTGCAACATGAAGTTGATAGGGAAATGAGAAACATGACTGCTGAGAGAGGAAGAGCATTATTGCAAGAAGTTGGAGTTATGCTCCTTCCTGGGTGGGATATTAGTTCAACCATTGTGTTTGACAAATTTTTGAAGAGAAAGAATAAAACTTTGCAAATAACGGATGAAGCAGGTGATAGGGTCTATATAGGGTCAGGGTACAATCCTGATAATACCACTTTGCAAATTTGGGCTCTTTACCCCCAGGCAAGAAGCCTTCTCTCATTGACCATGATCAGAGTTTTGGACATCTCCTAGTGCAAAGAGTAGGGGAGACAAATCCCTTGGAGATTGCTGACTTGAATGTGAATGTAGCCAAATTCACTAAATCCTAGATCCAAAAGCTAGTAAGAGATAACTAGTGGCTGATAGAGGAAAATGATAGGTTGAAACAAGAATTAACCAACAAAAAAGATAGGCTGCCTGCTTCTCTAAGGCTTTACTCTCCTTTAATTTAACATGAAATAAAAGTGTTAGAGGCCATGTATGAGACTGCTCAATGGAAGCATCAATTTGAAAAGGCTCAAAAGGAATAGGAAGAACTAAAAAGAAAATTGAAGGCTACTACTTTTGAAGTAGCATTAGGGATAATTTGTATGAAATTCAAAGATATATTCCAACATGCAGATGGTGTCTGACATGCTCACAGTGAAACATACAAGGCTCTCGTGGAGCATGGAAGTCTGCTTGATAGGATGAAGGAAATGGAATCCCATATCAAGGCAAGAGATGGAGATAATAATGCTTTGCTCCAAGAATTTCAGAGCCTCATGAAAACACATGAAAACTTCTAGAATATCTTGACACAGGAATTGAGTGACTTCAGCCAAACACTATGTATGGCCATGCTAGATTTATTTGAATAAACAGATTTGAAGGATCGAGAAACTTGGAAAAATGAGATATCAAAATATTTGCTAGGCATCCTTGATAACATCAATGATGAGGATGAGGTACTCAGGAAAATGCATAAGCATCTCAGGAGGATTGTTGTATTGGAGAATGTAATGACAAACACTCTACAAAATGCAAACACTTATGCCCAGGAGAAATACATTGATCACATGTCAAAGGTTAATTTGTTCCTTGCATGAGTTGTATGAGGAGGTTGTGAAAGTTTGGTTGTTGTGGATGCATTAACATGGTGCTTGAGCCTTGAACAAATCTTAGGTGGTCATAGGCACTTGCTGATGATTAACAGACTGTGGTGCATCCAACAATAAACTCTTTTTAAGTTTCTATGTTATGTTAATTATGCTTTAGTTAATAAACGATGTAACTTTTGTGAATGGACTTGAAGTTTGTTGCTTCCCGTACAAATAGGGAAACCAAGGTCCAATTTTGATCATCATATCATCATCATTTCAATCCATTAGAATAGATACTAGACCATCTCATCCACTTATTCATATCAAAAGAACTCATGTTATGTATGTTTATATTTTGAGCAATATAATGGAGCAAATACATTATAACTTGTAATCCATTTTTCAGTGTTCAATTGTTGTGTCAATTTTCATGCTTATTTATTGCTTTGCTATCTCCAAAGTGGTCTTTTCAAGTTGTTTAAATCTGCAAGATTTATTAGGGCACATTTGTTGTTATTATGTGGATGCTTTCATTGGTTTCTAGTTATGTGTGAATTAAATTCCTTTCAAATAATTTACTTTAATTGGTTCTCATCAAGGATTAAAGTCCTCTTAGAGATTGGCACTCTCTTATGTCTAAAAACCTACATTTTGAGACCCAACATATTGCAAATAACTCTGAAAATTTAGAAGTCTATGAAACAGTGTATAATTCTGTGAAAAAGTGTATATATTCTTGTACTTATAAATATTCTTGTACTTGTATATTCTATGAAACATTCCTTATTTTCTATGAAACAGTGTATATATTCTTGTACTTGTAAATATTCTTTTACTATTATGTCTATTAAAGAAAATAGAGTTTGAATAAAAAATGCTTCACCCTTTTTTGTAAGTGAGTATGTGAATTATTGTTTAAGAAAAAATCTTAGTGTTTACATTTTCAGTTTACTAGTTTCAAATCTTCATTTTCTATGTATATAAAATTGTATGTGCTATTTATCTCTAATGACATAAAATAGTAATGTCATCAGAATTAGGGTTTTCAATTTCAACACCATCATTGTCCACACTTTTCATATCTTGTTCACTTTTAAGTACAATCATCAAAATTTTATTTTTATTTCTTGTCCCAATTAATCTTGATTCCTTTCAGCGCAACACAGTAGGTTGCATGTTAAATTTCAAAAAAATTCTTTGCATTTTTTTGTATATATTATTTTCTCAGTGCATCATTACGTAACAACAATTTCACTTCTGAGATATACAGTAAAAGTAAATGAAATCACATGTTTTCTTTGTGAAGGGAAATGTATGGTGAATACCCTATGTCTTATGCCTTTCCATAGCAGTTGCATCTCATCAATAAAAGGCCTAAGATAAACATCCATGTTTTTAACTTGATGTTTTCTTGGAACAATGAGAGTCAGCATAAGGTGCTCCTTTCTAACACTCATCCATGGGGGAATATTGTATACTATCAATCTGACTGGCCAAACACTATAATTTGAGCTCAGGAAAGAGAATGGGCACACTCCATCAATTGCAAGACCAAACTTGATACTACGGGGTCCATCTTTGAATTTTGTTGGCCATTTTTCCTCTGTGTTTCATTGCTTTGGAGTTGGCTGAAATTCGCATGAATCCATCTTTACTCTTGTTCTTTTCATGTCATTCCATCAATTGTGCTAGTGAGTTATAATGAAACATTCATTGAAGTCTAGGTATAATTGGCATGTGACGTAGAACCTTCTTTGGAATTGTAGGACCTTGTACATCTGTACAATATCTCTTCTCTTTGGATACATGGAATTCTACCTTGTTTTGATATTCATCTCTGTATAAAATTCAATCATTTTTACATGAATGGATTTGCTTATATTCAATGCCCAACTCAACCAATAACAGATGTGCCTCTCTACAATTTGATGGCAACACATTCTCTTCAGGGAATATTTTAGTTTTTAGTGCCTTGTAAGATTGCTAGAGATTAAATCAATTGAATGTTTGACTTATGATGAACATGTTTGATATGTCAATCTATACTAGGATTTCTTATATACAATATATGGTTTTAAAATCCCCTTAAAAACATATAAACGAAGTTGATGAATGTTTATGAATTATGTACACCAATTGACAATGCAAAGTAAGAAATATATTTCAACTCACTTCAGTAGGGTAGTGAATCCTTTGTCTGACCAACCAAATAGTGACTTGATTTCTAATAATATTAATGTTCATGCCAATTTTGAGGTTCTACTTTCACCCAATTTGAACATGGGTGGCTTTGTTGCTTACTTAATGGAGTCTTTGATGTTGTTATCATCAAGATTACGTTGGTTGTAATTACCCCTGCTATCATCGTTACTGTCAACCATATCATCATTATTGTCATATTTTTTTCCATCCCCAAAGAAACCTGTAAGCATTTCATTCAATCCTTCTTCATGCACTGCATTTTCACTATCATGATCATTACCATTAAGGCTAGGTGGCATGTCATTAGTGTATGCGACTCTCATCAGCTCTTCAAATTTCTCAGGTGGTAGTGTTCTCTTCAATCTTGCTCTTCTTGCCCTAGTATGGTTTAAAGGATGGTTTGGATCATCCCATCCAAATCTTAATAACCTAGTTGGATCTTGGGTATTAGTATGTGTTTCATCAAAATCTTCTTCCTATCAACAAATGCAAGCATTATTTAATGTTTGGAAACAATTGGATAAATCATAAATGTATCTATTTCAAAGAAATATAATCAAATATGGCTTAAAAAATAAAAATATAAATTGTATGAACATATATACATCAATTGAATAATGGAACATTATTTTATAGACTACCTTTTTTATACAATAATTTAAATAAAACACAATTTTGACAACATAGTTTATAAAACATCAGTCCACACTCATTTATTATTCTTTGGTTTTAATCGATTGTAGGAGGAATACTATCGACTGGAAGCTAATCATATATGTAATGTATTTGTACAATCGCTCGTTTGAATTGTTTCTTTCGACGACATACAAAACATCCACAAACAACAATTTTCTCAAAGTATTCATCCCATGTACTATAGTCCTAACCTACCTCTTCTCCAGTGCAATCATTTGTTGTGTCTGCAGTATCCATTATCACATCCTCTTCCACCCACTGTCGTCTACGTGATTTAACAATTTTAGGTCCATGTCTATGCACATATCTTCTTCTTTTTCTAGTTGAACACTCAAGCTCTACATTTGCTCCATCTCCATCTAAAATAATCAACAACATGCATTAATTTACGTCAAGATTGGATAATACATTATAAATTTCAATAATATTGTGAAAAAAGATGGATGTATCACAAAATTCCATTAGATCATTTTTTCCTAAGTTAAGTCAAAATTTGAGTACCTAATGTCCCGCTTCATCCGTTGTGTCCTCATTTGGTATGACACGATTTGTTGCAATGGCCTTGTCTCACCCCTATAATACACAACATAGTAAATAATGTTTAGTACACCAATTATATCATTTCAATGAGTATGCTATCCAACACAAAACCTCACTTTAGTCATATATTTGGCATATTGATATCTCCTCTATGTTGTAGCATTTGTGAATTCATAAACATCGTCCTCCTTTGGTTGAGGTTGCTTTCTCTTCTTACCTCTATTGTATCTGCAGATTTCGTTGTGTCATCTATTTCCACCCACTTTCCTCTCAACAGTTTAGTATTTCTATGCTGTCTGCGTCCTCTCTCCATGGCCTCCTTTGTGAATAAAGATTCTGCCACATAAGATTTCACCACACTACCACCAAGAAGGAAGAAGCAACTTGCGGGACCACGATAAAACCACTCTACAACACCAAGCTAATGAAGGAGCCGTGAGATAGCGGTGGTCACCGCACTACTGCACGCCAATGGTAGAAGACTTGTGAGAGTCACTACAACACCACCAGGAACAAAAGGAAGACTTGTGTTCCTCCAAAAAAAAAATCATTGCACTACCATCGAGAAGGATGAAGCACCTTGTGGGATCGTGGTAAAAATCGCTCTGACCCACTGAGTTGATGAAGAAGCCACGAGACAGTGGTGGTCACAAAAACAAGGTAGGAGTTGGAATTATTTCCAACACTCTGGATCTTGTGATATACAACAATGAAAACAGTCACTATACAACAATGATAGGCGCTCAATTAGGTGCACTTGGTGCTGCCTTAGGTGCCCCAAACAGATTACATTAATGGCCAAAATTTGGCACTAAAGTTGGTGTTAACTAACGTCGAATCAAAATTAAAAAATTAAAAATTTCCCACGTGAAGGAAGAAATAAGATGACAAAAAAGGGAAAAATGTTGTGCGAAGGAAGAGAGTAGGGCACTACTAACAATTGATGAGAAATTCAATTTAGTTTGCGACACCATAGGTAAGGTTACAATTTTTTTTCTTCATTGAATTCATGATTGTTTACTGATCTTTGTATTGCATTTGAATTCGTGATTGTTTATTGGTTTGTGGCCCAACCTATCCAGGAAACCTCTAAATTGTCCCATCATTATAAATTTTAAAACCTTTGAGAAACCAACAAAAATTTTTACCCTACCCATTTGAGCTTTGGCTCCAAATATTATAGCCCAAAGCCAAGATGCCTTCATATTCTTTCCCTAACTTAGGTATCAAGGAAATAGTGAACTGTTTGGAAAATCTGGGAATTGGATTTAAATGCAAAAATTGCTTGGCTTTTCCCAGTCGTGCCATAGTCACCAATTCCATGACAAATTCATGCAAGATTGCATTATGAAAGAGATTTCAAGATAAGGTTATCAACACTAAGAAAACCTAGTAAACATATTTTCCCTAAGTTATCAACACTAATCAAACCCAGCGAACATGTCACTGTTGAGCAACTGCTGAAAATAAATGCAAAAACCGCTTGGTTTTACCCAATCGTGCCATAGTCATTGATGCCATGAAAAATTTGTGCAATATTGCATTATGAAAGAGTTTTTATGATAATGTTATCAAGACTAAGCAAAACCAATGAACATATTTTCCCTAGGTTATCACACTAAGCAAACCCAGTGAACATATTTTCCCACAAAACAAAACTTTCATATTACAAACTGGATGAAAACTTTCATTCTTGATAGTGTGTACTTTGTTTGCCTCCATAGACTAGATGATTTTTTTTTTCTCTAGGTCGCCTCAAAATGTCAAGCAATAGAAGGAAGTGAGCATTGTCAGTAGACTCTGGCCACAATAAGGTAATTCACTGTCAATTTATAGATTTGTAAATTTTTCCATTGTTTCTTTGAATTTTACTTTTTAGTTTTTTATTTCAAAATTTAAAAGAAGAAATATAATTTTTTAAATATATATATATAGGGACAGGAGATTGACAAAGATAAAGAGGAATTGTAGTTTTTAGTTTTTTATTTCTAAATTTAAAAGAAGAAATATAATATATATATATATATAAGGACATGAACTGACAAAGATAAAGAGGAATTGGCTTCCATATTGGGGGTAGAGGCAGTGAAAAAATTAGTTAATGTGGACAAGACAACGCTTGCTAGATACATAGAAAACAATCTGGTAATGCCCTTGAAACATTGCAAAAAAATCAATTATGTCAAAGGGAATCAATTGATTCCCCAACCAGTCCTAGATCAAACAAAATATCCAAGAGGAAATAAGTGAAAATAAACTCTAAGAATGTGGAATAGGGAGCAAAGACTTCCAATTTCCTAGCCACTCCTAGGACACAGACTTCTTCCACCACACCATGTTATCAATCTTGCATTAGTAGCTACAATATGAAGATAGAATATGAGGTGGTTTCAGGGGAAGTCCGAATGACGAAAGTTGTGAAAATGTTTGTGAATAGGTTGAAGGAATCATGCCTTCAATAGTTCAAAGACCATCTACATTTTCCCTTCTCACAGATACCCATGCAACTGAAAAAAGTAGTTATCCATGACATGGAGACTGATTTTGGCACAGGTTGGTTTGTAAAGAAGATAAAGCTACAAAATGTCTCAAAACTGCAAGAGATTTCAGTGCAACCAAACAAAGAAGATAAAAAAAATCCCTCCTCAACTAAGGTAGAAAAGAAGGCTAATTGATGTAAGTGTGAAAATATGGAAAGAGCTTGTAAAAGCATATGAGAAGTCCGATGCACAGAGGAAGTCCGATGAGGAGAGTACGCAGGTATTTGAATTTGCTCATAAGATTATATCAAGTTTATTAAACGATATTTAAATTTTATTTGTGCATAGTTAAATTGAATTAGTATATGTTTCAAGACAAGGCCTCTAAGGCTAGGCTTGAGAAACTCCGTGCCACACATTGCAGTGGCCAGAAAGGTTTATAGGCCTTGATTTGTACATTTTCAAGTATATTTAATATGTTAAATGATATATTTTTATTATTTCTTTGGAAAAAAGTAAATGATTGCATATTCATTAGTTTAAGTAGTCCATGTGCCATGTTTTGACAAGAGGAGAAATATGGCTGCCATCCAAACCAATTTGAAAAGAATATGTTACAAAACAAAAAAGTGGAACAATTTTGTAATCTAGATGGAGAATGAGGTATCAATAGTTGAGTTTCAATAACTTAGTTGGATATTGTTGTGTTAATATGTCAATTTGCATCTCTTGTGTTGAGTTGTTTATTGATGTGTAGTATGAGTAAATAGAGCTCAAATCTTATGATTACAAGATGATCGTTTATGTGCATGAATAAATAGTAGAAGGATGTAGATGAAATGCGTAATGGTTGGTTGACATAGGAGTCAAACTATTGAAGTAACAACACTGATCGAGTTAACATATATGCATCATTTGCATAAACAACTGAAATGCATAACAAATGTTAATCAATACATTGAATTTTGAGATGCATTGAAATAATAAAAAAACATGTTTTGGGGAAAATATCGGCAGTGTGGAGGAAGAAAGCATTAACCCTAATAAAAGCATTTTTTGTTGTTCTTGATACACCATCTATAATTTTTCCTTGGATGATAGTACTGAATTTCTATATGTTGTACCCCTTAAATGTCTTACATGTTACAAATATGGAATAACAATGCATAAATTTGTATTGAGTCAAAAGGCCAAGGCATTTAGAATAAGGGTAGCAAAACTTGATAAGGATGCAGTCACTATTGCACGTATTGACAATCCAAAATAGTCATGTACAGACAACTTCCTGTGAAAACCATAATTAATAAAATTATGCACATTCAAATCTAAGTTTGAAAGCTTGCATTTTATTCCATGCATCTAGGTCCTTGTTGAAGATTGAGGGTGTCAACAACAAAGCTAGAATAGCTCTCCTTAAAATATAGCTAGTTTTAAAGTGTAGTTTTTCCAAATTTAAATCCACTTCTCAGCTAAGGAAAGGAGGTAGGATTGTCAAGTGCTACCTCAAATTGAGAAGGACATAGAAAAAATTGAAATATAAGATCCAATAACTGAGACAACATAGCTATAGACCATAGATAATAAAAATTCTTGCAATGCACATATACTTGGGATACAAACAAAAGGTGCTTACACATTGGCTGAATATATCCTCATCAAAATGACCAGAAATAAATTTCAAATTTGTAAGTAAACTCTGACAGTCAAGAAAAACAGTCATAAAAATTGGAAGTAAACTTTGGCAGACATGTAGGTGAACTTAATTCATCTAACTTTATGCCTCTTGGCAGACATCGAGATCTCCCCTCCTAAAGTTTGGATCACATCCATTACCTCTACATAAAATTGGACATCCTTGGTCTTCTTGGTTCCCACGCCATGATATGGTTATGCAAATGAAAATGAAGCAAAGTAATCATCTCCTTCTCTGTTGGCTAGAAGAATGCATGCTTAATGTTTTAATACATGATATTAGCTCTATCTTCTGCTCTCATGGTTGGATATCAAAATCCATTATGGTGGGCCTCCAGAGTTCAAGTGATCTTTCATCCTCCTCCACCAAATGCTGGCCTGATCCACATGTCTGCCAGCCTAATTGGCTTTGTTTTTGAAGCTGAAGTTTCTTCTCTGACAGTCAAGAAAAAAAGTCATAAAAATTGGAAGTAAACTTTGGCAGACATGTAGGTGAACTTAATTCCTCTCACTTTATGCCTCTTGGTAGACATCAGGATCTCCCCTCCTAAATTTTGGACCACATCCATTACCTCCACATAAAACTGGACATCCTTGGTCTTCTTGGTTCCCACACCATGATATGGTTATGCAAATGATAATGAAGCAAAGTAATCATCTCCTTCTCCACTGGCTGGAAGAATGCATGCTTAATGTTTTGATACTTGATATCAACTCTCTCTTCTGCTCTCATGGTTGAATACCGAAATCCATTATGGTGGGCCTCCATAGTTCCAGTCATATTTCATCCTCTTCCACCAAATGCTGGCCTGATCCACATGTCCGCTAGCCTAATTGGATTTTTTTTTGAAAGTTGAAGTTTCTTCTCTAACATTCAAGAAAAATAGTCATAAAAAATGGAAGTAAACTTTTGCAGACATGTAGGTGAACTTAATTCATCTCACTTTATGCCTCTTGGTAGATATTAGGATCTCCCCTCCTAAAGTTTGGACTACATCCATTACCTCCACATAAAACTAGACATCCTTGGTCTTCTTGGTTCCCACGCCATGATATGGTTATGCAAATGAAAATGAAGCAAAGTAAGCATCTCCTTCTCCATTACCTGGAAGAATGCATGCTTAATGTTTTGATACATGATATCAACTCTCTCTTCTACTCTCATGGTTGAATACCGAAATCCATTATGGTGGGCCTCCAGAGTTCTAGTCATCTTTCATCCTCTTCCACCAAATGTTGGCCTGATCCACACGTCTTCCAGCCTAATTGGATTTGTTTTTGAAAGCTGAAGTTTCTCCTAAGTCACTAGTGTAGCTCTCTCTACCTTTTCAGAATCTTTCATTACTGCAGATCATATCTGGGATTTAATCATTTGTACCACATGGTTGATGTGCTTTGAATCCTTGCATCTAAAGGAAATTTCCTTAACATAAATACTGCTAGGGAATTTCAATGTTGCCATTGTAGTTGGCATTAAAGTTGGTACCTACAACATTGAAAATTATCCTTATATAAGAATTCCCTCCATCTTGTTGGCTTGTAACACTCTTGATGGTGGCTACATGAAATTTGATTCTGATTCCTCTTCTACATCAGAGGGTTCATATCCTTGATCCGACTCTTCTGAATTATTGGAATCAGAATCACTAGATTCCATATTAAAAAATTCCCAACCACCATCTTCAATAAATTTATCTGGATCATTAGTAATAGTCTTCAAAATTGGCTGCTAGTTCAAGTTCATTCTACTTTCATAATACTTTATATCCATGGAGTTCAACCATTCCTTGATGCCATCAAGTGAAGATTGAGGAATGTCGTCAATGCATAGTACATCCTGCTTGAAGTATTTGAAAACAATAGCCATATCAAATGTCTTTTACCCAAGTCCTAATCTCTCAAGGTTAATAATCTCAATCTCACTAATAATGATTAATAAGAAAGGTAATTCCACCAACTCTACCAAACAGTTTACCGTAGGAACAATAAAAGCAGAGGATTTGAAAGGAACTCCATGAAAACCTAGCTCTCTAAATGGTATATCAAACTCTAATTCAAAATATTTTAGATGAGGCTGCTCCCATAGCTCTCTTACTCGCTTGACAAATCCTTGAAACTCTGTATTGATTTTATTTTTCCTATCCCTCTCTTGCTATTCTTCCTCAATTTGATCAGGATCATACATTGACCTTCTTTCCCCTCCTAAATTTTGGACCACATCCATTACCTCCACATAAAACTGAACATCCTTGGTCTTCTTGGTTCCCACACCGTGATATGGTTATGCAAATGAAAATGAAGCAAAGTAATCATCTCCTTCTCTCCTGGCTGGAAGAATGCATGCTTAATGTTTTGATACATGATATCAACTCTCTCTTTTTCTCTCATGGTTGAATACTAAAATCCATTATGGTGGGCCTCTAGAGTTCCAGTCATCTTTCTTCCTCTTCCACCAAATGTTGGCCTGATCCACAAGTCTGCCAGCCTAATTGGCTCTGGTTTTGAAAGCTGAAGTTTCTCCTGACTCACCAGTATTAGCTGTAACTTTTTTGAAATTTTATTATGGTATGTGCACTTTGATATGATGTAATATGATTATGGTTTTTTCTCATATGTTGTAATATTAGATATATAACAGAAAAATAAATTATTGCATGAAATAAATAATAAATTTTCATTTTAAATCTTTTTTTTTTGTAGAACACGAGTCTTCTAGAAGATCAAGATGATCCTCAACATGATATAGATCCACAAAATATTGGTTCTACTAGTACAGATCAGATGGTAGAGGATGATGATGATGCAGATATGAAAAACATCGAGGTTGATGACAATGATGATGACAACGATGACGAAAACGACGATGATCAGAATGGTGATGATGATGAGACAATTGGTGATAGTAACCAACGACATTCATGATCATATCTAGACTACATCATGGATCATTTTTGATATATCGTTTATGATGACTCTTTTCATGATTACTATCATATGAATCATTTTCATGTTCTACTATACTATATTGTTAAGTTGTATCATATTGACATGCATCATTTTCACTAGATCATTTGGACATGTGTCATCTTGACTTGTATCAATTTGAGTTACATAATTTATCAATTTTATTTATGTCATTTGTACATGTATCATTTTCATTTATGTCGACGGTTGGACATGTATCATTTTGACATGTTTTTGATGTACTGGCATATTTGAATTTCACTTGTTTTAGTTATATATGATGATGATCTTATTAGTATTGACTTGTCAATTTATATATATTAAAAGTGGTCGATGATTTTTGGATGGATATTTATTAAGTATGATGATTTTAATTTACTGCTCAGGATGGATGTTGTCAAATTCAATTAAATTATAGATATTTGATTCACTTGTTTTAATTATAGATGATGATCATGTTACAATAATTATATTGTTATTTAATCATATGAGTTAAATAATTAAATTACTTAATCTATAATCATGAGTTATTTAAGAGGCACGATATATTTAACTAATTAAATTGAAATAAAACATATTAAATTAATAAATGGAAGCAAAACAAGAAGCATTTTTAGAAGCAAAAAAGGAAGCAACAATGGAAGCCAAAATAGAAGCAATCTTGGAAGAAAAATTGGAAGCAAAATTGGAAGAAAAACTGGAAGCAAAATTGGAAGCAAAATTGGAAGCAAAACCAGAAGCAAACCTGGAAGAAAAACTGGAAGCAAACTTGGAAGCAAAACTGGAAGCAAAACTAGAAGCAAAACCAGAAGCAAAACTGGAGGCAAACTTGGAAGCAAAACCAAAAGCAAAGCTAGAAGAAAAACTAGAAAGCAAAATTGGAAGCAAATGTGGAAGCAAAACTAGAAGCAAAACTAGAAGCAAAACTAGAAGCAAAACTGGAAGCAAAACTAGAAGAAAAAGTGGAAGGAAAATCAGAAGCAAAAATGAAAGCAAAATTGGAAGCAAAATTGGAAGCAAACTTGGAGGAAAAACTGGAAGCAAAACTGGAAGAAAAAGTGAATGCAAAATTGGAAGCAAAACTAGACGCAAAAATGGGAGTAGACATGGAAGAAAATCCAGAAACCAGATTGGGTGCCAATTTTGGCTCCATTTCTGTCATTACTTCTCGACGCTATTTTAGGCACTAACAGAGGCGCCATGATTTTTTCGGCGCTAAATACAATGACAAAGTCAGCGCAAAATAGGATGCCGAACTGACCATGCCTATTTGTGCTGAGTTTAACTCCATCCATATTGTCCAACTCATGTGCTCAAAATACACTAAAATCCAGAACACATGTCGACGCTAATTTCCTATTGTGTTGTTGTGTACCATAGATCGAATGCTGAAGGTCATGAACTATCAAGGAAAAGGTTTAGGCCTTCATAAGCAAGGTATTTTAGAGCCCATCCATGTCAAAGAAAATATGCATACATAAGGTCTTGGATATACCTCTCAAGACTCGCAATCCAAAAATATTGGTACAACCTCTATACATCCTAAGTGAGCCTCTTTCTAAAGAGCAATAGGCTCTTCCCATCACTCCAATAAACAATTTGTCACCATCCCATCTCCTCCATCACATTACCTCAAAACAACAATCCATATTCCTCCTTCACCCTCCAAATCCATTTTCAGTCCTTATGTCCCTCCATCTACCATCACACATTCTCCATGTACTAAGTCAATTTTGGGTGCTTATATCCCAAAATCACCTCCTCCATCTCGTCCTATTCATCCTTTAATCCATCCATCACCTATCCATATCACCCATCATAAAAATATCACTCTCATGTTCTCCAATTAGGATCAACAAAGGCACATACCTACACATCCTCCATCCACATATCATCCCCAAAATCCTACCCCCATCACTCCATTCATGTTTCCTCCACATTATCCATCTCCTCACACCCATCCCATTGCAATTGGAAGCACTTTGGATGTCAAAGTAAAAATGCATAAATCTAAACATCCACATGAATCTAAAGCTCCTCATGTCCCCTTAAAAAGACATGTTGAAGACAAGAAAAATCAAATCCAAAATCCAAAATCCAAATCAAACCCACAAGCAACAAAGGCCCACCAAAGTAAAAATCAAAGCCATGTGAATCCCAAAGAAAAAATATGCAATTCCTTCAAATGAAAAATACGTAATAACATCCAAAGTTTCTAATCCAAAAACTAATGATTCACATCCTCCATCTCCTAAATCTATTTTGGGTCCTTATGTGCCAAAATTTACTATCCCAACTCCTTCATTATCCCCACACTCTTCACCCATTAATCCTCTTATCCTTTCACATCCACCATCGTATGTGCCAATATTGGTCCTAAAAACATTCTCCCATCACACATCCACCCCATCATTCCATCCATACACTTCCCAATATACCATCCATTATCCCACATATCTCCCACATCAAATCCCTTTAATCCATTCCCTTGCATAACCCATCCATCCTAATAAGGTTGTACAAACATCTAATAGTCATTTCACACTTGGAATTTTATTACCTCCTATGGAACTTGATGCTTGAGTCCTTCATCTACATCCTTATCACATGTCTTCCAACTCCATTTACCCACATTCCTATCCTTATCCATCTCCATCCACATACTATCCAAAAATCCAAAAGTCAAAAATGTGAAAAAAGAAGAAGAGAGAAATAATTCGTCCAATGGTGAAAACTTGGAAAACAAGCATCTTGGATAAGTACCATGATGAAAACCTAGAAAAAATGCATCGTGTGTAAATCCCCCATCTAGTTTACTTCCACACTTGGGGGCAACCAAATCCCCTTCACCCATCTCCTCCATCCCACCTATCTCACACATCCTACTGGTCATATCCCATTTATCCCAATCCCTCCATCCTCCTTGCGATCTTGATACAGATAGGGGTAAACATATATACATGCTTTGGACACCTCTTGGAATCCATTCCCCTCACCCATACACTATTCTATTCTTTATCCTCTCCATCTACCTTCCTTGTCCACCCGTCATGCTACCATCAATCTCCCTTCCTTATCCATGCATCTTATCCATATCCATCTCACTCCCTTATTTTCCCGTCCTTCTATCCATATCCTTCTTTGTGACATAGTCCTTGGAGACATCATTCATCGATCCTATCATCCCTTCCATCTCCCCATCCTTATCTTCCCACCTACCCATCCAAGAGAAAATCCTTTTCATCTCCCCATCCTCATCTCCCTATCCATCCATCATAATATCCCTTCCATCCCCCATCCTTATCTCCCTATCCATTCATCTCTATCCTCATCCCATATCATAATCCCTTGTCATTGGTATCTAGCTATAGCTAACCCCTCATGCAACCCAATGCCATCTCTCTCACTGTCATCACTCCCACCTCTTTAACACATATTTTCAATCTCCTATCACTTTTCATCACTCATCTATCCATCGTATCATCCTCCCAATTCATCTTTTGATGATTTAGATAAATATCCCATTCCTAAGCTTCATGCAATCACCATCCCCCTATCTGCACAAGTCTATCTTGTTGCATCATATCGGTTCCATCATTGTATCTACTTATCATGGTTATCTCATCATCCTTTATCCATTGTATGTCATTGGTTTTTTGTCGAACTATGTTGCCTCTTTGCTTTCACGCAGGCAAGGCTAATCATTTGATCAGCCACTGAAGCATTTTTCTGTCCAATCTTCTCCATCTATTGCAGTCTCCATTGTCCTCTTTCTGCTTTTATCCATGGTCGGCCGTTGTCTTTTATTGAACTACGAAGGCTCTGTGCTTTCACATGGGTAAGGCTAATCTTTGATCGACCACCAAGTCCCTAGGTCTTTAGGGTGTGTCTTGTTGTTGTGTCATATCGTTAAGTGTGTCCCTACCTAGCTAGTTCCTAACAAACAAAATCCATTCATATCATGAGGTCTAATCAGTTTAGAATATCCTAAGTCATGTCGATCATCTAATATATCCTCCATCTTTTGGTATTAACAGGATGTATCCTTCCTAAATCATAATGCATCAATCCCATCCTCCCTTTTGATCCTATGGCAAAGGACATTTGAAATTTATTGTGATCTTTTGATGCTTTTGGCTTTTGTTTATCATTTGAGCTTCCTATTATACCTTGTCAAGGTTTCCATGATCCATCATATCATGGTGTTCTTTGACCGGTAAACATAAGGGCATATCTTGATCTTTTGTCTGTTCTTGTCTTCTTGGTTGTCTTGCGTAGTACCCACCAAGATCTTTGTGGTCTTGTGTTACAATGGGGAATCCTTTGTGTTTGTGGTTTTCTATCATTGGCCCTACCAAAGCCCTCGTGACTTTGGGATGTTGGACTAGCCTTTTTTTTGTTGTGTCATTCCCATGCATGTGATACGAAGTCACCTTGGTTCTTCATACCTTGGTGCATAGTATCTCATGCTATATCAAATTAAGTGCTCATTACATGACAACATAACGCATAACAATTAGCTTGCTTTATTTGGTTACTATCCTATCCATTTTCATCCCTCCACTTTATTCATCCTCAACATATCATCATCTCTTCAATATTCTGAGGATAATATAGTTTTGTTATTCTAAGCGTCTTTTCCTTCATCATTTTCATTTATTCCAACCATCTCACATCTCCATCCAATCCTAATCCATTGAATCTAGCACAAATCATCTAATCCCATACTTGTTCTTGTTCCCAACCTTGCTATAAGCCTTGATCCAATCATCATCATCGCAATGTATCCTTCCCTATCCTTTTGTGTTGTTTTGGGATGTATCCTTCCCTCATCAACAACACTTTCATCATCATCATCGAGATGTATCCTTCCCTATCCTTTTGTGTTGTTTTGGGATGTATCCTTCCCTCATCAACAAAAATATCATCATCATCATTGGGATGTATCCTTCCCTATCATTTTGCATTATTTTGGGATATATTATCCCCTCATCAACAACACTCCATCCATCATCAATCAATCTTGGCTTGCAGCTTGACTGGGTCAACATCACCTTTTTCCTTAAATCCCTTTGTGCTTGCTTTCTTCCCATATATCCTTGCATCATCTCATCCATTTCGAGAGCACACTCATGTTCTCTTGAACCCACATGTCCTCTCAAAGGGGCATCCTCAATCCCTAATCTTCATCTTCACTCCCATCATCTTTACTCCTAGTTACTCCTTCAAATGATTGGGGCATCCCCCCCAATCTAACCATCTTCTTCTTAAATGCTATCTTTTAATCTTCTTTGAAATGATGCTACTTCGTAACGACATCTCAAAGAGGGGAAAAATGTAGACACCTAAATTTGGCCACTTACGTTTGGTCAAATTTATCCTTTTTCATCTAAATATCCTCTTATCTACATTAATTAAGTAATATTACTATTATTTAATTAATACCCCTAAAGTCTTCTAAATCCCTAAGGTATTTAGTTAAATAATTAAATACTTTACCCTTTATTCCTTTCCTCCAATTTATCTCCCATCCCCCATAATCTATACTTAATCCTAATCCACCTCCTAATCCCATCATTAGGGATGTGCACATTCCTAATTCATGATTAGGATGTGTCACATACTCCAACTTTTGCAAGTTGGATCGTGATCCTCATTAGCCACCTAACCTTCCTCTAATCCTTCATCAACTAGCCTAATAAACCTCTTGGTCAACTCTCCCCATACCCCAAGGAATTTTTAATTCCTTTTTGTCTTCCCAAGGTCCTTTTGAGGAATTTTTAATTCCTCTCCCATCTCCCAAGGAATATTAAATTCCTTTTCTCTTTCCCAAGGAATATTAAATTCCTTTTATCCTTTCCATGTACATTAAAAATGAATTTTTAATTCCTTTGGTCAAATCTTGATCTCAACCCTTGATCTTCCTCCCCCTTTCAATCTCCATCGTCAATTCCATCTCCCTTGCTAAATGGCTAACACTTAGCCATTTTTGCATTCAGAAGCATTCATCCAACCATATGCTACCACATTCTATCAGATTCATCATCTCAATCTTTCAAGCCTTCAATTACCATAGCCATCTTGCATCCAAATCAAGCAAAAATCAAGTCATTATGCTATCGAAATTGATCTAGGAGCACACATATCAAGCCATCAATGAGGGCAAACAAATACATCAAGCTCAAACAAGGTAAAAATTGGTTTTACTATCATTTTAAGTTTGAGTTTCATCTTTAGCCCAATATTGAGTGTTGTCTTTGGTTTTTTATCTCTTGCTTGATTTTATTTCTTTCTTTTTAGATGGGGTAAAAACACTCCACACAACTACCATTTTGACAAGAGTGAGTTTTAATTGATGGTAAATAACTTCACCTTGTCTCTTTTTTATGTGAGAATTAATTCAAGCTAAGATTATTTATTGGACATTGAGTATACATTTGAATTAATTTTTTTTTCTCATCTTGCTTCATGGGCATTCCTATCTAACTATTAAGCACCCAACAAGAAATGGTGTTTTTGGGTAAGGTGATAGAGAAGTGATTGGAATCTATTTTCAAGACTTAGGGTGGGTTGAATTTGTTTGTGGTTTAGTGGGTGATGGGAGAAGAGTTTATTTTTTATGGACATAGATACAAGGTGAATTCAGATATATCATCCATGTTTGTATATGTGCTCTTGGACCTGTTATCACCTAGAAATGCACCCTATGCACAGTGATGGAGACTGAGCTTTCTAGTGAAACATGGGATCATTTCAAGGCTGTGGGTCACCTAGAAATTGAAATGAACCTCTGGGGAAGGCTGGCTTCCTTTGGGTATCACCTAAACTAACGATTCAGTAAAGGGAAAAGGGAGAAGGAGTACATGAATGAAACTAAACTATGGTGATACACCGAGTTGATAATAAATCATGAAAAGAAAACAAGATGAATAGACACTCAGAAGCTAATAGTTAGTATTTTTACTTATTCAACATGACCCCTTTAGACTTATGCACTATTCTTAAAATGATTTCTCTACATACATATCTTAAGAAAGAAAGATGAATTCACAAGTTTAAGGTATGAATACAGATTTTAGAAAAAACACAGTTGAGAACTTGCATAATCTAAAAAAAATACAGAACTGAGAGTAATACAAACATTAACATTGGCTTCCGAGGTAAACTCTGTGTTTTATTCCAAATTCTTAGTTGAGCTACAAAGCATACATCAGCAGAAAGAGGATTGTCAAAAATCACTAACTGCCCCAAAATGCACAGTCCGAACTATCTACAAAAAGGAAAAAATGCCTTATATATCAAAATGTGTCGGCCCCTTAGGGTTTACAAAATATCAGCCCTCGAGATAGATCTTTCCTTAGATCTTTTTATTGAATTTAATGCTGCACCTTGTGTGTCCATGACGGTGAAGAGTCATTCCCCGGAGAAGCCTTCAGATCTTTCGTAGCTAGTGCATTCATTTATGATCCTCGTGTCCTCCTTGAACCTCTTCGTCCGAGCGCTTTGAATGCTCCTGAGATCAGAACAGATACACATTGCTTTTCATTCCATGGATGTTCTTCATCTTGGTCAGACTGCCATGGCTCGCTTTCAGATCTCTTTGATTGGTCGGGTATACTCCACGCAGATTCTTCGGGCGATCAAAAGCTCCCTCTATAGAATCGCATGTCGGTGAGACACTAATCGTGTCTCCCCGATGCGATTAAATCTTCCTGTGGTTATCGGTATAGCTTGAAACCGTCGATGAGAGGTCCTGTCGAGCCCAAAAGTCATACCGATATCGCCTCTGTGGTCGCCAAAACAATCACGATCGGCCAGACAACATGGCAAACTCCTCTCATCTTCTATCGGCGAAAGTATATTGATGTCACCCCGAACGTACTTCACTCCATAGAGCTCCACATGTCTTTCGGCGAGACATCGGCAAGTCAGGAAGACTTCATGGCGAGCTCTCAAGGGTCATACCAATGCTCAAGATTTCGCCGAGACTCCAACCTGCCGGTAAGACATCATACCGAGTGTAAAACCTCCTCTCGGAGTCTCCTCGAACTTAATATTACAAATCATATCAGCAAGAGTCTTCCGATGTCACCCCGACGCATTTTTCTCTACTCGAGCTCTAGTCCTTCGTTGAGGCCCTATCGGGTCGACAAGACTCTTAGCGAGGCCTCCTTGCTCCGGGGAGAGCTCATTTCGTTTTGCTTCGGCAAGAGAAACATTCATTAGCAAGAGGTCATAGTGGCTTCATTATTCATGCCGATATCGCCTTCCATCGTTGAGACACACCATGTCGGTAAGACATCACTTCGACAGTTGGGCACTACACCGATGTCATTTATGTCGGGGAGACCTTCTGCTAGTCGGTGAGACCTTAAGGCAAAGTCTTCAACTCTTGGCGAGCTCAGCTTGCTTTCGGTGAGACCTTACCGATTCGACAAGACCTCACCCCGACCTCCTTATTCCTTCGGCGATCTCTTTTTCATTTCAGGGCAATCACTAACGGTCGGCAAGACCTCTCGCCAAACTCCCTCTTGTCTCCCCGCTGACATCTCCTTTCGCCGAGACTCCCTTCGGTCGGCGAGACTTCATACCAAAGGAAAAACCTTATGGCGACGGTGAAATCCCCTTCGGCGAGACTCTGTTAGTTCGTCGAGACCTTGCAGCGATATCTTCATTTCTCCCCAAGCCCAAACTTGTTTCGACAAGATCTTTTCGGGTCAGGGAGACCTCCTGTCGATGCTGTCGCCCTTCGCCGAGACTTCCCCGCTTCACCCAGACATCTCAATGAACTCCTCTTTTCAGTGAGGGCCTATGTCAAATTCACCCCGTGTCACCGAGACTCCCTTCGGTCGGTGAGACTTCATACCGACCGAAGCTTCCCGTTGCCAAGCCGAGAGTACTTCGGCGAGACCTCAACATTTCGGGCAGACCTCCTGCCAAAGGAAAAAATATCATCAGGCTTAGACCTTTGGGGGGACCTCCTTCTGTCGGGTAGACTTCCCAGCGAAGCAAATCCCCGATGCAACCTTCTTTGTCCCCAAGACCTGACTCCTTTCGGCGAGATGTTATGTCAAACGTGGAATCCTCTGGCGAGCTCATTTCCAGTCGGCGAGACATCCAGACGGTCTTGGCGACTCTCTCCTTAGAGGATTTTCATGCCGAACTTGAATAGGGCAGGCCTCCCGACTGAGTTCCCTGTGACCTAGCATCAGATACATGACTTTTTCCCTTGTGCAAAAGTTCCATTTGGCCTTCTCGAATCTTTGTCACATGATTTATCCTGACTAATTGAGCCCATTGGTAAAGATTGAGCAACATTTTTGGCGACCTTTGCTAGATGTTTGCCTGCTAAACACATAAACTAGTAGCCTCGGCCTATCCATTGGGCATGGAGTCATTAGGAAAACCTCAAAAATAGACCCAGGGCAACTTTGCACATGGCTGCAATTTGCTTGAGACTTATAGAACACAACAGGTTGCCAAAACGACAAAACATGAGAAAAATGAAAATAAACTATTTACTGTTCTCGAACGACACTTATGGAAAACATAAAACTTAACCTAATATGTATAATAGAGGAACTCGTCAGTCTTGAAAAGAAGGCTTGAGGTGTATCCCATTGACTGGGATAGGAAACACTTCACCTTCGGTTGTGGCCAGTTGATAAGCATTGTGTTCTTTGCAATCTTTGATGATAAATGGAGCCGTCCACATGTTGTCAAACTTTGTGTGATGGCCTGGCCTGCTCTTCAGAACATCCCATTTGAGAACCATATCACCTTCTTTAAAGACTTTAGTAGTAGATTTCCTGTCAAATGTTCTCTTTGTTTGGCGCTGATGATACTCCAAAGCTTTCATCGCTCTATCTCTTGATTCTTCAAGCTCCATGAGCTCTGCATATCTCACGGAACTTGGGTCCTGCTCCTCAAACATCTCTAATTGGTGAACAATGTCGAGAGCTGGAAGCTCCACAGATAGAGGCAATCTAGCCTCTTTGTCGTAAACTAACAGGTATGGTGAATTACCAATGAATTTCTTAGGAGTCACTCTGTTTTCCCAAAGTGCATACTTTAAATTAATGTGCAAGGTCCTTTGATTATCTTCTATGGTTCTTTTAATAATCCTGATGAGATTCTTGTTCGTGCTTTCAGCTAAACCATTACCCTGAGGGTAATAATTTGAGGATGTATTCAAATGAATGCCTTGCTTAACAACTCAATCAGTTAATTTTAATCCCACAAATCTAAGAGCATTATCAGATATGATAGAGTCAGGAACTTCAAATCTGGTGACTATATCCTCATAAAAGCTCAAAACTGAAGACTTTTTTGCTTCTTTCAAAGCTATTGTTTCTGTCCATCATGTGAAATAGTCTATAGCAGTCAACACCCACTTGTGACCAGCACTAGATGGTGGGTTAATCGGCCCAATAAAGTTGATGCCCCATCTCATGAAGGGATGCTCCACCTGAATTGGATGTAGAGGCATAGCAGGCAGCTTTTCCTTTCCTGAAAATAGAGCACATTTGACACACTTTATTGACCATGTATAAGCATCTTTAAATAAGCTAGGCCAGTAGTAACCAACTCTCATTATTTTCCATGCAGTAGTTCTTGGAGCAAAGTGATCTCCTGCAGCTCCATCATGGAACTCATAAAGTACCTTTTCAATCTGATCGCTGTGAATACATATTAATAGAACACCATTTAGATCCTTTTTAAAAAGAACATTATTTACCAGCACGTATGGTATGGACTGCAGTCTAAAATATCTTCTTTTGGCTCCGTTCAAACCTAATGGACACTCACCAGTTTGTAAAAATCGGGTCATGTCTTGAGCCCAATTAATTGTTCCCACAGGTACATCATCTTGAAAAACCTGAGACTCATTTGTATTAGCAAAAATATCATCCTTTTCTAATTTATTTTCACTGATTGACCCTGTAGCAAGCTGTTCACAGAGACCTTTACCTCTAACCAATTTGGTAATCTTAATATCTACATCATACTCCATGACCTTAGTGACCCCCCCTACTCTTTTTTCATTCAAATCTTTGTTCAACAGAAACTCCTTCACACTTGAGTGCGCCACCAGAATATGAATCTTATTGTTTGACACTAGAGGCTTAAACTTCTTTAGGGCTTCTGATCACAGCGAGAACATGTTTCTCAACAAAAGTATACCTCTCTTCATAATCAGTAAGTACTTGGCTAAAGAAAGCTATGGGCTGCTCTAAGTTATCACTATTTTTCTGAACCAACATGGCAGAGATTGAACTATTACTACCAAAAGCAAACAAAAAGAAGTCTTTGGAGAAATCTGGATTTACCAATGTCAGAGCAGATGCTAAAGCCTCCTTGATTTCTTCAAAACTACGCTTTGCCTCTTTTTTCCAACTAAAAATTGTGTTCTTTAATATAGCTGTCAAAGGCTGTAACAGGTTTGCGACATCTGGGATGAACCTTCTCAGAAAGTTGATTCACCCCAAAAATCTTTGAAAACCCTTCTTGTGACTGGGTAATGGCAGCTCAAGTATAGCTTTGACTCTTTCTGGATCAATGGTAACTCCATCCTTTGATACTATATGGCCTAACAGTCTCCCTTCATGAACAACAAAGATACTCTTTTTTGGATTGAGAGAGATACTGAACTCTTTGCATTTTTCAAAAACTTGCTTAAGGTGTGACAAAAGTTCATCAACATTCTTAGAATAAACTGTGATGTCATCTAGATAAATCAGCATAATCTTATTGATCAAACTTGGAAACACCATGTCCATGGCCCTCTGAAACGTGGCACCAACATTAGACAAACCAAAAGGCATCCTTTTGTATGCCATGGTGCCCCACTTAGTTGTAAAAGCAGTTTTGAACTGATTTTCCTCTTTAACCAGCACTTGATTACAGCCCGAAAAACCATCTAACAAGGAAAATCTCTTAGAACCAGCAACTACTTGCAAGATTTGTTCCATGGAGGGCAGCGGGTAGTGATCTTTCAAAGATGATCGGTTAAGATCCCTAAAGTCTACACAAAGTTTTATTTCACCATTTTTCTTCCTAACCGACACAAGGTTAGAAACCCATGAAGTATGTTTAATAGGAAAGATGATACCCCCCTCAACTAATTTGGTCAGCTCTTTAATCATTAAGGGCTCAAGCTTAGGATTCAAGGGCCTTTGTTTCTGCCTTACTAGCTTAGCATTAGGTTCTAACTCAATTGTGTGCTAAGCAATATGGGGATCAAACCCTTTCAAATCTAAGTATTCCCAAGCAAAGACATCATGAAATTATTGGCATAAAGCAACAAAAGCTTGTTTATCTTCATGTGAACAAATTTTTCCTATCTTAAGAAGTTTACCTTTGAAAATCTCCAGTTCTTCATAATGTTCTTCTTTGATTTGCAAGCTAGCTTTACCCTTTTTAAGCTAATCGTCAGTACTGAAAATTGACTCTAAGGTAACCAAACCTTTGGGTAACTTATTTGTCTTCAGCTGTATGACCTGATCATCATATTGTTGCTTAATTTTTGCTTGATTCACCATGGAGAACTGATCTTCTTCAAGCAAAAAAGAAAGAATCTGTTCATCACTGTCGAAAACTTTCTAGTAAATGTTGTTATCAGGAATTGATGGCCTGACTACAACCTTCACATACTGCTGTACTTTCTCTTTTCTAATGTCCCCTAGAATGTCAAACTGTGCTCCAACAGCTGCAAGCCTATCAACATGTTTGTTCTAGTTCCTTGGAATAGATACTAGGTTAAAGGCATCAAACTCCTCAATCATATTCCACACTCTGTTTCTATAAGACTTTAGTGTGTCATTTTTAGCAACATTTAGGCCTCTTATTTGATTGACAATTAACTCACTGTCCCCATAAAATTTCAAACGGGTTATTCCTCTCTTCCTTGCCCACTCAAGACCTTGAACAAGGCCCTCATACTCAGCAGAGTTATTAGAGCATGCAAAAGCAAAACGGAAAGCAGAAAAGTACTTCTCACCCCGCGGAGATACAAGCATTGCACCTCCTCCAGCTCCATTTTTGCTTCTAGAACCATCAAAATGCATCTCCCATAATTCATTCTGCTGCTCAAATTGACTTTCTGCACTTCTTTCAAGATTTGGCATTTCTGTCCAAGCTTCATGCAATATATAATTGCCCAGACCAACATCCTGAATAAGCTCATTTGGATTATCAATCACGTTCTCAGCTACCCATTCATTCAGGAGTACCTCAAGTACACTCACAACTTGTAACTCTTGTGTTGCAACAAGCTCAGTATCCTCTAAAACAATAGAATTAACATTTATAGCAGATGGTACATAAGGTTCGATGTGATCCTTGGCAAGGGAATCAAAAGTTATAGTTACCTTAGTACCATACTTGGTCCTAAAAAGCATATGGGACCAATCTGAAGATAAATACCCTCATATTTTAGCCGTGAAGTCTCTAGATAGACATAGAGCAAAAAATGGAGGCAAATCTATGACAAACACATCTTGCGAGATTGAAAAATTGGGACAAGCATGTAGTGTGAGATTCAGATTCTTAATAACACCTATAGTGTTCACTGCTGTCCCATCCAATTGAAGTACTCCTTTTTCTAATGGATGGTATTATAAACCTAGCTGGTCTGCAATATTTTTTGGCATTACCGAACTGCTAGCCCCGCTATCAACCATGCAATTGTGCACCAATTTATTCCCCACTATTAAGGAAACATAGAAAGGAGGGGGCTTGACACCATCACTTTGCTGTGTGGTAGTATCCAAAGGTGCATTGGTTAAAACTGACTTTGTTTGGCCTAAAGAGACTTCATTTGGAAAATTTGAACTAACTGGATTTGATAAGGCCGACTGTAACAAATTGATTTGACCAGGGATTGCTAGAGAATCCCACATTGAAATTGAAACATTCATTTTTTTCATACTTTCAACAATGTTGAAAGGTGCAGATATATTTACCTTTGGCTACGTCTTTACAACAACATGGTTAGGTTGCACTTGACTTGTGGATGAAGCATGTAATGGCTGCTCCTTACTAGTGTCATGACCTCACTGAAAAATGTGTGGTACTTGCTGATTTGATGGACCAACAAGTCCCTTATCTTTATTCGTTGCTTGTTCATTCTCAAAAGCCCTCTTCTTGGCTCTGGTGTTAGCAGTAATAGATGTGTCATCCTGGTTCACTCCACAAAATTCTTCTCTCTTCCAATTCAGGAGAGTTGAATCATTTGCAGGTTGATCCTGCTGTTGCAAATACCCCTCCTTAGGAAAATATTGTGCACCTACAGCATTTTGCACCATAAGAGCTTGGTTGATGATGCCATTAGAGCACATAGCTTGATTATGTGGCTGATTACACGGATAGCACCATTCATAATCAGCAGCCAAATTTTTTTGAACAGGAACAAGCTCTTTGATAGCACTAACTGGAGCTGGATTATAGGCCTAAAAAGGTCTTGTGGCAACATTTTGTCTTGTGCCTTGGTAATTACCTTGATACTGCTGTCTATTCCCCTAGTATTGTTGTTGTTGACCTTGAAAAGGCTGACTTGAGGCCTGATTCTACTGCTGATAAGGCCTAGAATAGGACTGTTGTTTTTCCAAGTTCACCAACTTGTTACCAAAAGTCTGTAAAAGAATTTTGATCTCTTGTAACTCATTCGGGGAACTTGAGACATCAGCTTCTTGTGTTACAGTAGTTGGAGCAGGTGGCAAAGGTGCAAAAGGTGGTATCTGCAAAGGGATATTTGCATGAATCTCTGGAAATATAGGCATTGGTGGCTTGGGAGCAAGTTTACCAGCCTGTATTAGGCTATTTTCAGCTCTAATTGCTATTTCAAATGTGCCTGGTAGAGAAACACCCCCCATTGATTGTATCATAACAGCTATATCGCTGTTAAGAGCCTTCAGGAAGTACAAAAATGCATATTCTCGAGGTGGTCTTACCACTGCAAGGATTCTATCCTAGGTTCTTTGAAATCAAAAATTAAAATCTGTCATTTGCTCTTGAGGAGCTCTCTTAAGTGTAGTCAATTGTTCCAACAAGGATAAATTGTAAGACCTATCCTGAAACTGCCTATGTAGTTTGTCACCCAACTCATCCTAGGTGGCAACTAAACCTACAACAAGACTCCTGAACCATTGTAACGCCCTTCCTTTGAATGATGCTGCAAGTAATCTTATAGCCACATCTTCTTGTATGATATGGTGAACCCCACATAAGGAAGCAACATCACGTATATGTTCAATAGGGGTAGTCTGATCTTCCCCACTAAAAATCGAAAAAAATTTCAGAGCTGCCATTGGGATGTCATTGTGTTGTAACAAATTTAATGGGCTACCTCCGTCGAATGGCACAAAAGGTTGATTTCTGGGAGCAACCATTGGAGGTGGGTTTACTTGCAAGCTAGGTGAATTAGAGAAAGGAAGAGCAATATGAGGCCTCAGAGATGGAGGAGTAGATTTAGCTCTTCTAGAATAAACAAATTTTGTCCTAGACCTTTCTGTTACTCTGCCTTGTCTTCTTGGTGGTGACAGCTGCAAATATTCAAAAGGAAAAAGACTGCTCCTTGTCTGAACTCTTCTCATAAACTGTAGAAGGCATTGATTCTGAAGTTCTTTCTCTCTACGGAGTCGCCAAGTATGCACAAATGACTTCTGTAAAGCTTGAAACTCGCTGGTTGCATACTAAACCAACAACATAATGTGGAACTAGTCCCACCAGGCATGCCAAAATTGTTATCACCTAGAAATGCACCCTACACACAGTGATGGAGACTGAGCTTTCTAGTGAAACATGGGATCATTTCAAGGCTGTGGGTCACCTAGAAATTGAAATGAACCTTCGGGGAAGGCCGACTTCCTTTGGGTATCACCTAAACTAACGGTTCACTAAAGGGAAAAGGGAGAAGGAGTACATGAATGAAACTAAACTATGGTGATACACCGAGTTGATAATAAATCATGAAAAGAAAACAAGATGGACATACACTCAGAAGCTAATAGTTAGTATTTTTACTTATTCAGCATGACCCCTTTAGAATTATGCACTATTCTTAAAAGGCTTGCTCTACATACATATCTTAAGAAGGAAAGATGAATTCACAACTTTAAGGTATGAATACAGATTTTAGAAAAAATACAGTTGAGAACTTGCATAATCTAAAAGAAATACAGAACTGAGAGTAATACAAACATTAACACTAGCTTTTGAGGTAAACTCTGTGTTTTATTCCAAATTCTTAGTTGAGCTACAAAGCATACATTAGCAGAGAGAGGATTGTCAAAAATCACTAACTCCCCCAAATTGCACAGTCCAAACTATCTACAAAAAAGGCAAAAATGCCTTATATATCAAAATGTGTCGGCCCCTTAGGGTTTACAAAATATCAATCCTTGGGATAGATCTTTCCTTAGATCTTTTTATTGAATTTAATGCTACACCTTGCATGTCCATGTCGGTGAAGAGTCATTCCCCGGAGAAGCCTTCAAATCTTTCGCAGCTACCGCATTCATTTTTGATCCTCGTGTCCTCCTTGAACCTCTTCGACCGAGCGCTTTGAATGCTCCTGAGCTCAGAACAGATACACGTTGCTTTTCATTCCATGGATGTTCTTCATCCTAGTCAAACTGCCACGGCTCACTTTCAGATCTCTTTGATTGGTTGGGTATACTCCACGCAGATTCTTTGGGCGATCAAAAGCTCCCTCTATAGAATTGCATGTCGGTGAGACACTAATCGTGTCTCCCCGATGCGATTAAATCTTCTTGTGGTTATTGGCATAGATTTAAACTGTCGATGAGAGCTCCTGTCGAGCCCAAAAGTCATACCGATATCACCTTTGTGGTCGTCAAAACAATCGCATTCGGCTAGACAACATGGCGAACTCCTCTCATCTTCTATCGGCGAAAGTATATTGATGTCACCCTGAACGTACTTCACTCCACAGAGCTCAACATGTCTTTCAGTGAGACATCGACAAGTCAGGAAGACTTCATGGCGAGCTCTTAGGGGTCATACCGATGCTCAAGATGCCGCTGAGACTCCAACCTGTTGGTAAGACATCATATCGAGTGTAAAACCTCCTCCCAGAGTCTCCTCGAACTTAATATTACAAATCATATCGGCAAGAGTCTGTTGATGTCACCCCGACGCATTTTTCTCTACCTGAGCTCCAGTCCTTCATTGAGGCCCTATCGGGTCGGCAAGACTCTCAGTGAGGCCTCCTTGCTCTGGCGAGAGCTCATTTCATTTTTCTTTGGCAAGAGAAACATTCATCGGCAAGAGGTCATAGTGGCTTCATTAGTCATGCCGATATCGCCTTCCATCGCTGAGACCACACCATGTCGATAAGACACCACTTCGACGGTTGGGTGCTACATCAATGTCATTTAAATGTCGGGGAGACCTTCTACTAGTCGGTGAGACCTCAAGGCGAAGTCTTCAACTCTTGGCGAGCTCAACTTTCTTTCGATGAGACCTTACTGGGTCGGCAAGACCTCACCCTGACCTCCTTATTCCTTCGGTGATCTCTTTTTCATTTCGGGGCAATCACTAACGGTTGGCGAGACCTCTCGCTGAACTCCCTCTTGTCTCCCCGCTGACATCTCCTTTCACCGAGACTCCCTTCAGTCGGCAGGACTTCATACCAAAGGAAAAACCTTACGTTGAACTTGAATGGGGTAGGCCTCCCGACTGAGTTCCCTGTGACCTAGCATCAGATACATGACTTTTTCCCTTGTGCAAAAGTTCCATTTGGCCTTCTCGAATCTCTGTCACATGATTTATCTTGAATAATTGAGCCCATTGGTAAAGATTGAGCAACAGGACCTAGGGGAGCTCAAACATACAATCAAGACTTTGGTTTTGGATTTTATTAAAAACTAGTTTTTGGGTGGTTTTAATAAGATTTTGGACATTATTTGTTATGGCACTATTGTTCCCACTCTTGCAAATTTCAACAGGCTTCAAGTTGGAGGTGAAACCATGAAATAGTTACCTTTCATCTTTACCTCTCAACCTACTTTAGTGCTCTAGAGGCATCGAAAGGCTACCAACAAGGTCAAAATCTTAAAAAAAATTCTTGGCTCAAGATCAAGTTGGACGAGATAGAGTGGATGAATGAGTACATCAATATCAGGTCCAAGAATGACACATGAAGCTAAAATGAAAGTTTTAAATTATTTTTGGTCTATACAATGATAAGCTATTAGGATCTTGGGTAAATATGATCCAATATTGTTACACCCCAAGCGATATTACCTAATTACTATTACCTTGTTTGGTTAAATTGATTGAATAAATGAATTTGTTTTATGGGTCTCTACTTGAATGTGTTTTATTTTAAATCTTTATATGAATATGTTTAATGAATCTTGAATGAAAATATGATGAATGAATGATTGATGCACTTTGATATTTTATAATGTTCTAACTATGAAATGTATGATGCATATGATTTTGTTGTGTTTGGCTAACTACAGTTATGATGTGCCAAGTTGAGTGCAGGAACAAGTTCAATCCTCTAGAAGAGAGGGGGAGTATCACTCAGGAGAATAACTTGGTCTGGTAACCCTTAATGAGCCTGGTTGAGCAATCACACACTCACGTCCTAATTGGTCATATGGAGAGTCAAGTCAGTTTTGGGAAAGGTAAGTGATCTTTGTTGTGAATGTTGTGATTGAGAATTGTGATTAAGTCTTGATGTCTTGTGTCAGTGTTTCCTCATATGCTTCTTGTGGTATTGATGACATATAAGCATAAGATGTATATATATGTATATGTGTACATGTCAACGGTGGACTCATACATGTGAGTGAATACATGCATAAGTATACGTAGGTAGACGTACCTACACATGCTCATGGACGGATCACCCATATACATGGGGATGTTGATTGGACTAAATTGACATATATATATATATATATGTATGTATGTATGTATGTATGTATTATGTATCACATGTATGTATATTAATCGAATGGATTGTATGTGTAAGTATTTTATAAAGATAATAAAATAGGGTTATGTATATATGTATATGTGATATATATATATATATATATATAAATATATAATCATACATATAAGTATATACGTAATACTATTCTTTATTTATATAAATATATTTGTAAACCTTATGAAATAAATATATGTATATATATATTGATACATATTTATGTACATATATATACTATGGAATGTATATATATACATATATATATATGAGAATTGAAGTTTTTAATATAAATAATAAAGCGCATAAGATAGCGTTGATCATATTATTAGTAATATGCAACAATGCATATAATATAAATCATGTGCGCATAAATCATAAAGTGCAATTTTATGTGGTGAATAAACCAACACATAAAGTGAAACAAGACCAAGTCAAACATTAGAACAAAGCACGTATGAAACATAGTAGCTATCTTAAGTGCTTAAGAAGGAAGTAAATGATGTGTGCAACAAGGAAAAACTCTATAGGTCACGCCTGTGAAGGTGGTGCCAAAGCTTTGAAGTGGTGCCATATATAGAAGTGGTTGTAATGCAAAAGAAGTCTATGAATTTAAGTCCAGGTAAATAAGTGTTTTGAATTAGTCAAGTGCAAACTTTGCATTGTTTTTCAAAATGGAATTCGAATTAGTAAACCAGCTTTCAACTTGTTGTCCCAAACACTTAGTCGACTCAGCCATGAAACGATCATGTGTTGCAAACCTGTGAGTGAGTCGTTGCATGAGGAAGAAATGTGGAAGAGATACTTGCTTGTTTTTAGCCTTCGATTGCTCACAAGTTAGCATAAATAGAGGTTCCCATTCTACCAAATTCTACACTTATCTTTCTAAATATCTTGGTGTTGTTTTACTATGAGTTTGAGAGCTTGTGAGTTGAGATTTATTTTGGTAATTTGTATTTGTGGTTATTTTGAGATTTTGTGAGAAGTAGAAGAGGATAGTCAAGTGGAACTTGGAGGAGGTTTCAACCAATTTGAGGATTCATACTAGGAAGGAGTTAAATTATTTGGAGCTTCTATAGGCATGCTAGTTTCTATTCCTTTGTCTTTAAGTTGGAAATGATAAATTAGTTATTTACTATGTTGAGAAATGAGTGTTTTTTATTATGTTGTGGAAATTGTCTGAGATTGTTTGTTTCAAGGTTATGCAATATGTTGTAAAACATATCTTGTTGATTATGTATTTATGTACCCTATATATGGGAGAGTGCAACACAGTTATACTATATGTAGTTATCTTCACTATACATAGGGAGTCTATGATAGACATAAGTAGCATTATGCAAGATGTTGTTTAAACACTTTGGTAGTATAGCCATATTGTTATGGGATGATTATGTGGGGTTATTCTTGGGATTTTTCAGATCCGTGGGAAAGGGGTTAACCTAGATAAAAAGTATAATGGTCAATATAAACCAAATCAATCTAGGAAGGTTGGTGAGCCTATGATGTCTACTCTAAGTTAAGGGTAATGGAAACTTTGGCCAAAGTAGTGTAAGTAGCCACTATTTACACTGTCAGTTTCACTATGATTTGTGATTATGTACTAGGCATGGGAAGTTCATACATGTAAGTTGTAACCACTCTATTTCAATCTAGAAACATATAGGGCACAACACCAAGCTCATAATATGCTATTGTTATGAGGTTACCAAACCAATCTCTTTGTCGAAGGGTGTGGCCATCTTACCAGTTAGGTAGATGTGCAGGGGACAACAATATTTTTGAGGTTGGTAGAAAAACACTTGAGTGATGCTTCTCCTCTTCAATTGGTAGCCAATATTCGAGGGGAACTCCTAGACCATTATACTTTATACTTGTCTGGAAGCTTGTTAAGCTATGTATGCAATTTATATCCATCTCAATTGGAATTAAAAATTTGAAACGTCATATGGAATTCATGTATCATCATTATTTGAATTAATGAAAGGAATTATTTTGTATGCAATAGAAAAGTTTGAAATATGTTTGAAATATGCATATATTATTCAAAGGAAAAAAAAATTATTGCTCTTAAATAGATGCATAAACTATTCACTTGTGGGTAAAACATAGGAAAAATTACTATGTAGAAGAATGGGCATGTTACACGTGGTATCAAAGCTATTAGGTTTAGCTCTAGAACCCATGTTCTCACTATGTTTCCAATCCAAAATTATGAGAATCTAATGTTGGAAAATTCTTGTGCCATGATGGTGCATCTCAAGATGACTTCCAAGAAGTCAATGATAAAAAATGAGTGCTACCTACTAGCCAAGAAGGAAACATAAGTCCTTGTTTGTACCATTGAGGGAACCAACCATGAAAATGCCATATGGATAAGCGATATTGAGACATTTAGTCAAGCTCTATCTCAAATTAACCAAGAGAAGAGGAGGATGAGAAATGAAGCCAACTTCAACTATCTACCTCTTGTCTCATCAGAAAAATCGGACTCATGATCACTTTCTAGGGATATGACCTCAGAATGTAGTGCTAGTCCAACAATGTTGTTTAAGGACCCTCATGTTATACCTATGTCTAAAATTATTGTAATACCCTCAAGTGGAAAATCGAAGGAATATGTTCCCTAAAATTATGTATCAAAAGACGAATCTAAGGGATATTACCCTTTTGGGATAGAGAAGAGCAAAAATCAGAGGGTTATACCCCACATAGCTATGCATTGGAAAGTGAATCCAAGGGATACTCTTCCTTAGACTATCTTAATAGTCACTCTATGTAAACTTAAGGATATTGAAAGCCTTCATCAAATTGAAATAAAAAACATGTTTTGTTTTAGAATTTTTTTTGTAAAAGTTCTTTGTGATATTCATTTATGAATATTGTTATATAAATGTTTTTAGAACGTTAAGTAAAATTTCTTAGACCTAATTAAATGAAACCTCCAGGTAAATTTATCTTGGAGAAATGGTTAGAACATGAACTAACACTGAGGGAAGTCAGGAAGTAAGATAAGGTACTGAAAATGGATGAAACAAGAGCAAGGACAGGAACCCTTGAACAAGAAGTAAGGGGTAAAGAAAGAGTGGAACAAGAAGTCCCAAACAATGATGAGGAAGTACCTCATAATGAAGAGGAAGGGGAGAATTTTCATGATCACATCCATTCTAGAGAATAAGAAGGAGAGGAGTCACATTCGAAGTCTAAAGGAACAAAGGAAGTGATTGGCCAATGAGTTGTCCCGAGACATGAAGACAATCACTCCTCATAAGTTTGAGGGTAGTTCTACTGGTGATGCAACTAAAGCTTGGCTTACAGATATGTAAAATTACTTTGAGATTACAAATTATCCCGAAGTCACTAAGTCTGTATGGGGAGCTTACCAGTTGGCAGGAGAAGCATCCAACTAGTGGATGAATAAGAAAATGGAGTTAGGTTTCAGTTCCTTGAAACTAACATGGAGCAAGTTTATGGAGATCTTCTGGAAACTATGGTTACCACAACTCTTCTATGATCAAAATCTCATTGATTTCTAGAATCTTAAGCAAGGAGATTCTTTAGTGAATGAATATTGGGAAAAGTTCACCCGTCTCCTGAGGCACGTACCCTTGTACCAAAAGGATGAATGATTCTAGATAAGGAAGTTTATTATGGGATTGAATTCCCAAATAGGTGGTGAAGTAGATGTACATGGTCCAACAACCATGGACTTGGTGTATGAAAAAGCGATTAAGCAAGAGAAGAAGCTTAAGTCCATTTCAATCTATCGGGAAAGGAACAAAAAGAAGTTTAACTTGGCGCAGGCTAATCAAGCACTAAGAAGACCCAATGAATGAAAAGGTTTTCAAAAGAAAGGGGATAAGAGACCTCAACAAAGGTGGAATGAACCAAGAAGAGATCAAAGAGGAATTAACAACAACTATAGCAACAACAAAGCTAGAAAAGATGTTACTAACTTTAGGAGACCTACGAAAAGGAAGGGACCAATAAATGGATGTTTTACATGTGGAGGGAATCATTACGTTAATAAGTTCCCTAGTAAGCCAATGGAATCTCAACCATGTGGGAATCCTCTTCCTCCATAGCAAGCTACATTTCAGCAAAGGATACATGCTACAGTAGATAACCAATAGGCTGAGTATCAAATCACTCCGATAGAAGTCTCAGGTATTTTGTCTAACATACCTATCTCAATTTTAATAGATATTGGTGCCACAAAAAAAATCATTTCTCCTAAAATTGCAAGTCAAATGTCTAGAAAGGTTTGTTTTATGGAAAAATCTTGGGTTGTGGAGTATTCAAACCAGATAAAAGTTGTGGTGAGTCAATGTATGTTTGAAGCAAGGTTAGAACTTCCAAGTTTCTCTACAAAGGTGAATTTGTATGTAGCTCCTTTAGGTTCTTATGATGTCATCCTAAGAATGAAATGGTTATGGAAGCGTAGAGCAGTGGATTGTCATGCTAAAACCAAAGAATGCTTAGATGACCTAGGTAGCCAAGTGTCTTTACAAGGAACACCTAGAGAAGTGAAATTGCAATAGATTTCAGTTGTGCAAATGCATAGGGAAAAAAAGAAAGGATGCTAACTCTTTACAGTGAAGATGGATAAAATTGAGGAATACAAGGAAGTCACCCTTCAAGATGATGTCATGTATTATGGACCTCAAGATTCTCAAGAAGTTGAAGGAGAAGAAGTGGAAACAAGGAAAACTGATATGGAGAAATATCCAATCCTACGAAAATATGTGTATGTATTTCCAGATGAACTACCTAGATTGCCTCCTAAGAGAGTGTTTGATTTCTCCATTGATATAGTCCCTAGGTTGAAACCTATATCAAAAGAACCATACAGGATGACCACAACTGAATTGATGGAATTGAAGGCACAATTAGAGGAATTATTGTCAAAAGGATTAATAAGACCCATTGTTTCACATTGGGGAGCACCGATAATCTTTGTTAAGAAGAAAGATGGTACATTACGCTTAAGTATAGACTATCGTTTGCTTAACAAAGCAATGATAAAGAATAAGTATCCAATGCCATGCATCGATTATCTCTTTGATCAGATGTGGGGTGCAACTATGTTTTCAAAGATTGATCTATGTTTTGGATATCACCAACTAAGAATCAATGATGAAGATATTTTTAAGGAAACTTTTAGAACTAGATATGGACATTACGAGTTCACAGTCTTACCTTTAGGACTGATGAATGCACTAGCAACATTCATGAACCTAATGAACAATGTATTTATAGATTGCTTGGATAGGTTTGTGTTGGTATTCTTGGATGATATTTTAATCTACTCCAAGAATGAGGAAGAAAATCATTAGCATTTGGAGATGGTATTGCAATGATTGAGAGAACATAATTTGTATGGGAAACTCTCAAAGTGTACCTTTTACCAAAAAGAGTTACAATATTTGGATCATGTAATCTTGATAAATAGAATTGCAATTGATCATGCAAAGATTAAAGCAGTATTAGAATGGCCAGTGCCTAAGAGTGTACTTGAAATTAGAAGTTTTATGGGTTTGGTTTGGTATTACCAAAATTTTGTAGATTTTTTTTTAAGGATAGCATTTCCCATCACATATTTGCAAAGGAAGGGTAAGAAGTTTGAGTGGATAGAGAAATGTCAAGCGACATTTAATCTAATCAAAGAAAAGTTGACCTCAACACTGATACTAAAGGTACTAGATCCAGATGGTGACTTTATTTTTATTACAGATGCATCGAGAGAAGGATTGGGTGGAGTGTTAATGCGGGAGGGGTAAGTCATAGTTTATGAATCAAGGAAGCTAAAACCCTATGAACAAAATTATGCTTTGCATGATTTAGAGTTAGCAATAGTTGTTCATGCACTACAGATGTGGAGACACTATCTATTGGGAAAACCCTTTAAACTCAAGATAGATCACCATGGTCTCAAATATTTGTTTACCCAAACTAATATTCATGCAAGGTAGGGAAGGTGGCTAGAACTAATACCTGATTATGATTTCAACATTAATTATATCAAGGGGAAAGAGAATTGGGTTGCCGATTCTTTGAGTCATAGGAGGCATATCTCCTTGATGGTGTAAAAGCTCGAAGCTATCCTCAACACCTGGTAAAGTTATGGAGAACAACAGGATCTATAGGCTGAGGACATTCTTGATGGATGAAATTGGGAATAAAATTCAGAATGGAAAAGAGAGTGGAAAAGTAGAGTTTGATGAAACTCTTGCAAAGTTCAAATTAATGACTAATGCTTTTGTTCATTGTTATGATGGGAAAGATTCTAAACAATCATCCCAGAATAAAGGATTTTACTGTGATTTTGAGAGAATCTTCTATACAATAGGTTGTCTTAGATCAAATAAATGAAGCAAACAATTGTGAAAGAGCCAACAATTTTGAATTTGAAACAATGGTGTCTTATGTATAAAATCCCCCTGTGATTTGCTCCTAGAATAAGGTATAGCAATTTAGAATTTGAAACAATGGTAAATGAAAAACTATTTAGCCTATTTTTTATGCTACAACAATTAACTACAGGTTAGAACATATCCATATCAGCATAAAATAGCAAGTGCAATTCACTTCAAACTCTGCTATGGTAATTAATTTGTAACCGTGTTGCCTATATTCATATATGATCCACAATAACCAAAGGTTTAACTAGCATCTCAATAATAATGTTTAGTGTGTCCTCAAGATAGCCAGCACAGGCATGAAGGTCAACCATGCACACCTAATGATCAACTATATATATATATATATAAGTATGTGCAACCCTCATCCACTAAACCTGCATGACTGCATGCATCTAGAACACAAGCAAAGCTTACAATGTCAGTGTTCTAGAGTGCTTCATTAATTCAAATATTTTGAGAGCTTCCTTGCATAATCCATTTTGTGCATATTCTGCAATCATATCATTTCATTCGATGAGATGACATCTCTTTGAGGCATTTTGTCAAAAAAATCATTTTGTACTACATTTTGGTGCCAAATCTTTGGTAATTATGGATAGTTTCATTACATTCAAATTCTAAATTATGGGAAATTACATACAGTAAATAGATTGATGGCTATTTGGATAGTGAAATTAGATCTCTTAGAAATTAACTGAAATATCTAGAAGGATTATTTTAATTAAAGAGGATTTTGTGGTTATTTTTGTAACAATGATTAAAATGATTTTACAGTGCAACTAGCTTGCTATTTTCATTCAAGATACAAGTCATCAAAGTCAAGCACATACCAAGAAGATGGTACTCTACTTCAAACCCTCAACCTCACTTACTTTAGTCTGCTTACATGTGGATATTAAGGAAGTTGGTAAGAAAATAATATATATCATTTTTTGTTTGTGAAGGAGAATCCTATGAGATGCAATATGGTAGTGGATCAATATTCGATTTCTTAAGTAAAGATGATGTCACATTTGGGAAACTTGTGAAACATCAGGTTAGTAATTTTTGGATGTTAAGGCTTCCCAGTTGGATATCAAAGATCTTTTCTCATCAACTTAATTTGGAATTTATGTATAAATGGATTCTTCCATGGTATAGGTCTTTACTTAGACAAGACATGAACCAGGGTTGACATTTTTGTTGTCTAATTAAGTCTGATGGCATTCTTAGGCTTGGTTTCCAGGAAATTTATGTTAATAATGTTGTTCTAGTATGGTTAGTGTTGATAGCCTTCATTCTATAATGTCAACTTCATTCTATAAACTGAGCATATCACCTTTCTTAAACTTTGAACAAGGTTCTAAAATCAAGGGTTCAATATGCATATTTCAAGCCTATGTTCAACACTCTGTTTAAGGCATTTGTTGACAAGGCTACAATTTTTTAATTGATTTACCTTTATGTTGTGTTTGGACTTTTGTAAACTTGTAATAGACAATGCACTTTTATTCTTTCTAAATTGAGACTAATAGTAATTTTGTTGGTTGTATTGAGGCATGACTTCATTCATGGTAGAAAAGGCAATACCTTGTTGCTCATATCAAATGACACAATGCATATAATGGAGGAAAGATTCTACTTGGGTTGTTGTTGACTGCATTGAAGGAAAAAGCTTCATATATGGGACACGATCAACACTCTCCTTCTTGGATTCTACATGTTACAACTTGCTCCAAGAAGATTGCCCACATTGTAGAAGTTTTAAGAGATGAAAGGGGTATGTTCTCACATTGAAGGGCTTCAAGCATGTGTTTCCATCATTGTAGAAGTTTTTGGAGAAGTTTCTTTCTTGCAGTCATTTCTGTGCAATATTGTAACTCAGATTTCCAGTCTTGTGACTAAAAATAAAAATTATAATAATCTATTAAAAGTTTTAATTAGAACACATTTCTTTTATTAATAAAGTTCACTGATTTTTCCTTCTCAATAGCTATCTTATTATGTGCAATTGATGATTGATGTGTATTTTTGTGTTTTATGCTTAAATCCTCAAATATCAATCAATTAAAATGACTAACTATACTACTAATTGACATCAATTAATAATTAAATTGACTAAATATACTACCAATTGATAGAAATCAGTGAACAATGAATAAAAATGACTAAATAAGTGACCAGTTAACAACAATCAATGACTAAATATACCAGTGAATAAAAAAATGACTAAATAAGTGACCAAAATACAACAATCAATGACTAAATCAACAACTAAATAAGTGACCAGTTAAATATATTAGTGAATAAAAATGACTAAATAAGTGACTAGATTACAACAATAAATGACTAAATCAACGACTAAATATATCAATGGAAAAAAAGTGACTAAATAAGTGACCAGATCACAACAATGAATGAATAAATCAATGACTAAATATACTACCAAATCAATCAATCAAAACAACCAATAAAAGACTAAAACTAGTTTAGTCATCAATCTGGTCGTGTTATATATGACTGATAATAAACTACTAGTGGTCACATGACCAACTATAGTCATTTATAAGCAGTTTTTAGTAGTTTATTGTTGTTTTTGTACTAGTGATAAGACCTTGGTGAATGGATAAATTCTTGCTTTTACCTTGGACATTTTTTACAGATTGTTCGAGAGAGGACAAAATCCAAAAGGAAAAGTTCATCTTTATATTATAATGAAGATGTTTAAGCATCAAAAACAAATGAGCATGAAAGTGATGAAACTGACCCTTGAGCATAACATACCTCGTTAGGATTTTCGCAACATTACTCCAAATGTCAGGGAGGTCAACTCAATTGAAGCCATTTTGGAGTCTATTGAATTTTCACCCTCTTTCAAAAAGTAGTCCATTGGGCTTACGAGGAATGCAAACAACCTCCAACGAAAGCCCCGTCACCTCCACAATAAGCTCAGTAGTCACCGTGAAGGAATACCCACTAAAAGTGATAGTGCCATCCACTTAAGAGGTAGCGAACGCCACAAAGAGCTTGGGGTCATGCCCCAACATGCCTTCCACATACAAGCCAACTTGCCCTATTGAATGATGGGCCAAACTTCCTTGTCTTGTTTCCACATCTTGCAATTAGTAGGTTCTTCCTGAACCAATGTCATCTCCCATGTCAGAATTCATAAAATTCAGAGTAAGGAAATACAGTCTATAGAAATGCCAAGATGAATACCAGAGCCACAAGTAAATGAGTTTATGAAAAGACTGCTTAAAGGGATTAATATGCCATAAGTGAAACTCGTGGAAAATCTCAAAGAGAGCTGACAACGAATCCAACTCGATCTCAATTTGGTAGTACTTTGGCAGCATGATTCATTAATTCACACACATGCCCATGGATATGAAAGATATTATCTCATATTACTAAATTTGGGATGAAGGCGCGAATGTTAGCAAGCACATCAACAACTTTATTTTCGTTTCTAAACACGTGATTAACTCTACAATTTCCAAGGGCAATCATGAGATTACGAGCAGACGACAAGGGGTCACAGAGTACCCAACAAGGATTAGCCTTCCTTGTCAACATGAGAATAGGATTTATGGAATCTCCCTCAATAACCAAATTAGAAAGTTTGGCTTGCGTGACAATTTGGATACCATGAAAAGCTGCCGCCACCTCACTAAAGAGTAGTTGAATTTATTTTTTGTGTAAAAATTATATTTTTGTTGGTTTTGGTTTTATGGATAGAGAATATTGAGGTTTTTTTGAGGTACAATAAGAGGAATTAGTTTGATATGTAGTTTGAGAAAATTAAGGATTTAAATTCTCAAATAAAGTCATTTAGTTGACACAATATTAGTTTTGTTTGGCATAAAAAATAAAAATCCTTCAAAATGGAGCTTTGTATTCTACATTTTAATAGGTTCATTTTGAATTGATTGAACCATTCTCCCTCATTACCTCACCCCCTTTGTTAGGGTTAAGGATATTTACCCTGTAATATTATGTATATTATATGTGCCTCCATGACTCTTGGAAGGTGTACTTGGATACCCAAGGTTTAATTGGAGGATTAATTTGTGTAGACACATAAAGATGACCTAGGCTTGCAAGCTCTATTTTACCATTTTCGTCCTAGCATAATTATGACATTTAATTATGTCCTTGGTTCATTTCCTACTATTACTTAAATAATTTATAATTGTTTAATTAATTCATATCTCTTTTATTCCTCATGATTATTAAATAAATAAATAATATTTATTTATTTAATACGTCTTTAATTGTCTAAATCTTCCTACAATTAAATAAATTTCTTAATTTATTTAATTACCTTAATTCCTTAAGTCTTCCTGATTATTAAATAAATAAATTTTATTTATTTATTTATATGTCACTAATTCTCATAATTAAATGAATTTATTAATTTATTTAATTATCGCTCACAATAAATGAAATTATTTAAAATGATATCACATTCTTAACTGTCAGTTCATTTTGGTAAATAATCTGAAAAAGATTATTTATTGTCACACAAAATCCATATTTTGAATGAATTTAATTCAAAAAGGTAATTTTCTTTCAAAAATCAAGTAATTGAGCAAATTCTTGATTTTCCAAATCTGCTTTCTAGTGCAACTCTTATTTTATTGATTTTTCGAATCTTACAAATCAAGCAGTCTTTATCTTCTTGATTTTCGAAAATCTTTATCTTTTTAACTAATTGTCACATTTATTCTCGACCACCGATTTGATTTTCTCATATGACATCTTGACCTCTCATTTAATGATTTTGCCCTAACCCTGATTAGGGATTGTCACATGAAATCTCGTCCACTGATTTTAGGCTTCCGTCAACTTTTAATCTTGGCCGTCCGTCCAAAATTGTATTTTCTATAAAATGACAATTTTGCTCACATTTTCGACGACTCATGCTCATACTTACATGTTGCAGCATTTAAGATATTTTCATACTTGATTTCATTAAGTCTTAGGCATTTCTTGGCATAGTCATTGGTCATAGTCATAGGCATAGTCATCAAATCCTTCAAAGCTTGTTTAGGACATTGTCATAGTCAAAAATTGCTCACACACTCGATCTGAGGGCAACGATCAACAAGTTAGAAGGTGCTATGGAGGTGAATCATGGAAGCTTCAACGAGTAATAGGTATAATCATTATTGTTTTAGCTTTCATTGTACTTCATAGCTCTTTGGGTTTTATTTTATGATCTAATATGTTAATCTAACCTGAAATTTACCCATTGATACAATTTGTAATAATTATTCCTCTAGATTCTTGACATTTGTTGGCATATGCATTCATGAATGAGGTGGAGCACAATGGTGACAATTATGATTGACTTTGAAGTCATAAGTCATTTAAGGCACTTCCCTATGCTTATGCACTAGTCACAATTGGTTGGAAAATAATTTATTCATTGTCGATTCTTAATTAACATGCTGCTTTTCCTTTTCATAAATCATTTTTTATTTCCTTCAAATTTATTCAATTATTAATTTGTTTTCATCAATGCTTTTGACAACATTTTAAAAAAAGTTGTTCAAGATATCCTAAAGCATTAATGTTTGATAAAAATTTCTTATTTATACAATTTTTTTCACTACTGGACCATGCCTTGTTGGACAACATTTTTTGTGTCATTGATTTTTAATAAACATGATACTTTTCCTTTTTATATTTTATTTCCTTCTAATTTATTTGGTTAAGTTTTTGTTTTAATATGTACTTTTGACAACATTTTAATTTGTTCAGCATCAGTGTTTGATTTTATTTTCTTGTTTATTTATTTTTCTCACATTTCTTCCATTTTAATGCAATACTGCTCAATAGCCTTGCTTAAGCCATTGAATGCATTTTAGTTTCAGTTAAACTTATAAATTGTGTTCAATAAAATACCTTGTTAGTTAAGTGTTTGTTAAATATTTGCACACAAAAAACTTTATTTTTTTATTATTAATTTAATTTAATTAGTAAATCAATATAATCAAATCCATAATAACTCATCACAAGAAGAATTTCATGCTTGAATATATTGTGGAGAGTGTTTGGGAGTTTTTGACCTAGTCCATGGGAAGAAAACTAGTCATAAAAATCACTAATTGACATAATCCAATTACACAAATGGTTTAGAAAGAAAACTTGTTGACATCATATCTACATTGACCTATGCCCCAATGATCTCTACACCCTTTCAAACCATCTCTCCATGATCATTAATCTTAATCTCACTCCTATTAATGACATCACAAAAGATTCATCCATACATGAGGTAAATTTGATGATGAAAAATTAACCACTAGATTTCCCAATTAGACTTATATTTCACTTTATCACCTTAATGAGAAGCAACAAATTACTTTTGCAAGATATAAATTGGATAGTCACATGTTCACATGGTTTGAAAGTAATGTTCATTCCATGGCTATGAGAAAATTACCTCCACTTAAAAAATGATATAAATTCAAAACTTTCATTAAGACAATAGGTATATTGGTTGACAATTTATAAAGCAAAGACAAATACAAAGATAAAGTATGCATGTATACACAAACAAATTTTGTAAGTACATGACCTAAATGGCAAGAAATGTGATAAGTTGTGGCATACTCATGAAATACATAGACAAATTACATAATTATATGAGGCGACAAATTTGATGGCCAAATCCAAGGGCATTAATGAACCTTGCTCTCAAGCCCATTGTCTAGAGGTAACCAAAAAAGATTGTCTCTCTTCATATTAGCTTAAAAAAAAAGTGCTCAAAATGTTTCCTCTTATAAACACAAAATAAAAGTGTAAGTGAAAAGTTCTACTAGTACTTGGAACTACTAGTGCTTTTGCTAAGAAGGATACTTAAAATCATTCAGTACATTGTAGTGTTGACAGTCATATAGATGAAATATATTGAAAATTACATCTTTGAAACAACTAGAAAAAAGATTGAAAGCATTAACTTTCTTCAAACCTAGATAAAAGATAGAATGTGATTGAGATGTGAATGAGTGGTCAGTTTATACCTTAGTTCATAATCATAAACATACATGTTTGAATAATAATGAAGTTAAAAAAAATGTTGTAAATAGACTTTTCTTATTGAAAACCATATTAAGAAATGCTCTATTTAATTATATTCACAAATAAATCCAATTTTTAAAAAGTTAAAAAAAAAAAAAATTTACTATCAATAAACATTTCATTGATGAATCTGACAACCCTTTTAAATATTTGGAAGATGCTATCTTGTCAATAAAAGCCAACTAATATAAATTGGTGAGTGACGAAGGATTAAACACCAATTCATCAGACCAATTAAGGTAAATGAAAATCTCTTTGTTCATATTTTTAGTAGGTCTATAAAGGGATCAGCAGCAAGAAGTATAAAATACATTTTGGTATCACAAACAAGATACCGTAAATCTCTTGTATTTTTCAACAACCCCTGGATCAGAGCTTTTTTCCCATATGAATCACTTATTTGCACTTCCTGCAGACAATCCAGTATGTTTTGTTATACAAAAAGAAAACTGCTTGATTTGCTGTGTACATGATTTTTAGAATGCTAACACAATTCATCATATAGTCAGAAATTGAAAAGGTAGAATTTGTACTTGCCTGAATCCATTGCAATAGTTTTGGCGTGGAGTCATAGTTCTTATGTCTGAAAAATGCAAGATAAAATATTTCAAAAAACGAAGCATATGCAAGATCAACTTGCATAAATTTCATGCAGTGTCTCCTTGTTATCAAAGCAATAAACACAAAAGGATAAAGGATCAAAAGTCATGGAAATAACTATGCAGGATCAGATGGCTTACGAATATGAATTCACCCAAGAAGAATGGCCCATCATCGAAGTTCTCCAAAGCATTTTCCAGATAATCAAGTGTAGGGTTGCCATGGTTGAGAAAGCAAAAGGTCAATTCTGTTCAAGACAAGATATCTTGAGCTTATCTACATTTGCAAGAAACGTTCTCCATAGCAAGTGCTTCTGGCACCTCAGGTTCGGCCTTGGCTAATGTCGTGTACCCTGTTTTTGTAGAAGTGTGTACTTTAGTAGCTCACTTGCAGCCTCCTTTTTAATCGTATCCTGTATAGCTCCAATGGATGTAGGTGTTTAAACGAAATAGCCATTAAAGGTAAAGAAATAAATTGTTTGATAAAGGTAGTTAAGTCTGAGGTCTACCCCTCCTCCGCCTCATTAACAAGTGAAATGCCTTAGTGAGTTTCGCTGCTCAGTTATGTCATTGACTCACTAGAATTAACAAGGCGAAAGTGCAGAGCAATTTTGATATGTTGATTTAGCTTATTAAATGGAATAAAGACAAAACAGTAACGTAAAGGAAAGTTCAGTGGTCTATATGAATTATCCATGAATAAAATACAAACCCTAACTGCATAGCCATTTTGAAATGCTATTTGGATTGTGACAACAAAAATCAGTGAAGGAAATATAAGTAGTTCAAAGGCATCGTATACCGCGGGAATGAGTTTAGGCCCTCCAAAATAGTTCTCCAGATATTCCAGCAGATCCAAACTCTCTCCAGTCACTTTGCCATTGTGTTCAAGAGAAGGAACCTGAAAACAGATATATCTAGGCATCTTATAATTTTTTTTGCATGACATTCTGTGAACATATATGTACAAATATGTAGCGATAGATCTAGACACATTTATATCATCGTATGCAAACCCAAGGAGCAGCTTACCCCGGCTGAATATGTAAACGAAAAAGCCAATCTGGGCTGCTTTCCATTTATCTACTCATAAGAAATGTGAAGTTCCCCTGGGTCCTATATGAAACCCCAATAGTAATTGTCATAGTAATAAATTAGTAACGTGACTCAATTCATTAAACTTGACAAGAATTTGTTGCATATTTCTTATCGATTGCCAAACTACCATTCTAAACACAAACTGGTGTTTTATTCAATAAATGATACGCAAAACAGATTATGTTCCAAAAAGCCTCTCTTACCCGAGTAGATGACATTGAAAACAACAAAATTTAAAGAATTGCTCATAAGTTGTATACCTTGTTAGGAGGGTAAACCTTTTCCTTGTACCATGTGGGTCGGTCCTCCAAGTCTATTGGAACTATCTGAATATCAGTAGGCCCTGCATTTTGTTTTACTTTACACTATTGATAATCGTTATCTTCTATAGAACCATGCATATACAAACGAGATAAACCAAATGACAGGCAAACCACTTCGCAGTTTCTGGCAGCCAAAACACGCTGAGCATAGGGACAGGCCAAATTAATGTACAATCTACAAAATTCAATTTCAGAAAAACAAATTTATCAGGACATCGCAAAATTAAGCAGGGATGCATTCCAATATAATTAATCAAACAATTTAAGATCTGAAATAAAAATCCAGTATATCATTTAGAAATTTAAAGTAACTACTGAATCCACTCCTCTAATATTATTAATGGCTAGCTTGTCTAAAAACGTACTACACTTTTTCATAATTAAAAGAGAGGTTCACCTTCATACAAACGACCTTAGCACCGTGACCAGCAACAAATTATCCTAATCAGTGCCAGCCGGAGATCAACAGCCAAAGAGGCGATCAAAATTTATGTCATTGTCTAGAGCATAAAGGGCCCACAATTCATAGCCAAAGTGCAAATAGCAAAGGTACGAATCTGTGCCCAATGAAGGAAGAGGCAGAGGACAAATACAAAACAGAGTAGAACAGAGAAGATAGGAAACAGAAATAAAATGCAGAAAATTGAAGCACAGAAAATCTGAATATTGATTTATATTTCATATATATTTGAAGCTTACAGTATTTTGTCACCATAAACCAACATACAGAACTGCTGCTCTTTCTGTTGCACTTATAAAATATATAACAGATTAAATCCCCTGTTTTTCTGGCTGTATACTGCTGTTGCTACAGCAAAATACTATGGGAAAGGGACCAGTAGTCGTGCACCTTAACTTCGCGCTTCTAATTATCCTACGTTGAAATTTCAAATCATTCCCAATTTTTTACAGCAGCTTACTTGGCAAGTTCTTTGCTTATAACTAAGGTTTCAGGGCCACATCATGAAATATGATGCCACATCAGCATGCATTTTTGTCAAGGTGTCCAAAAAGGCCCCAAAAAATAGTGAGACCAATTCTCGTGCATTACATCATGAGTAGTTGAGCGCTGATGTGGTATCACATGATTGGTTGCTTTTTAGATCAAAAGCATACATTTTGTTTAATTATGGGTAGTCAAATCACAACTATTGGACATTATATAAACGACTATTGGGTATTATATTTACGATTGGGTGCGCGACTATTAGACCCCACACGACTATTGGGCCCTCTCCCCTAGTTGCTTCTGGTAAATGCTGCTGCAGAAATGTTGGCTGCTTTGCCTCCTTACATTCAACTCTTCTATACAAAAAATGACTACATATTTCTATTAACAAAATAAGATAGTTCTGGAAGCTACGAATGAGCCCAACAAAGGAGGGAAAATAAAAAATATTTAATTACATTTAATATGCTAACTGGGAAAATCTTGCTTGGGAAGATTTACATTTGAATCATCATTTTAAATCTATGGAGGCAAAAATAAGTTAGACTAGACGTGGAAAGATTTGGGAGATATGTTGAAAAAAACAAGTTGCAAAATCTACGGTGGCGATTGGGATTAAATTTCCAACACCGAATTGGAAATGACTTAATCTCCTAATAATAATGAAAATAACCGCCTTTATCCGATCCAAGGAGAAGCTTTATAGCAGCCCAAAACCGACTTCAAAATCCAAGGCATTTTTTAAAAAAATGTCCCCAGCGGTCTGTCAATTTGTTCTTACATGGTACTTACTAGCACCTTGGAAAAAGAAACAAATAAAAAGAACTATATGAGATTTAAGACTCCTCACAGTTCCAAAACACTGATCAAATTTCTCATGTTGGAAAGAATTGAACCACTTAAAGAGTTCCTATCAGGCCTCCTGTAAATAACATAAAATGAACATCCTAATGTTATAGATTCTCTATGGGTTATAAACAAATGTAAAGCATAAAAGTTCATAGTTTTTGTACACTCACAACACCTCCAATGATTCTACCAGTTCCAAAGTAAAGGGGATTTCACTTCTGAAAGCCTTTCCATCGAGCAGTCTGCCCACAATAGCAGCAACCAGCATTCAGACCATTACAAAAAAAAATCAGCACATATCCTCCACAATAAGGATTTTTAAATAATGATTTTCATTTACTCACGGGTGAACTACTTTGTTCATGGAATGAAAAAGGTCTGGTGAAAGTGTGCCCGTTAGCTTATTCCTGTTCAAGTGACTTGGTACCCAAAAAGAGAAGAAAACAAACCATTTACTATCATAATATTTTTTCCTCGGTAGTAAAAATTGGTCTGTAGTGGCTAAAAACTAAGCTGCATGGGAAAAACACTTAACGCCTTGCATCATGAAGTTCGTCTAATCCATTTTCATTTATATTCGAGACTGAAAGAGAACCACTAAGCTGATTATTAGCTAGATACAGCCAGTAGGGTTGTGATAAATTACCCAGGGCAGGAGGAATAGGGCCGGTAAAACCATTTGAATTCAAGACTCTGAATAGAAGATTACCGTAACATTAATCAAGTGCTTCATAAGAGTAATCAAGGACCAAATAAGCGTAGAGAACATTCAAGATAAAATATAATACAAGAACTTCTAGCAACAAACTGACAATCTTACAGAAGTTCAGATATAACAGATTCCCCAACTCATTCGAATTTGTGCTAAAAAACTGCATCCAATCAAAAAGAACATATTCTAAGCTGTTTTTTGATGCTGAATAAATCTTAATTTCTTTATGAAGTCCAATGAGATTACTGATGTATAAGCTACACTGTCTTACAGAATTTTCAGATTAATCAAATTCCCCAAGTTGCTGGGAATGGAACCTGTCAAGTCCTTATTGTATGATATATCCCTACAGTGCCCATATAAAGATTATCTACAAAATAATCAAATACAATCCAAGATATTTCTATTGTATCCATATGTCAAACATGTTGGTTTAGTCATGCGATGGAATATATAGGACTTAAAGTGTTCCAAGTCCACTAAGAAGATCAGTTGCACTTGGAAGAATACCCTTGAGTCCCATTGTTGATAATTTCCTGTACCTAAAATTCAAATATTTCAGAAATGCTATGAGCTTTAAAATTTAATTAGTTCAAGGTATTGATGGGTTTTAAAGTGTAAAGAAGCCTTACAATGAGATTGCTTGTGAGTTGGTGCAGTTAACCCCATCTCAATGAGACCCACATGAATCTGAACCTCTCCAATTGAGTAGCACTGTGCCTTTCCATTCCAATTTCAGTTTGTTGAGATTAACCACTGCAATGTCGGGGGAGGGAAATCATCAATACATACCATGAAAAGCTCCATCAGAAACAAATATCTCAAGTCATAATTTAAGCTGATGCTTTTCCCCATTTCTTCGAACTGAATACAAAGCATATTTTACTTATAGTCTTTATTGTTTGTGAGGCTTTCAACACCACTCCAACTTGCAAAACAGACATCCAGAATAAGGGAAAGAAGAAATTAGGAGTTGGGTGTCCATGTTTTCCAGAATTCAAAAGTCTGATGGAAACTGAAATTGAAACTAACGAGAGTGCAAACCAACCACAATCAGAGGATATTAGTGAAAGGACGATAAATCTTTGTAAGATTCGAATAGTTTTTCAAGATTGATAAACAAAGAAACCGGAATATAACTGAAAATAGCAGATGGAACACATGGATTTTATAACTTTAAATAAATTATGTAGAATATGAAATTGAATATATGTTTTGGACTGCTTTTACCTGGTTATGCTTCAATATCAGATTTAAAAAGTCTCCTTTTATCTTCCCCTTCATTCTTGAGCTATGAAACTTAACAATAGCCCTCAAAGCTGGCTGAGAAAACTTTTTTCAAGATTTTCTCCAAGAATTTTTTAGAAGATTGTATATATGACTAAATTTGCATTGTCAAATATGAATTTATAAAGCCATTTCTTTTATCACTTAGATAATTATTTCATTAATAACTAAAAACTATCCAAATCATAAATTATTAAACCACAAATAATTAAATTAAAAAAATATATATATAACTACAAACTAATATTTTTGATCATATCAACCAGACACTTTCTACCTCTATCAAAAATTCATATGACCTAATAAATTTGATAATACACCTATAAATTAGAAAAAATAAACTTTAAATATAATCATAAATTGAAAAATAGAACTTATGAATTTTTAAAATTTAAAAGCTATTAAAAATAATGTCTATAAAACTATATATTTAAAATATTTAAATTGCTAACTTCTGATCCATATTAATAACATGCTTTTAATAGGAACTAATGACTCTAAATAATAAATACATGAATATTGAAAGACCAATAAAGTATGTACTAATCTTCTTCTTTTTCCCGTTTCCACCTAAACATGCCAGAATGGCGCATGGGAGTTGGGACGAATCGTCCCATCTCTCCATCTCCTACGAAGGGCGTTGGTAAATCCTTCACTTTTAATCTCACCCATGAATTTATGATGCTCCTCCTTATCACTTTGGCACAGCAGCTGCAAAATTTCTTCTCTCCTCCCATTTATCATCTCCCCATTTTCATCCACTACTATAATACTTATCCCCTTTCCCTTTTCTGCATCCACTTCTGCTCCAACGCCCCTTTGCATCCATGGCTCCACTCTCCATTCGCATGCACTAACAAAAGCCAATACCATTCTTCTCACCTGCACAGTCCTTTCGTCAACACCCTGTCTACCCAACTCATCCCATAAACATTTGACGCGCTCCCAAAATTTGTAAACATCCCACAAAGAGAGGCTTGTGATTCTGCGCATTTTCTTTCTTTGGATTTCATACTCTTTTTCCTCTTCTTGAAAACAAGCCGATTGGTACCCCGGATGTTTTACTCCTTCGCCAATGTAGAAGACTTGGACGACCTTTTCTGGCTTTGTCAAGGCATAATTTAACTCTGGCAGGAACTCCAGCATCTTGTTAATTGAACCCACGCACACAAATATCATTTCTCCACGAAGAAGCGCCTCCTTTGCCTGGTATGACAACACAAGTTATGTCAATGGAGGATACACGGGGATAAAGATCTTATGAAACAATCTTTACAATACTTCATGATTTCAAGCCATTTAAATCGCGGAAGACGCCTTTTATGAGTATGCTACTTTTATATATTTAAATGAACGCATTGACAAAAATGATTTTATATATTGAGAAGATGATTGAAGAGAATAATATAATCTCACCCTTGATTGAAAGAGCTCCAAATTCTGGAAAATAAATTCCAAGCTGGATTGAGAGCTGAAGTTGAGCTGCTTCCATTCTGCCTTTCTCAGTTCCTCTTCCCGACTAGCAGAAAATGGATATGCTTTTATCCCCCACCTCAATATTCCCGTCTCATCAACTACAATCACAACAGGATCACTTACATGTTGGAATAATTCGGTAAAAATATTAATCATTAAAAAATAAAATAAAATAAAAAGTAGTGAATGAATATCTTTTAGACCATGGCATTTTTGGTAATATAAACAAAATTTAGAACTTATAAGAAGATGAAAAATACCTGATTTGTTCCTACTAATCATTTTGAATTAAAAATCAATTATATAAATAAAATCTAAACTTGTACGAGGATGAAAATACCTGATTTTTTTTCAGAAAGGTAAAGCTACGAATGTGGCCCTTTTGCCCATTGACGCCAAAACTTCGTCAGAAAGCAGGTAGGTGACCACTCATAAACAAAAGATTTCATCTTCAAAGTAAACATTCAACAATAATATCTCAATGGAATTTGAACCTTGAATGTAAGAATCACAACACCACAATTTAACCATCATATTATGCCACTATTGACATGAAAACTGCTTGTTTATTATTGTTAAAAAAATCATTTTTTTGGAAAATTGAACACTGTTTTCTTACCAGTCAAATCCTCTCAATAAATACCTGCAATTTTTTTACATTGGGATGTTAGTATTGGGGAAGAGTAAGGGAAGAGTAATTTTAGAACAATTCCAACCTCTGAATTTATCTATCAAGAGATCATTCACTGCTTCCGCTGACGTCTTCTTGCGGAATTGACCAGTTCCATGTGTAACTTCTGCTACAGAAGGCGTATCATTAACCCGTTGGAGCGCTTTGAGCAATTCATCAATTTGCTGTTGTATGCCGGCTGCTCGATATTAAAAAACAGAGAGAAATGTTAAGAAATATTGGTAAGCATGCCGTTAAAATGAAACAACCCATTATTAACTAAGTGGATGTACTTCACCTAATTGGACGTAGACAGAGGGAACATGCGGCTGGTTGCATATGAAGGTCTTCTCCAAAATAGATAGGCTTTGGGCAACCATATTTGCAATAAGCCTTGTATACATCTCGTCTACTTTTGAGCGAATCGCTACAAGGGCATCTCTATCTTTTGAAGCATTGAAAAACCTATTCATAGGTTTCATTAAATTGAATAAATAACATAATATTGTCATAACAATAGAAAGGTTTGAGCTTTACAATAAAAAATATTATAGTAAGGTTTGAGCTTTACAATAAAAAATATTATAATTTATATTGTTTTATGTATTAAAATGTTTTATATTTTATGAGAAATATTTTGAGGTGATTTATTTTAAGTAAAAAATTAATTCATAATCAAGTTTATTTGATAAAAATAATGTGATAAAAAAATTTATGATCGCCCTATATTTCCCCCAGCAACACCCACATTCTGGGCTGCCAGGCCTACCGCAAGTGAATTCCCAAACGGATATAAGGATACAGTACACTTCTGGAGCCCATTCACCACTTACTGGTATATGCAGAAAGGGATAGTTTCAGGTTTCTAACACAGATCTGAACTGGCAGCGGAGGGTCTTCTAATCTGTTATAGAACATCCATTATTACAACCCTAGATTCCACTCATACAAGGAAGTGCAGTCCAGATCTGCAGCAAGGGGGAGTTCCGGGATAGTCGCTAACTGATTACTCCCAGGTAATTTTGCATAACTTTAACTTGTTCCTGGATTTTGAATAAAACTTCCTAGTGCACATTGTGATGATTTGAAATATCAACAGATTTTAAGGTGTTATTCAGTATTCAACACTTTTTCAGCGACTTATTAATTCATAAGATCAGAAGATTCTCATAATCATAATTAGGAACCTTACACATAGAGCAATTGATTACAGTAAGGGCTTGTAAAAAACATTGCATGAGGATATAACTATTACTTTGTTCAGGTGAATCTGGCTGAGCTGGTTATGAAATGTGACTTACGGTGCTCAAATGGGTGAAATCTGGCTGTTTAGGTGAGGCGTTTCGCAGTGCTTGACAGTGACAGTTGGGTCTTCCACAATGTATGAACATAGTGACAGTTCTATTCACTTCTAAACACTTTACAGAGATTCACAGTCAGAGAAAGGGATGAACCATTTAAATTTATAAATGCAGGACGGACCATTTTACCTTTAGGCTTTCAATAAAATGAAAATATATGGGTATTGAATCTTATAATAGTTTAAATTAAAAATATTTATAAAAAAACACTAGGGAAATACTGATATGCAAGAAATTCTAATTAACAAAAAGGTGTTTAAAAATGCATTTCTCACCTTTTAACCCTTTTCGTTTTCTTCTGCGAACAACAGAGGATGGCTCCCTGCACTATCAAAGCAATAGCGTCATTTATTTGGCTCAGCATCTCATCTTTTGCGCGAGGAATCTCCTTGAGCTTCCGGACTACTTTGGCCAATTCATTCATTGAGTCAAGAAGGTCTAAACATTCCTTCTTGTTTTTCTTAATAGTGTCCACCCTGTTTAGAACCGCACCAACCAGCAACAAACAGAGGCCCGCCCAGTGAGCATTACCAGCTGCCTTCAACACAGATATAGCTGTGGAGTGTTCTTTCCCAGAGTATTCTGATATCTGATCAACCCATGTCATTCAGCATTTAAAACGTGCACATTGCAATACAATGATTAAGTAATGTCCTGAACTGAGCGTGTCAGGGAACAAATCATTTAATCTAGTGTTCACAAAAGATCTGGGCAAAATAATTACGTATACATTAAAGCTACAATACAAGTGTGAACACTGATATGATACTTAGCATATGCATAATGGTTTTTGAAAATATTCACCTCGTTGGCAAGTATCCTGACGTTTTCTGAGATGCCTTCTGAGATTTTAGCGTCGTTAGATGCAGAGGGCAGCCAATCTACTGTTGACTTCTCATGTTTCGAACTTTTACCCTGTAAACAAAGGAAGATTGTCAATAAATAGCATTTGCTATGTTCAATAACAAAACAAACAAAAAAAAAAGGGTGTAAAATGGATGGGATTTATACCCGATTATCTTTGCAATGGGCCAAAATACTGCCAATATCGGCGATTAATTGATCAAGATCAAAGTCTGGCCCGTCCTGCTCAGTATTGATTATCTGGTCGATGAGTTGAGAAAAGGAAGAGGACTGAGCAGATGTGGAAGCCATATTATGTGCTTTCAAAAGCAGAGATAGATGAAAATCACAGAGCATGTGGCCACTAATACAAGCCTGGGAGAGCAACTGGTTACGTACTTGAGTCGCTAAATAGTAGAATACCATCGTTTCCACCCGCCTTCATGGTGAAGTGAGTGGAAAAGCGTTAATGGTAAGTTAAGTGAGCGGAGCCCACGAGTTTTTGGGATTCCCTCTAGAAGTATAATACTTCGTGGAAGTTTCAAGGTAGAGTATTTGACAAGTTTTGTTCTTTGATACAAAATCCTGGCAGAGGCAATATATTATTTTTAACTACTTGATAAAGAGTTTTTTATTCTTTTTCATTGGTTTCGTATATGCTTCGTTGATTATTATTTTATTGAGTACGTTCGATTGAAAGCAGGTTTTGTTGCCGTGTCAAAGAGATGATGGACTTCGCTTTTCTCTTTGTTGTTTCCTCCTCTTTCTATTGTAGTCGCCCTCAACTTTTCCACCGAATAGGCAAACATTTTACAATGTTTTGATAGCTTGCCACAATAATTTCAAATTTATTTAATTTAAAATTGGTAGGAAATTTAATCTAGAGGTGTTCCCTCGTATAGATGGAGCAACCTGACATGGCAGATCGATGGTCAATATTATTAATTATTAATTGTGATTAACAATGCAAGATGATCAAAGAGATCTACGTCAGATATATTTGTTTTGGTGGAAGTTCAAGTCGGGACATATTTGTTGTGGTTGATTGGTGGAAGCTCAAGTCAAGACATGTCAACATTAGAAGATATCATAATTGTAGATCGTGAAAAATGGATAGTGAGAGTGTATGAAAAGATGGCTCAGGAGACTAATATTTATACTGCTAATATAATTGTAGATCGTGAAAAATGGATAGTGTTGATGAAATCACTCAAGTGCCTAAAAAGATAGCTAATAGCTAATTTCTAATAAATCAACAACTCAAATTTTGCAAATGCAATTAGACATCGACATTAGGATATAAAAGAAACACAAGGGGGTATGTCTGTTATCACACTCATATACTATATAGGGGACATCAATTTGCATATTTTCTTAATCTATTTCCATAATTAGAAGATGGAAAAGGTATTAGAAGTAGATGTTATGAACTTTCTTCACATAGACATCAAATTTGAAGATTAATTATAATATTTTCTAAATCTTTTGAGAATTAATTCAATAACTTATTTGTAATTATATATATATATATATATAATATGATATTTTTTATAATATTAATTGTAAATAAAATTAATATAATTATATATATATAAAATATATTTTATGTATTTTAAATATATACAAAATATATAACATTTCTTTTGCATAATCTTTTTAAAACATAGTTCTCATTATGTTTCCTTTGTCAATACGTCTCACGTTTCTCATTTTAGTGATTTAGACATCAACTCTTTGGAACCAAATTAAGGATTTGATGGTGTTACTCTTTCATGAATCATGTAGACACTTAAAATTGTCCAACTTGATCATAATCAACTTCATATTATCCTAGCATTAACTAAATAAATCTAATTATTTAATTAACCTTCCCAATCATCTTTCAATCTTTAATTAAACTTAAGTCACTAAAAAGTGGCATATATGTTTTGAATTTTGAAATAATGTAAACTAATAAAATGTGTATGTTTGTATTTTTTAAAAAATTAAAAAATTATTTGAAACTAGTTTTTTTTAAAATTAACACTATAATTTAGTTGTTGATAAAATGCTAAAAAATGAAGTTGCATGAGATGTCAATTTCTATATAGTAAATTTTATTTGCTTTCCTTCAAAAAAATTATGTATTTATAATTTGAAACTATAGTGCATGGATATATTTATTCTCAATTTTGATAATTCTTTTATCTAGTGCATCATTTTTTTTCAATTTTTTTAATAAGTTTTAGTGTTTTCTTGACATGGCAATCAACCTAATATTTTTGTGTTGATAAACTATTTTTTGTAAAATAAAATAAAATATATATATAATAATTAAACTATTCAAATATATATACTTTTGAAAACTATAATTATAGATTTGCAAAAGAGTATTTTTACATTTAGAAAATGTTATTTACATGAGTAGGAGCTGTTGAAACATCAAGTTTTTCAAATAATTTTATTTTTTAGTAAATTGGTTTCAAAGTGGTACTACATATGTATTTAACCAATAATTTTAGTTGAAAAATTTGTGGACATATCTAACTTAATTAGAATGAGTCTTACTAGATCACATGTTTGAACAAAATTGATTTTTAGTTAGAAATGCTTAAATTCACTTGTGCTATAAGTTGGCTGAAAGTGTGACACAATTTTGTACTTTTACCCCAACTATTTATTTAATTCCTCCTTATCTATCTCAATCTAATTAGTTGATTATAATTAATTATTTTTTTATAAATTATTAAATGTGATTATTGTAATTGATCATTAGTCAAAACCATCCCACTTATCCCTAAAATATTATAATAAAATTGTTGTCATCCATTATTCTAAAAATTTCTCACCGTCGAATTTGACTTGAGGTGGGAATGAGCAATGTTGGGAGGCGACGCTTTTGAGGGCTTTGCGGCCTGTGGCCTGTGAGGTCATGATTGCATGCTCTTTCCTTGTTGTGCATGCCCATCCTTTGTTCCTAATTGGTGGTTACTATCTGTGTTGCGTTGGGGGGGAGATTTAGTGTGTGGGGGAGGAATTTTCTTTAATTTTTTGCTCAGCTTCTTCTCTATTGCTTTGTGTTATGTCTTGGCCGAAGCGTGGGTGTTTAGGTGGTTAGTGTGCAAGATTTCTTTCTTTGCATTGGGTTTTTCCCTTTCTTTTTGATTGGTTGGATTTGTTCTATTCCACCTGGGAGGGGGGTTGAGGGTGTTTTGTCCTCCCATTATAGCTCTGGGGGAGACATTGGGGGTCAAATCTCTAGTGGATTTTTGTGTTGCATTTGGGGCTTCCTCTCCAAATCGCTCATTGAGGGTTTTTTATAATAATTTGTTTTCAAATGATTCAGGCAATGAAGGATTTGTGTCATATAGAGGTTCTTGTATCCTGAAGATAAATGGATGCTTGGAGTGTACCAAAGACAGGTCGGTGTTAGTAATTCAACCATAATCGATTGTGGAGGATATTGAATATTACTCAAAGCATGCTTTGCTCTATAAATTCTTGGGAATGAAGGTTTCAATCCAATTTTTGGAGTCATGGGCTCACCGAACCTAGTCTCTGGAGGGTGAGATGGAAATAATGTTGTTAGCGAATAGTTACTTCATTATGACCTTTAATTGCATGGAAGATCACAATAGAGTTTTTGAAGGTGGGCCTTATTTCCATAACCAAATTGGCCTATTTATCAAACCTTGGCATGCAGGTTTTGATCCTTTAGAGGAGCTCCTGAATTGGGTTCCGGTGTGGGTGTGTCTCCCTATATTTCCAGTTGAATGTTGGTGCAATGACATCTTGCATAGGGTTGCTTTAGTGCAGGGGAAACTAGTAGGTCTTTCTCAACAAACTCATGATAGAAATGTAATTACATTTACTTGCATTTTTGTTGAGATGGATATAAATAACCCTCTTCTAGATTCTTTAGAAATTTGTGTGGGTTCATATTCTTGGGTGCAACAACTAGATTATGAGACATTGTCCTTTCGTTGTCACCTATGCCATGAATATGGCCATTTGTAGAAAAGATTCTCAAAGTCTAAATCTTTTGAGTCTCAAACTACTCAACCTCCTTGCAACCCTCCTAAGGTCGATAAAGGTAAGGACCCCATTCCTAGTGTGGTTGTTGGTGCAAAGGGTAGGGTTTTATTCATGTTAAGGTTCGTAATAGGAATTGGGGTCAAAAGAGGACTCTAAAAGAGCATCAGGAAGGTGATACCTTTAATAGATTCTAGGTTCTAGATGTTCTCAATCAACAAGAGTTTAATCTGAGTTTGATGTTTATGAACTAGGGTGTTTTGGAAGAGGTTCAAGAGGGAATTATTCTATATTACAACCAGAATTTGCAGGAAGCCAAGGTGCTTTGCAAATGGAAACAGATTTGAGTTTGGTGGTTCATGGGAGCTTAGAGACTCTTGCAGATGCAAAAATGGGGGAGGGAGAAATCTCTACTGCATTGGTGAAAGCAAGGTCTTATTCAGGTAAAGGACACAAGGCATCTCCTTCATTGGGACTTCTTCAAAAATACCAAAAGAAAAGGGTTTTTGAGAAGTCTTCCAAGGTTGGACGACTGAAAGACTTGAAAAGTTAAAGATGAAGGGGGAGAATTTGGTGGAGTCTAGATATGTTAAGACCTTGGATTCCCATTTTTCTAACCCTAAAAAATGATTGTCCTTTCTTGGAATGTGAGGGGGCTAAACAATGGCCCTCGACAAAAAGCTATTCATGAACTAGTAAGAATTCATTCCCAAATGTTCTTTTTTTATAGGAGACTAAGTTATCTGTTGAAAGTATGGTTGGTCTGTCGCTGAAGTTGTGGGGGTGGGGTGACTGCCACTATATTAGGGCTCATGGTAATGTAGGGGGTGTGTCTTGTTTGTGGAATCCTTTGAAGATTCATCCTCTTTGGTGGATGTCCTCTAAGTCTTCCATTTTGGTGGTTGCTTCAAGTTTGGAGTCAAGGGAAACTATTCTTCTTTCAAACATCTATGTGCTTACTGATTTTCCTGGTAAGCGGTTATTGTGGTCTCATATCAATTTCATTTAGAGCCTTGCTCCATTTTTCCCTTGGATTATCGCAGGTGATTTTAATGCTATTATTGAGTTGAGTGAGAAGAAGGGTGGTATTGTGAGGTTGGAACCTTCTGCTTTCCTTCTTCGCGATAACATTTTTTCCTTGAATTTGGTTGACATTAAGCCCCGTAATGGTCATTTTACCTGGAACAATAGGACAACAGGAGAGAATTGTATTGTTGAGAGACTTGATCATTTTTTGGTTTCTTGTTTTTGGATTGGTGGATTATGGTCTACTAGCTCTAAGATTTTGGACTGGAGGGGATCAGAGATCACTGGCCTATTAAGTTATTTGCTACTTCATCTCGTGAAGCTCCTCCCCCCTCTTTCAAGTTCTAGTTCATGTGGTTAAGAGATTCTTCTTTGCAGGCATATATGGTTGAATGGTGGCGGATGGGAAGACCTGCTCATGGAACTGCTATGTATTCTTTTTCCAAATAGCTACAATATGTTAAATATCAGCTCAAGGGGTGGAACATGTGGTGTTTTGGAAATATCTTTCATTCTAAGTTTTTTGCTCAAGCAGACTTGGATGTCATCACTCGGGAGATCAAAGAGTTTGGTCTTTTAGAGGATTTACTCAAGGAGGAAGCAACGGATTTGAAAGCTTTGGAGGAGTGTGAGTTGTGTGAGGAAATTGTTTGGAAACAAAAGGATCGCATTGAGTGGTTATAGGAGGGGGACAAAAACACTACTTTCTTCTTCAATTCGGTGAAATCCAGGAGACATGGGAATTATATACCTGTTCTTGTGAATGGAAGGGGTGAGCATTTATCTTCTTGGCAAGATATGGCTAGAGAGGCTTCTCAATTCTTTGCTTCTTTATTTAGAGAGGATTCTTAGGATGGTTTGGTGGAAGAAAACTAGGTTTTGTCTTGTATCCCCTCCTTGGTTACTGGGGAGATGAATCAACATCTTTTGGGCCATATCTCGCTGGAGAAATTGGAGGCTACTATCTTCCACATGAAGAAAGGGAAAGCCCTAGGTTCTGATGGCTTTCTGATTGAATTTTATCAGGAATTTTGGATATCATTAAGTTGGATCTATTGGAGGTGGTTTGTGAGTCTCAAAGGAATAAGTAGATGTTGCGGGTTTTGAAGTCTACCTCCCTTGCTCTCATTCCAAAATGTGAGGGAGTAGATTGGCTTAGTCAATTTTGGCCTATTTCCCTTTGTAATATAGTTTATAAAATCATTTCCAAGTTGATTATTGAAAGGATGAAGCGATGGCTTAGATGGCTTATCTCTGAGGAACAAAGTGGTTTTGTTGAAGATCGGAAAATTCTGGATGGGGTGGTCATTGCTATTGAAACCATTCATTCTATGACAACCTCGAAAGAAAAAGGCTATGTTCATCAAGCTAGATATGGAAAAGGCAGATGATAGAGTTAAGTGGTCCTTCTTATGAAAAATTCTTATTGCCTTTGGTTTTGCAGAAGAGTGGGTCTAGTGGGTAATGTCTTGTATTACTTCCACTTCTTTCTCAGTGCTGATAAATGGTGAGCCTTCCTCTCCTTTTAGTGCTTCTAGAGGCCTTTGTCAAGGGGATCCTCTCTCTCCTTATTTATTTATTCTTCTTGTTGAAGGTTTAGGAATATTGGCGAAACGTAATGTGGAGTTGGGTTTTATTCAAGGTTGGGTGTGGGGAAATGGTTTTCCTCCTCAATCTCACCTAGAATTTATGGATGATACTACTTTGATGGATATGGCTAAGATTAGAGAAGCCATGAATTCACGTGAGGATTTATATATTTATCTTGTTGCTTCTGGTCAGTTGATCAATGAAGATAAATCTTCCATTTTCTTCTTCAATATTTTGCGGCTTATTCAACAAAGGATTGCTCATATCTTGAGGTTTCAGATTGGGTCTCTCCCTTTAATGTATCTTGGCATTCCTATCTCTTCTAGTAGTCTCCGTAGGGAGTCATGGCAAAATATTCTGGACAAGTTTCGTGTGAAGGTTAATCATTGGACTCATAGATGGTTGTACTTTGTTGAGCACATTTAGCTTCTTAAGTATGTGGTGCAAGCCCTTCCTATTTATAGATGTATGATCCAAGTGGACCCGGTTGGGTTTGTGAAGGATTTGAATTCTTTGGCTAGATAATTCTTATGGGCGGACAACTTGCCCTCTTCTAAGTGGATCCTTGTGAGGTGGGATACTATGTATAGTCTGAAGAAGTTTGGGGGTCTTGGATTGCGAAAATCAACCTAGTTTGGGTTGGTGTTGGCTACAAAGCTTTATTGGAGGTTGTGTATGGAGCAAGATCATTTTTGGGCCAGGATTTTATCTCACAAGTACCTTACGGGGGTTTTGAAGGAGGAGATTCCTAGGTATTATTTAACAAGGAAAGGTTATGTGATTTGGGGAATTATTAAGAAAGGGGTTTCTCTTATCAAGGAGGGCTTGTTCTAGATATGTAATAGGGACATGGGCCCTCTTTTGGTTAGATTCTTGGGATGGTTTTCCTCTCATTTTATGCCAATATCCTAATTTGATGAATCTTTGCCAATGCTTCCTAGAGGTTGGTTGTTCAAGGGTGATTGATTTTAAGACTTCTTATCCTTGTTGGAAAATGGAGGTGGCTAGGTGGAAGGACCCTTGAAAATGGCTTGTGGTTGGGATGGAGGAGGAGTTTGCAGAGCTTCAAAATATTTTGTCTAGTAGACAATGTAGCTACCTTAGGGATAAGGATATTCTTGCTTGGAGCTCAAATCCAAAGGGGGCTTTCATTGTGGCTCGTGGGTACCAGGAGTTGTTGGCTTGTAAGTTTGGTGGGGTGGAGGTACCTTGGTGGAAACAAGTGTGGAACAAGTTTTCATGGCCAAAGTGTAATTGTTTTGTGTGGACCCTGGCTTGTAATAGATGTTTGACTTGGGATAATCTTCAAAAGTAGGGATTCTAGGGCCCCTCTATTTGTTTATTTTGCGGTTGCAGTGAGGAGGATTCTTCCCACTTGTTTTTCCATTGTTCTTATTCTATGTTACTTTGGCATTTATGGTGGGGTGTTTGGAAACATCCTTGTATTCATGCTTCTTCCTTGGCTGAGTTCTAGAGTAGTCTAGGAAGACCTCCTTCTCAAGCTTCTTTCCTCCAAATTGTGTGGTGAATTGGTCCTACTTTCATCCTTTGGAAAATTTGGCTGGAAAGGAATCGTAGGATTTTTCGTGGGGATGGGATGATGGTTCAATAGGTTTGGCATAGAGTTGTTGGTATGATCCAAGATACAGTGGAAGGAAAATGTGATGTGGCTTTTCCAATGGAAAGAAGTGATGATGAGATTGTGAATAGATTGCGATTATAGGGGTTGACTTTTGTCTCTGCTTGTGTCAAAATAGGTAGGCGGGCTAAAAAGAAGGTTCAAAGAGTTGGAAGATGACTACCTCCTCTAACAAATGTTCTGAAGATCAATACGGATGGCTCCTCTAGGGGTAATCCTAGGCCTGCTAGAATTGGTGGAGTTGGAAGAGACGGTTCTGGCTCGGTTATTTTCCTTTTCTCCATTCACAAAGGGCAACATTCTAAGAACCTTATGGAGGGGTTGGTGATTCTCTATGCTATTGAGTGTTCTTGTGCTTTGGGTTGGCATAGGATTATGAATCAGACTCATAGATTATTGTTAATTTTTTGCATGAGCAAAAGGTGGCTGAGGTTAATTGGTAGCTTCCCTTGGTGGTTCGTTAGATTTTGTAGATGTGCTATAAGTTGGACGTGGTGTCTTTGCCCATATTCTACGTGAATGGAATAGGGTTGTTGACTATTTGGCTAAGTGGGCTTTGAAGCATGCTGGTGATTGGAATATTGAGGAGTGGGGACAACTATCCCTTGATTATTATCATGAATTAAAGAAGGTCATTGTTGATGATGTGGATGGATAGGGGTTTGTGGCAGTGTGCTTGGTGGTTTTTGTCTTGATTGGGTGGTTGGTGTTTTCTTTCTTGGGTGCCTTTAGGTACCTTGAGCTCTTTGTATTGTTTATTTCTTGATTTTAATAAAAAATTTAGCCCTTTTTATTTAAAAAAAATCTCACCATCTAATTTAAACATTTGACTCTTACACACGTGTGATAGTTCTCACTCTTCAAATTCATCTTCATTATATCATCTCTCACATGTGTGTAAAGGAACACATGTTATAATCCCTCTTATCTATGTGATCCTCACACATTTGTGAGAGGACACATGTCTAATCCCTCCTCCCCATGAAATCTCTTACACATGTGAGATGACCTGTTTCATAATCCCTTTTAGCCATGTGATGTGTGAGAGGACATGTGTCACAATCACTCTTACCCATGTAATCTTTCACATGTGTGTGAGAGGACACATGTCATAATATCTCTTCTCTATGTGCTTCTCGCACATGTATGAGAGGACACATGTCATAATTCATCTTCCCTACATGATCCTCGTAGATGAATGAGAGGAATCACATGTCATATCGCTCTTCCATATGATCATTCTCACATGTGTGAGAACTCTTAATCTCAACCATCCACTCAAATCAATTCAATCATCTTTCAAATCTCCTTGATTCTCCTCCTCTTCAAATACATCAATCTCAAAGTACCACTTAGAGGTTCATTTCTACAAGCCTCTCAATTATTATCAACCATTATCATGGTTCAATCTCAATCATTAATCAACCATCCAAATAATTTTTATATCAACCTTCTCTCAAGCCATTTGAATGAACACATCTTTATGAAAATTTATGCTTTTGGATAAAAAGCAACAACATCATAATAAGAGCACATCAAGAGGTGTTGAGGTGTCTCTTAGGAGGTTTCTCAACATTGGTTGCTTCTCTTTAAGCTCAATTTGAATTACTTGGGAGTAAAACTATAATGTTTATTTATTTGTATTTGAATCTTGTTTTTCCCCTTTGTTTCTTCATGTATATATTTTGGCATGTCTATTAGGACCCCACATATCAAATTAATTCATTTTTGGAGTTTTGTGTGAACCTTCAAGTACAAGTTATATTTCAATACCTATGTTACTTCTTGAGTTGTATTTTATTTTCTTACATCACCTCTACCACTAGAGTCTTTCTTTCACCTTTTAATGACTTGACTACCTCCCTAGTCACCTTTACTTCTCTTGAGTCACCTCCACTTCATCCTACATCATCTTTTCTTCTCACGAGTCTCTCTTTCACCCTTCAATTCCTTTGCCTCTCCTATAGCACCTCTACTTCCCCTTTAATGCCTCTAATATACATCTATATATAAGTATATACATATGCACATAATTTATCTAAATTTATCAATTATCAATAGATAAGTAATTATAACCCTCATAACTGAAATACAAAAACCTTCTTAAGCACCTTAGCCTCCTAGTGCTTTTTTACAACACCTTATATCTTTGCAACTTTGAATATGAACACAATGAACATAAAGAAGGAAAAATTATGGAAAGAATCTACACAATGGAAGAGAAAGGAGATGCACATGAATGGTGGATGTCAATAGATAAATGTGTGATTATTCATAAATATATGTTTACATAAACTTATAAATACGTAAAATATCTAAATTTATCTATTAATATTTTTTAAGTTTTTATATTCGTATATATTTATAATTTTATATATGTTTATATTCATTTTATATTTAGTCTTTTAAAACATTTAATTTCCAAGTACATATCTATGTATGTGTATATATATGTACATGTGTGTGTGTATAATGTGTGTATGAATGTATATAGATACACACACACACATATTTTATTTATTTTTTCATTATATGTTCTTGCAAGAACTCTTACAAATTTGTGTGTATTTTTATTTTTTGTGCCTCAACATTTAATAATTCCCTTCTTCCTTTTTCATTGGCTTTTATTCTCCTTTCCATCCATTTATTTAGCTTATTTAGGTTTGCAATCAATTTTTGTTTTTACTACCTCTATCTAGATGAAGGATCATGTATTGAAATGGTGATAAGAGAGAGCCAAAAGCTCAAACTTGGAATTTATTCATTCATCAACAACACATGGATGATAACATTATATGGCTTTATAAATCCATTCAACTTATTAACTACCCAAATCACTAACTACCAACTAACTTATAACATATAACTAAATAAAAACTAATACCTAATAAAATATTATTAGTATGTTAATTTATTATTTATTATTGTATTCTAAGGCATGCACTATAACTCCTAACACCCCCTTTAGTATTGACATAGGGACTTTGTACCTTCTTTTGTCCTGCACACTTTGTGGGTTTCCTTTTGCTCTCTGGCATTCAATTGAGTTTTTTTCGCAAGGGCTTGCTTGTTCTGGTGTTATAAAAAATGGGTGGTGATAGAAGCAAAATCAAGCCACATTCCTGTGTGGGAATTAGGAAAAAGAAGAAGTTTTGGAATATTTTGCATCATGGTAATTTCACTCTGTTCTTAGAGAGGTTGCATGGGAATGAACCTAATTCCTCAGTGCAATTTGTGTCTTACTAGCATAATCCCAAGCTCAAGATAAAAGGCTTGGAAGTGGAGGTGAATGAGGAGCTAGTAGCTACAATTATTGGAATACTGACGGTTGGCCGTAAGTTTTTCAAGGACAAGAAAAGTAATGAGGAAGTGATGGCCCAATTCTTCAAGGATGACAAGCGGAAGAAATTAATCAAAATGGAAGAATTCCTTTGATGCTAAGAAGAAGGAGCTACTGGACATGATCGAAAAGCACAAAAGATAGGAGCTTGAGGTGGCCAACAACTTGATCAGTTTGAATTAGTGTTGTTGTTCTCTGTTTTCTGTTGGGTGTCAATTTTTTTTCCTATTATTTTGATGTTTTGATGCACTATTGGTTGTTGTTGTTAGCTTATTGTCCTTTCTCTCATCATGCACCCTTTTTGTAGTGTTTTTTGGCTTTTGGGATGGTTTTGGTGTTGTTCTGATGTATTTTTTAGCATCTCTAAGTTTCTTTTGTTGTAAAGGGTTTCAGGTCCCTTCAAAACCTATTTTTCCCATATAATCAAGACATGGTGACTTTATTCTAATGCTAGAATATAAACAATCAGTTTGCCTCAAAATTTCCCCCCTTCAATGAAAAAAATTATTTGGATGTTAGCTTCTACCAATGATGCATCCAATTATATTGTGCAATTGAAAAATCTATTACACCCTTATGGTTCGAAAATACTTATACAAAATAAATCCTTATACAATATCAAGAGGCCCACATACACGCACTTGGGCCACTAAACCGGCCAGGCTAACGCCTCAGCAGAAGGATCCGATTGCCGAAGTTAGTGAGTGTCTGCCTGCGAAAAGGCAACGCACGAAAAATATTATCAGAGGGGTTTCGCATGAACCCGCCAGAGGAGATTCAATCGCTGCTAGCCAAATGCCAGAGTTTGCGGGCGAGTCACGGACGATCCTGGAACCACTGCCAACCAGTCAACAGGTACATTTCGCTCCTTCTTCTCTTGCATCTCATTCCTTCGTATCCGCCCCTACTCCATTAGCAACTCCTGCCATAAGTCTGAGCCCTCTACCTTCTGCTTTCGGTCCAACTTATTCGGTTGAATTCACCCAATTTTCGCAGGCCCACCCACTTGTAATCACTCCTCCGAGTCTGCTCACGCCTACAACTACCGCCTAGACTTTCCTTGCCTCACTTTCAGAAAACGTTCCCCCTGTCGGCCCCCATTCTTTTTCCGCTATGCTTACTGATCCTCTTCCATTGCAACAAACTGATACCCAGTCAGCAACTACCCTTCCCCGGCCAATGAGCCTTACGACTGAATCCCCGATTGAGCCGCTACAAATGCCTAGCCCTGCTGATAGTTCTCAGGCCAAGCTATGGAATGTGCCACACTCTTCTCCACAAACAGTCACCCTCCAGAAAAAGCAAATGTGTGCGCCTATGAAAGTTACCTATCCCTATGCCCTACCTTCTAGTGTTCCTTTCGCAGGTGGGCTAGTTTCATCACCAACCGAATTCATAGCACAGATAGATTATGGAAAAGAGGCACGGGCAAATAGAATGAGGCAACGCAAGGCAAAGGATGACAATGCTCCTGCCAAGCCTAGAGTACAAGCTTCATATGATGAGGCCAGACAGGAATTAAAATTTGTGACCATGTACCCAAGGATAAGCAAACCTCAGGGAGAAATGCAACCCGAAGACTATGAGATCTATGCTGTCGGACTAGACATGAAGGTAGTCCGGCCACAAGATAAGGTCGAAATCATGGAGAAGACGTAATGGGTGGTCACTTCCGACTTCCTCAAAACTGGTCGCCAGTTAAAGAAGAAGGATGAGCAGCTCAGGGCAGCTAGGGAAAGGGTGAGTTTTCTGGAAACAAAGGAGAAATCCTTAGAGGCAGATATCACCCGAATGACTGAAAGGGCGCTGACAGTAGAAAATGAGAGGAACAGACTTCAGGGCGAAATTGCAAAAACCCAGATTGCTGATCCAAGCTTAATAAAAGAATTGCAAAGCCAGAACCAGGCAGCGCGACAAAGCCTACAGTTAAAAGAGGAAGAGCTTGAACGCGTCCGCCTTGAGTATAGTCAGGGGATGGCACAAAAGGGTGAGGATTTGGAGCGCCTACAAGAGCAGTGTGAGCAAAGAATACAAGAGAAAGAGGCTGAATTTAAAGCCCTGAAGACTAAACTAGAGGACGAATTCCGAGAGACAAAGGCTTCTCTGGAGGAGCAATCAGCAAACCACTCCCGAGCTGAACATAATTGGAATAAAGAAATGAGCACCTATGCGTAGCAGTTGGCTTTTGAGAAAAAGAAGAAGGCAGAATTAGCCGAGGGCCTCATTTCAAGAGACGCGGAGATTTCTTCGCTTAAAGCCTCTCTGTTACCTGCCCCTGCCCAACCTGATGTCATTCCGCTGGTTAGGCAATTGTACATTTCTCATTGGGAGAAAGTCAAGACCTTTTGCCTAACACTGCAGTCTACCCTCCGATTTATCGACAAGGCATCAAGACTCAATCAGGAGGCACACGACACAATTGAGCAGTTCCCACGTTTCATCCTGGAGAAGGTTCCTGAGGCAAGGGACTTGCTCAAATAGCTATACTCTGTTTCAGACGAAATCCTTGATAGGGCGGGTATCGAAGATCGGGACATTGCTACCCAAACAGCCAATAAATTCATTCATTGTCACTCTGCTTTCCAGCGCACTAAGGCAGCGGTGGCTTTTCTAAGCAAGGCACTATATGGCATTCAGGGAAGTTTCTCCGAATTAGGCAAAATGGGGTTGTCGTCCACATTCCTCAAAGATGGCTCCATTGCCACAACTGCATAGATTGCTGAGGTTATTGCGCAGAAGGAAAATGACCTGGAGGAATTCAGGGAGTTCGGCAGCTCCCCAACGGCAGCCGATATTGAGGCGATCATTCATCCACTCTCACAGCTGCTTTTCCATATCCAAGTAGGCGCCGACCTACCTGAGGTGCTGCCTCACAAGGAAGCTATCGATCTCCGTGGGGCACAAGAAAATTTGCACAGCATGGAAAAGCCGTCTGAAAGTGAATGGTCACCCTTGCAAGCTGCTCTTTCCAAACTCTAACTCCATTCACCCTATGGATAAAGCTCTGGTCTGCAGAACTAGAGAGTTTTTGGGTTCTCCGTTCCTTGTCCAAAACACCTCTGATAGTCGCCAAAAGCTGTTAAAATAAATATTCAAACAGCTCCCTTCGGGTTCCTTTTGTAATTGTGTGTTTGTCGGCCTATGCATCGCCGAGTTTATTCGGCTTTCCATCAAGTTTTGATCTACCACTTTGCGCACCTTCTCTTCGCAACTTCGGGTAACGGCTTCCCTTTCGGGTCCCGAGATGCTACGCTGGGCATCCACGCATCATACAAACGGAAGGTTTTTCTCTTGTTTCCTTAAGGGCTTAGTGAGGGTTGCGAAGGCCTTCTGCGGGGGCCATCATTTCTAAGGATTGTCAGAGGGACCCACATCTTGCTACGTGGCAGCGTATCGCAAGCTTTTCATATGGGAATGAAATAAACAAATACGGGCTGCGTAGTGCTTGCGCGGGGTTTTCTTTTTACTTTCTAAAAGGTGTTGGCGGGCCCTACCTTCTGCTAGGTGGCAATCGTTCGCAGATCTTTCAAATAGCAGGGAGGTGAACAACCGCGGGCTGCGAAACGCTGCCATGCATCTTTTGCACCTGGTTGATGCAGCTTTCTCTCCACTGCAACAAAGACCTCAGCCCATTGGACACGTGTTGCATCTTCGCAATCTCTTGGCAGCAATGAGAGAGGTTTTCATTCGGGCAACGACAGGCTGCCACGTGCCTTACAACTGATCTTTGAAGCGGGTGATAAGCTGGCTGAGGGAGATTATGCTATTGGGTGCCGCTCGCCATAGTCGTTTGAAGCGGTAGGTGACACTTGTCACCTCGAGCTTGGCTAGGACCACTGCCATCATTACGAAGGGCACGCCTGCACCTAGATGTCCAGATACTGTGTTCTAACTCATAGCCGTTGTAACGGCATTGGGAATCTTCTGATTCTGGCATCATTGCAGGGGATTGTGGGATCTTTTCTGTTACAGCTCTCCAAAGCGGTGGGAGTTTTCTCTTCGGCTATATATACTCTCTCGGTCGATGAGAGAGGGGTCCAAGAAATTTAAGAAAAAAGGATACTGATTTTAGCAAGACACATTAGGCCTCTTTTACATGTTTATTTGCAAGAAAATTTCAGACTGTGCCAACTGTTCGGCCTTTCTATTTTTCATGTTTTGATTAAACTGTAAACTGCGCTTTATAATACTGTCTTAAGCATTTCATTTGAAATAACTTTTATATATTGAATACAGGCTTGCTTATCTAAATCATGTCTAAATGACTCCTCTTAGTAGTAAGTATGTATGCAATACTATTTTATGTCAATAAATGAATTGTATATGCTACAGCTTTAGGTCTCCGACATTTCGGAACGTGACAACACCATTCAGGCCCCTAAATCTATGATTTATCGTGCCCATCAGTAAATTTTGGAGCATCACTTTAGATTAGACTTTGCTTCATTATATTCGTTTCCTTTTCCCTTTCCAAAACCCATTATAGAAGAAGTCGGCTTCTTTAAAACCCAGAGGTCACTTAGTTTGGCGCAAAGGGGTCCCCCTTGAACTGAGTTTCCCATAAGGCACTGTTACCTCGTCAATTTTTGGAGTCAACAGGAAGCTAAAGATTTCAAGCCATATTGTTCAAAATAATTTCTAAACCATGATTAGGGTTCTCCCATGGTTTTGAGCATCTTGTAGCCTACCCAAAGTGTTGTGACAACCTCGTCACAAGACAAAATGAGTATCAAAACTTTTTATAACTTGCTTGAAAAGTAATCATTTCAAAAACCAATTCATAAACATTGGACACGACTCTAAGATTATAAACATAAACCATTGAAAAAGTACTAATTTATTAGATCCTTTGTAAAATTATCATTCACCAAATAAACACCAATTCCCTTGGCTTGCAATTTGATAAAGAAGGCTCCTCTCGATAACAAATTCAAAAACATCTCTTGCCATGTAAACTTGAAATAATTTTTTTTTAAACAAAACCAATTTCTTTATGTTTCTTTTTTACCGTAAAGCTTCCAAACATACATTTATACATGTTTTTGTTTTTATCTGTGTTTGTTATACAAAAATATATTAATATGTGTATATATAATAAATTCATTTTTGAGAAAATAATTCACAATTTGCATAGAGGAAATGGGAGTTTACAAAAATATAATAATCAATTGCTCTTTGGTTATTTTAAAATATTATAAATATTACTAATTTGAAATATTTTAAATTTCATGATTTCAAGTTCTTTATGATATGATAAAACTCTTTAGAACAAAAGCTCGATTATTTTGTGACCACATTTATTATTAATTGAGAATGAATTATAAATATATCATTTTATACATATATTATTTATGCTTATAAAAGTGTCATTTTTTAATAATTTAATTTATTACATGCATTTAAACATATGAATAAATACAAAATTGATTTAAAATTTTTAAAAATATCATTTACTTTATTTAATAATGTATAAATTAAAAGAAACTATTTATTTTTTGTAACAATGGACTATTATAGATTTTATTTGAAATGTACATAGACAAGTTTTCTATTGCAAGTGTAATTTAGTGGTATTTTAGGCTTTTGAATTCAACATTTTTATTATAATTATAAAATAAAATGTCCATATCTATTCTATTTACTTAAAATTTAACATTAATATCAAAATATATTAATTGACAAAATTAAATGTAACTTTAAATTATTAATTTATACTGAATTATAAATATATCATTTTATTAATGTAGACTAAAATTTTTAAAATTAAAAATCTTTTATACATATATTATTTATGCTTATAAAAATATCATTTTTTAATAATTTAATTTATTACATGTATTTAAATATATTAATAAATATAAAATTAATTTAAAAACTTATTTATTTTTAAAAAAAGAACATAATGATTATTTATTTTATTTAATAATATATAAATTAAAAAAAACATAAACTATATTTTTAATGTCACTTAGAGTTTTCCAATAAAAGAGGTTAAATAAATACTCATTCTTTTTTCCAGCATAGATTAAAATGTTACGGGGAGAATTGGATATGATCGTCCTATATGTTGAATGGTCATGATTTTCCCACGCACTTAAAAAAATCTCCTATTGTAAGCATTACCTAGTGACTGTCCTTTGATGATGCTTGACTAACAATCATTCTTGCTTGATAATGTAGATTGTCCTCCTTGATAACTCATGGCATCTTCATTGCATGACTTCCCTTATTGAGGCATCTTCAAGGCTATCATATCTTCTTATAGTACCCCTCAATGGAATGCTTAAACTTCATATCTAATGTCCTTATACATAGTTGCTTGATCTATATTCTTTGAATTTGACATTTTATTGACTCATGAAAGCTACCACTGCTATCCCTATAAAGGGCTCTATCCTTTATGACATGTCATACATATCATTGTTCATTTAATCATCCTTAAGCCCTAGGTGACTACCACCATATCCTTTTTAAGTTTCTTATTTAAGAATTCAAGGGGTTTTCTTTCATGAACTGTTACTACCATATGACTATCCTTCAATAAATGCACTGAAACAATCCCTTCTATAAAGCCTTTCATGATAACCTTTTATCTCATTTCTCTTCCTTGTGTTCTTTATGGTGACTATGTTATCAATATGCTTGAAATCATGGGGACTGTTATGACTTAACTCAATCATTTCGTGATTGTATTCATTGTTCTTTAAGTAAGGTTGTCTCATACTATGCCCTAAATCAAAAGTCTATCCATGATCCTTTTGCCTACTATTTCATGCTTTCAACCTTTCTTGTCTAGGGGTTTGAAATGTCATTATTTCTAATGATTCAAGATATCTAACCTATCTTTGATATTATCCCCATTATGCATATGAAAATAACTCTTTCTAAAACCCTAAATACTTTCAAGAACCTTGATATCCATTTTTAAAAGAATGTCGCAAAACTGCAAATTCTGGACTCCATAGCCAGTGACAAAACGTTTCACGGGCACAATTTTTAATTCTGCTTTTATAAAAAGCAAATAAGCTTTTAAAAATGAGACATCCAGAATCTTTCAGAAGACTAAACCTGTGTGCTGAAGACCACCCGGGCCCACTACCACATGTCATAACCCCGCTATCTCACAGAAATTAACCTGCTTGCATCTCGAGATCGCGATTTGGCGGGGGACGGTGAGGATGAGGCTGCATTTTGCTCCTCTTTCTTGAGACGTTGATTTCTTTTCAACCTTCAATGTTGCCCTAACCTTCTTCACCCTCGAGCTATGTTTTGGTTCTTTCAGCTGTTTCTTCATGGCGATGGCGATGGCGACAGCCTCCCTGTACAGATCAATGCCCATTCCAGTTGGTGATGGCATTGTCATCTTGTAACAAAAGCATGGAAGTTACCTTTCTACGCTGAGTCTTTGAGGAATCATTCTATCCTCTATGCCTTTGATGGATGTCTATAGCCTGCTTTTATGAGCGCTCATGTAGACAGTAAATGTAGTGGCCTGCACATAAAATGGAATGCCAGTAATGCAAGGTACGCGCATGATGAATCTAAGTTGAAAGTCCTCTGAAATTTCCAAACAAATGCAATGCTCCATCAATGGAGGTTGCGCTGAGAGATGAGGGTACGCACAAGTGGGCATATTGAAAATATTTTAGTGAATTTCAAGCAAATGCTTTTGGCAGGTATAAAGATGGAAATAAAATTAAGGACTACACAACTATCTGGTAGTAAGAGGGATGCTACTAGCAGAATATGCACAAAATGAAACCTTTGAACGCCTCCATCGAGCTTGGAGAGGGTCAGCTTGGGGCAGGTCAAAAAATAGTGAGGATCTAAATGGTGCGCCACTCAGTAAGCCAACAGAGGGTTCGAACCATGAAAGAGTTGTAGAACAGAGGAGAAAGCTAAGAAAATGGCCGCCATTGCAAGCTCGAGCTATTTGCAGAGTCCGTGAAATGCACGATAAAGAAAATTAGGGCAAACATTGCAAGCAGAAATGAAATCAACGGTCAGCAAATGGAGGCGAAAATGCACGCAAATCCCAGTTGTTCCTCGCCATTTCACGATCTAAAGATGCAAGCAGGATAACCATTGCGAGATTGCGGGATGTTGCCATGTGGAAGTGGCGGGTCCGGGTGAAGCCTCTGTTGAATAAATGCCTGTTCATGTGCACGGTAAAATATTTATGAAGAGGCCGATAGACTTTATGTTTTAAAAGCTTCAATTCAAAAACATTTAAAATTAAATGTTTAAAGAGAAAATACAAAGGGGCCCCACACAATATTTGAGTGCTCTCATATTTTAAAGATATAGTGGGGACTTTAAAAGGATAAAACAGTAAAATATTTTTAAAAGATTAAGTATATGCACGGGTAAAGGCTATTACTCTTAAAGTGAAGTAAAAAGGATATTGTGGGTAAATACTCTAATGGTGAATATTGTGGGATGGATTAAATTTTTAATCCCTAGGTAAAGTTTAATTGTTTCCACATTGAAGGGGCAACATGTTTTAAAATGTATAAAATAAAAGCACGGGGCCATGCTTTTAATTATAAGGTGTCAGGTAAAAGATATACTAGTTTATTGCCTGATGGGCAATGTTTTATGTGCTGGAAATAAAATGAAGTCAAGTTTTAAAATATTAAGGTTAAGAAACTTTAATATATGGTGAAATTAAAAGATGCAGCAAGAAAAGTGTTGGGGGAATTATAGCAAGTAGATTAAATATTCACTATGATAAAGTGAATATGCAAATTTATGTCAACATGGGTATCGATACCTATGTCCCCATTTGGTTTTCAAGGGATGTATTGTTGCGAATTTATGTGCAACTAGTTAGCATCATATTGTTTGTATCCTCTATATGAGCTACTACATAGAACTTCCACGCCTTGTGAATCATTAAAAATCTCCTAAGATTCTCTATGAGAGGGACAACCTCCCCAGCCAAATGTTATGTACCCAAGAATTTCTTGAAACTAGCCAATTCCTTGTCTAGCTTTTGAATTAGAGCCTTGGGAACATAAGACACAAAGTTATCAAACCCAAGAAAATCATGAGGGTTGTGACTCGAAGATCATTGGCAAGGTAGGAGTGGAATCCAAAGATGATTGTGTTCTAGAAGTTCCATGAGCTAAAAAACCCGGGCTCAACACCAAAGTTACTCAAAGAACGAGAAGCCATAATTTGATAACTTCTTATAGGAACTTCGGAATGAGAACACCAAGTTGTGAAACTCATAAATCAAGTATAAGTTTCAAGACATATAGATGTTCCTAAGAAACAATAGATAGAAGAAAGTGATGACAAGACATATATGTTGATGTTATTTTAGAAGAATAGAAGGTGTTTCAGTTTTGTATTTTGTAATAAAAGAAGAGAACAATAATTTAAGTGCAATGATTTCTAACTAAACATACAATGTGAATGGTAAATAAGATATCCAATAATCTAATCAATTAAGAAAATAATCAGATTAAATAATATATGCAATTAAATCATAAGATCTACAATTACAAGTTAAGTCGGCTTCACCAAAATGTTTGGTGGTCAAAAGAGGAGGATCTAGACTAAATGACTAAATCACAACCAATCTTCCCACATAAAAATTGGAACACAAAATCAACCAAGAGGTTTTACTTGGATGTTGCCCTTAAGGGAGAGCCAACCAAGTTTTGGTTGAGGGTTTTGGTTCTTTTGTTGTAAGTGCAAAGATTGATGGGATAATGCAATGGATTAGGATAGCTATTATAGACCATGTCACTAGCACCCAGATTTGTGTCATTGACAGTCTCTTCGAATAACGGGGAAAAGGGATTTCCAAGGCCGAGAATTTTGCCTCCTTTAAAATAAGTTGAACAGTAGCAGCTCGGTCGCTTAACACATTGCTTTTCTGACCCACCTCAGCATCCGATGGGGGCAAAGACACAACTGCATCCTTATTAGAGGCATCCTCCAAAGTCCTCTCCTTAGGGTTGCTCTTAAGTGGGTCACTTTGCTTCTTATGGGTAGATTTACTTAGAATCAATGGGAGATTTTTTCTCATATGTCCCTCTTGGCCACATAAGCAACATGCATGAAGCCCACCCAGGATCTCAAGAGGATAGACCAATTTTTTTTCTTCATTAATTAATTCAATGCCTTTGGGGATTTCCACCCCTGGGTTCAAAGATACTAGAGCTCTGGCATCAAGATGGGGTAGCGTCGCTTTCATTTCACCAATGTTGATAACCGTCTCGATTGGAGCCAGTAACTAAGGGATGAGCCCCCAGAATTCAGGATAAATAGTTTTTAATACTACCCATCTAGGGCATGAGAGTACGAGGATTTCCTCCACTATGGTATTCAAAGACCACGACAGGGCTTGAAAAACACACCCCGCAGACTCCAATAGGTTCTAGACTAAGCTTTTTCCTGCATGGAATGATTCTTGAAGAAAATCACAAACAAGCCTTTTTGAAGCATCCTACAAAAACTTATTTGAATTCCAAACTTGTTCATCCAAACATTACAAAACCAATTATCAAAAAAAATTCTAGCCAGTATTTTGTTAGGATCGACAACCACTAAGAAAATTGCAATGTCTTTAATCCTAGCCTTTTCACCACTAATGATACTTTTCATTTCATTGTTTGGGGAAATTTGAAGAAACCAGGGTAGTTAGGATATTGCTTACCTTTGGCTCCCCCATCATGATCGATCGCATCAGAGTCCTACACATCTACAACCACAAACTTAGCGCTAACCAACATAGATACTCTTGTGTTCTCCACCACCTCGTTGAAATATTTGGAAGCCAATGATGGGGAGGAAACCCCAACTAGATTTGCATCCCCATTAGCTAGAGGGTCGGGGATAACTGTGCCCGTGTCCATTACCACTTGGGCAGGTCGAGAACCTGCCAGAGGGAAAAACACACAATCTCCGAACGGTAGGGAGAGATAGAGGAAACATGTAAAACTATGACAAGAGGTAGAGAAAAACAAGAGAAAAAACACATAGAGAATAGTAAAGGAGTGAGCCCCAAGGCGTACGCAAGGGAACATGTGCCAAACCTTCCTTGTTTGATAAAGCATAGTAATAAATAAAAACAGGGAATTGTGGGCCTATATCACAGGTCAACTGGCTTTTTTATCACTATTGACAAAGGAAACTTGGCGCTCACCAAATGAGTTGTATAGAGAAATTACAATTTGGCAACCACCAAATGAGCTCTATAGATATTTTGCAAGTGTGAATTCCTCAACCCTGCATTGAGACCTACAGAGGTGGGGGAGAAGAGTAGGAGAGATCTAGAGGAGTAGCAAGCGATGGAGGGAGAGGTTTAATAAGATTATTGATAATGAAGAGGATTTTTTGACCCATCCAATCAACTTCGCACGCATCCAAGCAGGGATAACTTTAAGAACCCCCTAGAAAAGATGTAAAAACTTGGTGAATCTTGTATACTTCTCGAAAAAAATATTAATTTTATTGGCAATTTTTTTGTTTTGAGAAAACATAATAAATTCAATTGGCAATTTTTTTGTAATCCCTAGAAGTTTGTAGAAAATATTGGAAAATTGTATTTTTTTTTAAACCAATAGAATATTTTGATTAGCAATTAAAACCTATTTTCAAACCAATAATTTTTTTCATTGGTGAATTAAACCTCTTTTCAAACCAAAAAACTATTTTTTTTTAATTAAATCTATTTTCAAACCAAAAAAATATTTCTATTAGCGAATTAAACCTATTTTCAAACCAATTTTTTTATGTTGGCAAATAAAAACTACTTTCAAACCAATAAAATATTTTCATTAGCAAATTAAACCTATTTTCTAACCAATAAAAAAAATTCATTGGCTAATCAAACCTATTTTCAAACCAATAAAAAAAATATTGGTGAATTAAACTAGTATGCCAATAAAAATCATAGCATGGGTGGTGAAAATATCAAATGCTATATATTGTTCTATTTCAGGACAAATTTTCCACACACCCAAATTCCCACATATAGTCTCGAAAATGGAGACAAGTGTCAACATATTATAAGTTCTTATCAGAAGTGAGCCACTGAGCGAAGTACTATGTCTGAAGCTAGATGTCGGTGCAACTCAGTGACTAGTAACTACAAGTTATATTGTTTAATAAGTTAATATAACATTAATATACTTAAAAAATTAAAATTGTACTAATAGTGAGTACGAGTTATATTATTATGCAATTTAATTGTTCAATGACTGTTTGATGGACGATTGTAGTTACATTCTGGAAGCAAATGTTTGAAGTGCTAGACTTACAAATTCAAACCTCTGAAATAACCCTAGAATCATTAGATTTGTAAATATCAATGGTTGACCTTTTATTACTTATTAAATCACTTAAATTCATGACTCAATTTTTACGAAATAATATTGTCACATCAACACGTGTGTCTTGTGGTGAATTAAATGCTCAATTGCTGAGTATTGATGTCTTTGTTCTATATATACTTCACCAACTTGATGTTCTTCGTGTATCATTTATAACATATTTTATTTCTCTATTCTCTATTCACAATTTCACTATAATATTATGGAGTCTTCATGGCATTTCATGCTACCCAATTGTTTTTGGGAGAAAAGAAGAAACAATGCATACGATAGTGGGATGTAGAACCAAAGTCCAAAATTTTCTACAATTAGCCTTCCTAGGAGCAATTTATTTTATACAAGGGGTAAACGCTTTTGACTGGAGCTATGAACTAGAATACATCCATTCAACAATACCACCCCAACGAGGTTTGAACCTTGGTGGAAAGAACTACAATGCCACCTTTAAACCATCACACCATGCCAATACCGGCCTTCCTAGGAGCAATTACTAGCCAAAGACTTACACATATTTTTAGAATACACAAGAGATGGATTGTAGCTTTCATCAAGATGGAATTGTGCTTCAAATTTGTAGAAGTTGCAAATAGATATTGGGTGAAAACTGATATTTCTTCATGGTTCGTGGCTTCTTTACTAGGCATTGGAGTTCTACAGGTTGATGTGTTTCCCCTAGTGAGTCTAATGGTTCGACATGATTATCTACGAGGCCTAGGGGATGTTTTAGTTGTTGTGCACATTGGAGTGAGAATCCTTGCACCAAGGGATATTCCACACTTTTTAAATGAAGGATTTGTTGTAACCTGGCATCCTTTTGTATCAAATTTTTGCAATGTCACTTTAGTGGGATATTGTTAACTGGTCATTGTGGGATATTATTTTATGAGGAATGAAGTTTTGTCATAATTTTGATAAATACATTTGAAGAAATTTATCATAATTTTGATAAATGTGTGTGAATATTGCATTTTCTTACTAGCAAGATTTTGTTAGTCAGTTAACTTCCTTGTGTACATTTTGCAAGCACCTTTATACATGCTACATTATCAAAGATATAAATGTTGACATGTATATATTTATATTATTTCTATTAAAATTATATATATATATTTAAGTAAAAGTCAGCTAATCCACTGAAATTTTTTTAATAATAATAAGAATTTACATATCCAAAATTGCAATAAAAAAAACCCTAACCTGGCTCCTTAAGAGCGATTTAAAAATGATTCTACATAAGTAGAATTCAAGACTCCCAAAGGCTAGCTATATCTTATTACAGTAAGCAAAAGAAGAAAGACTTTAGAAAAGTAGATATGGGACCAGGCCACATAATTAAAGCCAAAAATGAGACCCTACATGAAGAAAGGTGGTCGACATTAAAAACCCTAGCCACACTTCAAACCCCACTTTCTGAAGGGGAAGAAATATTTGCAGGAGGGGGGAAATATGGAGCAAAATGCGGCTCCACCAGTGCATGTCTAATAAAAAATTGAACTGCATCGTACAATTTCTATACCATATTAGAAACTCAGTTACCCAAGTGAGCCCACAATCTATGTAGAGGATGAGAAAAATCATATGAGAAATCATCTAACAGTCCATATGCCATCGAGCTAAGAAGGGCAATCAAAGAAGGAGCTAAAAGCAAGTGTTGTCGACACAAAACATTGCCAACCATTTCGGTGTCATATAGAAGATCATAGCCATTAAGCGTAAGCTATAAGGTTGAGAGCAGAAAAACATGTGGGAGAAGATAACTCCCTGCAAGAAATTTAACCATCTATGTACACCACAAAACATCCATTAAGTTAGATAAAAATGAGAAGCATTTTCATTTGGTAATGCCATTGTGTGAAAATCCAGCTAGTCCCAACCCAACACTGTGGAGATGGCCCCTGCCACTTGGTTGCATTCAACTATAGTACATGACCTCCTCAATTTCTCAATTAAGAAGGGCATGGTATCTCGAACCTCGTGATATCTTGCAAGGATGAAAAGTCTGAAAGAAGCCTCCATTAACATAGAAATAGAGAAGAGCATACATTGTTAAAAATTCCCCCATAATATAATATTGATTGAGCAGCTTTTCACATCAACTTTGGAAGCTACTTGACCCATTTTTATCACAGTGCAAGTTCTCAAATTTGATGGATTAGGGTTGAGTTCACTAGGGGAGAGGACCCAGTAGTTGTGCGCCCTAACTTCGCGCTTCTAATTATCCTACGTGGAAATTTAAAATCACTCCCAATTTTTTACAGCAGCTTACTTGGCAAGTCCCCTGCTTATAACTTTCGTTTCAGGGCCACATCATCAAATATGATGCCACATCAGCATGCTTTTTGTCAAGGTGTCTAAAAAGGCCCAAAAAAAAAGTGCTACCAATACTTGTGCATTCACATCATGGATAGTTGAACGCTGATGTGGCATCACATGATTGGTTACTTTTTAGATCGAAAGAATACATTTTGTTTAATTATGGGTAGTCAAGTCACAACTATTGGCATTACATAAACAAATACTATCTCAACTATTGGGCATTATATTAACAACTACTATCACAACTATTGGAACATGCTCAACTATTGGGTCCTCTCCCCTAATGCATTATCCCCCACCTCGTAATATTTGACACTTTGGGATTTGTTGAACACTCAAGAAGGTTATGGAACTCAAATAAGCTTCAACAAAGAAATATCTCCTTGCCTATACCATGAACCATATGTGATTCACAAACCATTTGAAGTATTTATACCAAATACCTTACCTTTTCAGGGATTTAAGGAAGTTGCAAATATTGTTGAGAACTCCACACATAAAACACTTTTATAGATACTGGAGATGGAGATGCACATGTTTTTCAAAGTTGCAAACAGCAGGAAGCAACTTTATCAAACAACCAGACAAGGACGTGAGTAAGCGATGTGAGAATAGTTGAAACTAATGAAGAGAACAAAGATTTTCTCTAACAAATGTGCAGAAGGAATACCCTGCAAGCTTCTACAGATCGCAAATACAGAGAGAGCAGGAAAGGAATTCAAATTGGACAATTTTAGAATCGTTTGTGCGGATGCCTACAATGCCTTGAAAGGTCGACCTTTATCAAGAGAGGATTAAGAGACTGTGATAGAATATTAAAAATAATTACAAAGGGAAGGAATGGTGTGCGCGAACGGATAGAGTAGAGGAACATTGCAATTGTTATCAAAATGCCCAAGGGGAGGTTGGGAACAAATGTAGAGAGTCGGAGAGTTTGCGAAGGGCTCGTCCTAAACAAAGATTGCCATATCTCAGAATTGGGATCTGAGATATTTGAAAGATTGGATCAGGAAAGAATAAAGGGCATGATAATAAGGCGGGCAGGAGATACAAATTGAAAACAGGACCGATGAATGACTCAGGTCTTCTGAATGGAATGAAGTGATAATTGATTTCCCAAGTACATTGTGT